>JAOPSE010000682.1:0-348774 GCA_029449295.1 Zea luxurians
AGGGTAGCTGGAAATCTAAGGATACGTAACACATGTTCGAAACGAACACAGTGCAAGGCTGGGATGAAACTTAAAAAAATCTACGATAATGCTAAAGAGAGTGTTATTTCTGTTCGGATTGATCTGGTAAACTATGAGCATAATCATGAATTATTGAAGAAAGATACAGAAAAAGGGCAATTGCAATGCAACAAAACGCATGATCGTGAATATATGGAGTTCCTTAGTGCGATGCAAGAAAGCAGGATTCCACAACATTGCATTATGGATTTACAGAAATGCATGGTGGCCTAGAAAACGTTCCAATAACCGTGCAGGACATGAGTAATCTGTAAGTGTATTTTGCATTGACAATAATTGTATTTTGTATTACAGAAACAATCGTAATGTGTTGAGTTAGAGATAGTGCATAATCATTACATTTTTTGACAGGAAAAGCATGGCAAAGGGAAAGAAATGCAAATGATGTGTCAAAGCTGTTATCTTTTTTTTCATTATGCAAGAAAGATAATCCACAAATTTTTTCAGACTTTCAACTGGACAAAGAAGGGAAAATTTTAAGCATATTTTGGTCCCATGCTAGCCAGCAAGCCGAGTACATTGATTTTGGTGATGCAGTTACCTTTGATACTACACATAAGACTAATATGTACGATAAGCCATTATGCATGTTTGTTGGCTCGAACCACCACCTACAATGCACAATATTTGGGTTTGCTTTACTAGGAGACGAGACAGTTGATACATTCGAGTGGGTCTTCAATACGTTCAAAACATGTATGGGATGTGAAGGACCACGAGTGATGTTGACAGGTATGTTGTTATAAATGGCTCGTATTAATTATGGCACGTACTATATGATATCATATTGGCTTGCATAATGTTATGTAAATTTATCTATTTCAGATCAAGACCCTGCTATGCCAATCGCACTAAGCAGAGTATTCCCAAACACAATTCATCGATTGTGTTTGTGGCATGTGCAAAACAGGTATATGCCCCACTTGAATGAATTGTATGCAAGATTTGAGGAGATGGATTTCAAAACAAGGTTCCAATCTATAATACATCATCCATTGAATGAAATGGAGTTCGAGGCTGCCTGGCAAATGATGGTAAATGATTTCCAGCTACACGAGAACAACACCCTTGCCAGATTATATGAAATACTCAAAGATTGGGCACCTGCATTTTTCAAAGGAGACTATTGTGGTCTTATGGTCTCTACACAACGAAGCGAGAGCATGAACAAGTTGGTGAAGAGTGCCCACGTGGATGCAAACACACCGCTTCATCAATTTGCAAAGCAAATGATGAAGCTCCTGCATAGTAGGAAGATGAAAGAGGCCAAAGAGGCACTAGGATGCATGGTAATTGAAAAAAAATAATAAACATATGTTTTGCTATTAAAAACAAAACGGTATTAATACTATATTGTGTAATTTGCAGGGTCAAAAGGATACAACTACATTGTATATGTTTGAAATAAGAGTTGCAAGGGCATACACTAGAGCTGTGATGACAAGGTTCCAGGAGACAGTAAATATGCAACTGCATACCGAATAGACCGTGATACAGAGGTGATGAACATGATTGGGTGGTGAAACATACTACAAGATCAAATAAAATTGTTTGGGGTCAACACCAATTCAAAATAAGGGCTGATGTGGATGCCGGAAAGTATTCATGTGAGTGCAAGCATTGGGAGCATACATGTATGTTATACTAAATGATTATTTCTATATAAAATTCTAAATTATTACGAATACATAGCTGTTTGCAATTAATATATGACATAATGTATGTTTAATCAATTATAGGTCTATTTTGTGTTCATCTTGTACGCGCTTTCATGCATCTACAAATTGAAAGGATCCCGAGTGAGTATATTTTGCAACGATACACATACTCCGCGCATCAAGATGTGGCTTTTTCAAGAGACGATAGGAATTTAAAAGGAAAAATGGAGAAACTAGATCATATAGACAGAAGATGTTGCTTAAAAAAGCAATGAAAGTAGTACACCATGCGAGTCTGTCTAAGCTGGAATGATAAAGCCCTAGAATGATGGCGAATTATTAGGGTTATTGATGCGTGGAGCCTGATATAGGTACTGGTGAGAGTTGTGGCACAAGTGCTTGAGATGACATCCAGGTACGCACATCGTGTTGTTATGAATTTTGCATAATTACTTGTCGATAATGATCCATGATTGTAATGATGATATAGGTCGAAGCGTATGAAACAGACGAAATGGCTATAGACAACTTACGCAAATTAGATGATGGGAACGAGGTATGGAACAAATCTTTATAATGTATTACATATGCTGCTCTATAACATTTGTGTTCACTGGACTTTGCTTTATTTCACAGGAAATTTTAATGGGGTCTAATACAAATGAATGCAATACTAAGGATGATCAATGTAATATGCCGATATTAACATTGGAACATAACACTGACATTCGGCTGGTTGATAGTAGTTCTACGGATGTGGAAGCTAGAAAGGTAATAACATTGCTACAATATATGATGAAATACGTGAATATAAAACTGACTTAATATCTTTGTTTTGTAGAAACTGGAATTTCATATGGAAGGTGTAAACTTAGCAAGACCAGAAGGCCAAGCCTAAGGGAAGAACAATCAAAAGTAGTGAGCAACAAGTTTTTAAATTGGGTGCGAAAGGAGCTAAGAAGATGAGCAAGAAGTGCCAGAAATGTGGCATAGCTGATGGTCACAACAGCCGTACGTGTTTTAACTATCGAGGATAATAGGGTTCGATTGGCTAACCTATCTGGACGTAAGCGAGGACGGCCTCCTGGCTCAAGGAACAAAATCATAGCTGCAGCCCCACAATGGAATGAGACATCAACGTCGAAAAAATGAACGGTGGATGTCGGAGATGATATTCATCTGGTAGAGAGTAGAAGACCATAAGATAAATATATCTAGATGTAAATGTGATTCCTGTGTTTATTTCACAAAGTCCAGAAAGTATCATAAATATACTTGCAAACTGGCATAAACGTATGTGACATTTGTCATAAGCTATTAACAGGTCTGTAGCAAACTGAGTGTACATAGACTTAGCATACATGTATGTGAAAAAATGCATAACCCTGCGTTGTGTAATGCATAAGATGGTTAGACTATGAACCATGACTGTACAAAAAATGAGCCTGTTTCAAGTATATAACGCTGATAATTGTATCATACACTTGAGACAAAACTAGAATAATGTATGGGCATAGAATGATGACTGTTGTATCATAAGTGTATGGGCAAACATGCATAAGACGTGCAATAAGTATATCGTAAACTTCGGACAAAATAGGAATACTACGAGGTTATTGACAGCACAAAATTGTACAGGAATTTGGCAGAATCAAATGAAAGAAACACACATTACTATCAAACACATTTGGTACAATATTCCAGTTTAGAGTTAGCTGATCCCCAAAGTTGTCATTGACATAAACTAAGAAACGTCTACGGTCTTTGCCCATATTATACACACATGACTGATCTAAAGTTTAGGGAACCATTGTATACAAAATTTATTACATGTCCAAACTAAACTACATCCATTAGACTTTGAATCTTTGGATGTCTTCGAGCAGCGATAATGCTTTGTTTCTTCGGGTGGAATGTGATATAATGCAGCGCAAGAGACCGTATCTCGCTAGTGTTGCCCTGAAATACAATAACATTGAGTTAGTTTATACCTTTGTTCCATATGTTGCCTTGTGCCAACTATATAATTAACTGGTAAATTTGTACGTACTGCTTCTATGTCTGACCGCAAAGATCCTTTGTCGCATTGATAAAAGAGAATGTAACCCATAACATAAAACCCACAGTCATTGGATCCTGCTGCCATGTTAGGACAATTTGGGCACAAGTCAATTGTGAAGTTACCAAATTTGGGAAAGCATGTCCAGGGTCGTACATGTTGTATTGCTTTGTTTAATCTACTCATAATAACCTTAGCCCATGGTAACTTTCTGCACCTGAGCCCAAATGTGCAAAATGATAGTCCTTCCATGTAGTACCACCAAGTGTTGCCCCATATGGATTGGAATCTAAAATATGAATGCACTTCTTGACCTTATTGACAACATACAATGTCCAATGCCCCCTGCTTACCATGGGAACCATGATCTGACCGTGTAAAAAAAGCATAAAATGAACAGTGTAAATTACAAAAGCATAACAATGTGATGTTCCATTTAAAAGAAATTATGTTTGGATTATGAAATACGATTGTTACCGCTTTGCATTGGTCCAATTCATCTGTCTCAGGCAATGAATTGTCTAGAAGTGTGTGGTACAGATTCATCAAAAGGTTGAGGGTTGCGACTGTGTCGTTCCTGTTCCTCAAAGTTGAGTAGTGACTGCAATAAACGATATAAATGGAGTGAGTACTTGGGTTCATCCAATTTGTATATGAATATGGTGTATGTATGTTACGATAATTTACCCCAACATTAACATCAAGAATCAAACTGTTCGAACTCATGGAAGTCTGCTGATTTTTTGCATCATCAAAAACACATTGGATGAAACACTGCATGAATACGTTGTCGAGACACTTCCCATCGGCAAAAGATTCATATATATCAGAACATGTCGCTGAATATTCACCATAATCTATTATGGTCCTGGGGAATTTTTGATATCAATTAGAGAGGTCGCATAAAACTACCAGCATATAAACAGATTTTGATTTAGTATGTACTTCATACCTGCTGGTGTCAGATTGCAGACCACACAAATATTCGCGTAGAGCTAACACAGTTTGCATCTCCGAATCAAGAGAAGCCTGGTTAACCTGTGGAGTGTTTGTAGCTGGATCGGTTTCAACAGAAACCTAAAAATATATATGAAAATATACATAAAAATCTGTGAACAATTTTGACAACTATAATGAAAATGAAAATTACTGAGCTGACATAAAGTGGAATAAACGTATGTGGAATCAAGTGTCATAAACTAGCATAAAATTAATGAGCTGACATTACTGATACAAATCAAGAGTCATAAATATGCTTGCAAACTGGCATAAATGTATGTGTAATTTATCATAAGCAGCTAACAGTTATGTAAACTGAATGCACATCTACTTAGCATACATGTATGTGCAAATATGCATAACACTGATTTGTATGATGCATAAACTAGTTAGACTGTGAAGACTACAACAAAATCTGTGAACAGTTTTGACAACTACAATGAAAATGAAAATTACTGAGCTGACATGTTTAGATGGAGTCTGATCAAAGCATGGACCACTGTCGGGCAGGTCTGTTTCTGCCGCTTGTTGGACGCCGCTAGTAGACTAACAATCATGTTATAAATGGATTAGAAATTCAGTAAACTACTATTAATAATATATAAACCACGAGGGGGTACTCATACCTTGATTTGCGGAGTCGCATCAAATATCGGCGCGTCAGGTTCCATATGTGGTGTTGCTTTAGGAGTGACGTTTGTGTTGGTCGGCATGTTCTTGCCACCGTCACCATGTTTACCCTGAAAAAATTGTAATGGTTATATGCTATTTAAAGAAAACGATGAATACAACCCTAGAATGAAAAATACAATTACTAAGAAAAACATTACCACTGGGTTGTAGGTGTTTTGTTCTGTTTCGTTATATTTGTATGAACCAGTGGATCAATATCAGCTTCATCGGGGCAACTTTCTAATAGTACATAAATATGATGTTGCCTTAACAGTAATTCATGTACCTGTTGTTGGCACTGTCTCTCGACAGCAAGGAGATCCAACACGGGTGAATGGAGATGGCAACAGGGCACTCGCGCGTAATGGCAAAAGCTCTGTTAATCTGGCCTCACGGGCACTGTGCGGGGTATTTATAGGTATCCGAGTGCACGGCGCCTTGCGTTAAGGACGCATGTGCCCTCAGGTACCTAGTTTATCCCCAGAATATTCCTATAAAGCGGGGTTACAAGCTGTAATTACATGTACGCCTTTACAAATTAGGCCCGTAACACAACCGCGGCCACGCAGGGCCTGTTACAATGGGCCCGACCTCATGTGGGCCTCGGAGCCGACCGAGGCCGCGCCGTAGGGAGGCGTTGCCGCAGGCCTTCGTCTGGTGCCGAACAGAGCGAAGGGTCTCCATGTTGTCCCTGGTGTCGATCAAGCGAAGAGTGTCCCTGCCTGCTTTGCCTGTCAGGGCGGGGGCTAAGCGGTGGAGACTTCGGGCGAAGGGTGGCGTTTCTGCCTTCGCTCCAACATTTGCCCTCCGAGGACCAGTTCGACAAAGTCACCTGGTGCCGAAGACGTCGCTAGATGGCGGAGACGCTGCCCTCGCTCGAAGTGGTTCCGCGGGGGTTTTTGATGTGACCGTTGATGGACATCGTACTGTTGGACTGCGGGTTTTCCGAAGCGTCGCGCCCTGTGGGATTGCGGGTTTCCCGAGGAGCCGCGCCCTGCCTATAAAGGGGGGCGGGACGGCGCTGTTTGCACTTTGCCTTCCGCGCTCCGTGAAAACCCTAGCCGCCCGCCGTCTTTTCTGCTCCTCTTCTTCTACTGCTCGCTTTGCTCGTCGGAGATCTGGCTCGAGTGAAGCAGACCGCCCGCCGCCGCCGACGGTACGTAGCAATGCCATCCTCTTCTTCCGCCGACGCCACGCCGCCGGCCGCCGCCTCATCTGAGGAGACGTTGAGTGGCGTGATGGTGGAGGAGCTGCGCGCCGGCGACTCTGTTGATTTTGGTGTGTCACGGATGACGTCGGCCCGCGTCGAAGAAATGCAGCGCTTGGGCTACTTTGGCGGCGGAGTCGCTCGTGCTCCGGGGACGGAGGAAGTCCCCGAGCCGGAGGGTGAGTTGGTTGTTTTTGAGCGTTCTTCGTTGCGGTCTCCGCTTGCCTGCGCACCGGTTTGTTGGCGAAGTCCTGCGTAGATTCAACGTTCAAATTCATCAGCTGACACCGAACGCCGTGGTGGCGCTGGCGAAGTATGTCTGGGCGACGACTTCGTACGGCGGACAGCCGTCGGTTGAAGTTTTGCGAAGAATTACTGCTTGCATTGGCAGAAGAGGGTGATTGAGGACGGAGTTGCCCAGTTTGGGTCGTGCACATTCACGCCGAAGACCGGCAAGACCACAATGCCAGTAGTGGAGTTGGTTCCGTGCGCCCGCAACAAGTGGGGCAATTGGAATGAATTTTGGTTTTACGTTGCTGAGGCTACTGTCGAAGGCCATGAAGGACTGCCCGTGTCTGAGATGTGCTCTCACTATTACTCTGCGTATCCGCCCTTTGAAGTGGCAGAAGAGGATGCAGACGAAGGGGCCCTTCGATGCGCCGCCGGCCAGAGCAGTGGTCGTGATTTAGTTGAAGAGTTTGTGGCGTACGGGGTCTGGCCCTTGGCGCACGGCTGGGCGTTGGGCGAAGTGTGCCCTCGCCAGATGCCTTTTCACGGAGGAAGGATGGTGCGAAGTCCAGCCTTTGCACTGAATTTGCGAAACCGTGACCCGGCCGCCTTTGTGCGTGATGCGGAGGACTTGGCGGTGCGGCTCGTGGGGCGGTACGTGGCGAGGACGGAAGGCCAGCGCAGCTTTGATATTCGCGGGTCAAATGAACGTTTGAACAGGTCTTCGAATTGAATCAATTGCCGTACGACGGCTACCCTGGACAAGACGAAGCGGACCGCCGTGGGAAGAAGCCGGCGGTGGAGACTGGGCGACCCTGCGCTGATGGCCGCCCCCTCCTCAAAAAAGAGAAAATTAGGTACTGCGATGGGAGGAATCGGGGTGTCTGATAGTTTTGCTAGGGAGTTAATGAGGACGTGCGCGGCCCCGGGGGAGAGGATGTCTTCGCCCGAGCTCCGGGAGTCTTCGGCTCGGATGCTGAGGGTTCCGGGGGCTGCTGGCCTAGAAATGTTCCTGTCCCCTGCGCGGCTGAGGAAGACTGTTTTACATCTCGTATGGTTCGTCAGTGGAGGGTTTTTCCTTACGGGCGAAATATCGGTGCTGTTGTGTGGGCAGTGATGGACAAGGATCGCCAAGGGGCAGCGCAAAAACGCCAGGCGACCGTAAGGAACGACGCCCGGCCGAAAAGGCAACGGGAACGGCGAAGGCTGCGGCCTCCAGTGGAGGCAAGCCGCCGCTGGCGGCGAAGGCGGGCGCCGCTGCGCCCAGCAAGGCGCCGGAGACAGCGGCGGGCGCCGGAGTCTCCAAGCCGACGAAGGTGGTGCCGCCGGCCAGCGGAGTGGCGGAGGCTTCGAAGGCGGCCCGAGCGTTGCCGCCGCCGGGCAAGCGCATCGCCGACTTCGGCACCGACATTAGCGTGGACGATTATCTTGGGGGTAAGTCACCCGGCCGCCTCTTTTTTTTTTTTGATTGTTGATGCGCTACAGGGTCGGACGAGGGCCGGCTTGCTATAGCTGTGCCTGCCGGGGCAATCGCGACGGCGAAGGGCGGGACCCTTGGCGCCGGAGGCGAGGTGTCGGCCCTCGCGAAGGTCAGAGACGAGGCTGGCGCGGCGACCCGCCGGCTGAAGGGAGTGACGGAGGCGCTGAATCAGGCGACGGAGGCGCTGAGTCAGGTCCGCCGAGTTTTTTTTTTTTTTACGGCCAAGGCCTTACGTGTTCTCTGCAGGTGGCTGACTTCACCAGCCGTACTGCGTCGGGGGCGCTCACGGCAGCCTTATCTGCCGAAGTCGAGAGACTTCGGACGCAACATGCTGACGCTGTCCGTGAGAAGTCTGCCTCCGACAGCAAGTGTCGTAAACTGGCGGACAAGGTGGCCGCCTGGAGGAAGAAAAGGCTGATCTCCGCCAGCTGGCGGGGGAGAGGAGGGAGGCCAACGAGGCCGTCGCCAAAGAGCAGGCCGCGCAGGCGGAGGCTAGGCTGGCACGGGCGGAGGCCAATCTTGCCAAGGATCTCGCCGAGGACCTGCGGGGGCGGCTCACCGCTCTGGAGAGCCGCACGAAGGGGGCCGAAGCCGCGGCACGAACGGAGGCCGAACGGACGCGCACAGCTTATGGCCACATACCGCGAGCTGGGTGCGCGGACCGGTGACTTCGTGGTGCCGGAGCGAGAGGCCGGGCTTCGCTGCTTGGAATGGGTGCAAGAGGAGCTGCAGGAGCTCCCCACTGTCTTGGGTGGATTAATGTCGTTCGCCTCCCTGGTCACCTGCGAGGGGGCAATGAACGCACTCTCTCGCGAAGGGTGCCGGCACTATGAGGCCTTCGACCAGGCAGATGAAGATTTTGGGCGAGACATCTATAAGGTCGAAGACCCCGTGGTGAAGGAGTCCGCCGGCGCCCTCTATGATCGGATGTGGGGTCTGTATGGTGGTGAAGTGGTCAGGGAGCGGGCCGAGGCTGCGAGGGCTCAGGTAACGTTGTCGTTTGCTTGGCGTTTGCTGGATGTGGTCTGTGCGTGTGTTTGCTGACTTTTGTATGTTTTGTTTTAGGCGGAGCGAGGCGAGCGGGTGGACGATTTCGGAGCACTGAACGACGCCCTGCCTGACCCGGAGCCGGCCCCGGAGACTACGGAAGACGCACCAGGCGCCCCCACATCTGCTGCTGCGACAGTTGAAGACCTGCCCATGAAGGTGGCCGAAGGCGCTCCCGATGCCCTCGCAGCAGCCGCGCCGACCGTCGAAGATCCGACGGCGGAGGCGGTGGAAAGAATGGCGGGAGTGGCGGCGGAGACAACGGCGGAGGCACCCGCCGCGTCAGGGCCCTCGCAGGTGGCATAGTGGTTGTCTAGGGTTAGGAAATTTTGGATGTTTGTACTGAACTTTGGTTGCTGCGCAGGTTCAAGATTTTGGGCCTGCGCACGCAACCACTGCTACTGAGTTTTTGGCGGCCTCGACCGCGGAAGGTGGTAATCAATATAGTGGGTCTGCATCTGAGTTTTTTGACTTTGCTGACTCCGGGAGCTCGGTTGAGTGGACTGAGGAGTCGTCGGAGAATTTGGATTATTTTACGGCCTTGGACGTGGCTGCGGCGGAGGCCTCGCCACACGCCGCGGACGCGTCGGACGTGCCAGGCCCTAGCGCCGGGCGCCGTCGACGAAGGGCGGTTGCAAAACGTAGGGTTAGCGCGGAGGAGCGGGCTTTGCTTCGTGTGAGTGGGGCCGGTCGGCAGGAACTGTTGTCTCTGCCGACCGCCGAGAGTGTAGGTGAGGGGGAACTGCGAAGGCTTTTTGCGGGTGAGGAGCTCAGGATAATGTTATTTAATTATAGGGAGATGGGAATTATTCCTAAAGTTGAACCGATGTAGAGTGTGGTGTCCTCGCTTGTGTATGTAGAGTCTTGTATGGTGGAATTGTGTGCCCTCGCGTGCATGTGTGTGAAGGCGTTTTGTATTAACTGATTCGTTCGGCTGCGCTGTGCTTGGTTGATTATAATTGTCTTGGCGTGAATGGTTCGATGTTGGCGTTTCGGCCGTTGTTTGTGCTAGTCCAGGTGTACCCTTAAGTCTTCTGCACAGATAGTCTTCGGTTTTTTCGCACTTGCTGTGTTAAACCGGTTGCACCCTTAGGCGACTTCCGCGCGGACAGTCTTTGCGATAGACTTAGATTTTTTCCGCACTTGTTGTGCTAATCCGGCTGCACCCGTAGGCGACTTCGGCACGGATAGTCTTCGCGATAGACTTAGATTTTTTCCCGGCTGCACCCTTAGGCGACTTCTGCACGGATAGTCTTCGCGATAGACTTGGATTTTTTCCGCACTTGTTGTGCTAATCCGGCTGCACCCGTAGGCGACTTCGGCACGGATAGTCTTCGCGATAGACTTAGATTTTTTCTCGGCTGCACCCTTAGGCGACTTCTGCACGGATAGTCTTCGCGATAGACTTAGATTTTTTCCGCACTTGTGCTAATCCGGCTGCACCCGTAGGCGACTTTGGCACGGATAGTCTTCGCGATAGACTTAGATTTTTTCCCGGCTGCACCCTTAGGCGACTTCTGCACGGACAGTCTTCGCGATAGACTTAGATTTTTTCCGCACTTGTTGTGCTAATCCGGCTGCACCCGTAGGCGACTTCCGCGTGATAGTCTTCGCGATAGACTTTGATTTTTTCCCGGCTGCACCCTTAGGCGACTTCTGCACGGATAGTCTTCGCGATAGACTTAGATTTTTTTCGCTTGTTGTGCTAATCCGGCTGCACCCTTAGGCGACTTCTGCGCAGATTTGTCGCACGCGAGGGTAGCTAGCGCTTAGCCTCGCGGTGACCTCGTGGTGGTCGAATGTCGAAGACCGTCATCGCGGTCTTTTTCGACGCATGTCTTTTTGCGGGGGATTTTTTACGCATATATTACATGGCTCCGCCTCGTTAAAAACCTCACCCCCCGGGAGGAAAAGAGTGCGGGCCGGTGCAAGATTGTTTTTGCAAATTACAAGGGCGAAGACAGCCCTGAGGAATCAAACAAAAAATTTGCGGAGGTTGTCAATGTTCCAGGAATGCTCCAGGTCCTCGCCGGTTGGCGTTGTGAGCCTGTATGCGCTGGGGGAGGCCTTCGTCTTGACGATGAAAGGGCCCTCCCACTTGGGCTCCAGCTTGCCCCTTGACTCCGTCCGGGCTGTCCGAATGAGCACGAGGTCCCCCTCGCTGAACTCCCTCGGGGTGACTGAGTGGTCGCGCCATGCTTTGGTCTGGGCTTGATACTTGTTCAGAGCTTGTAGGGCGAAGACACGGTCTCCGTCGATGAGATCCTTTGAAGTCGGCTCGTCCACATCTGGGACGGCTGACGGGACCGTTCGCGGGGACCCGTGCTTTATTTCCTGCGGGGTCATGGCCTCCGATCCGTATAACAGACGGAAAGGAGTAAACCCGGTCGCCCTGCACTCAGTCGTGTTTAGTGCCCAGACTGCCTCAGGTAAGAAATCGCTCCATTTGCCCTTTTTTTCATCGAGGAGCATTTTTTTGATAGCTGTGAAGATTTTTCCGTTGGCGCGCTCCACGACCCCGTTGGACTGCGGATGGTAGACTGAGGCGAAGGCAAGCTTGGTGCCAATGGAGAAACAAAAATCCTTGAAGTCTTGGTTATCAAACTGTTTGCCGTTGTCGACCGTTAACTCGGACGGTACTCCGAAACGGCAAACGATGTTCTGCCAGAAGAATTTTTGGGCAGTCTTTGATGTTATTGTGGAGACAGCCCGTGCCTCGATCCATTTGGTGAAGTACTCGACCGCGACGAAGGCGAACTTGAGGTTCCCCTGAGCGGTGGGCAGGGGTCCAACAATGTCGAGACCCCAGCGCTGGAGAGGCCATGTGTGGGCGATCAGCTTTGTGTACTGCGAAGGGCCGCCTGACCGAGGAGAGAACTTCTGGCAGGCTTCGCAGGACCGAGTGACCCGGTTCGCGGCGCAAATCATTGCTGGCCAGTAAAAACCCTGGCGTATCACCGTAGCAGCTAGGGCCCTTGGCCCCGCGTGCGAGCCGCACGTGCCACTGTGGACTTCACGTAGGACCTGCATGCCTTCGGCCTCAGTGACGCACTTAAGCATTGGTTGGCTGACCCCTTTTTTGTAGAGTTGGCCTTCAATAAGAGCGAAGTCCCGGCTTCGATGTCTGAGGCGCTTGGCCTCACTGATGTCGGCTGGGTGATAAAACCCCTGCAGGAACAGGGTAATGGGTGCTCGCCAGTCTTCGGTCATGATGAGGTTGACTGTACGGTGGCCCTCGATGTCATTGGTTATATGGAGCCCTTCGGCTCTGGACTGCTGGCGTGCCGATGACGTGGAAGAACACGTCGGAGGGCAGAGTTTCGCCCCTGGCCGCGGCCTTGGCCAATGCGTCGGCCTCCTCATTCTTGGCCCGGTCCACATGCTGCACGGTGAACCCCTTGAACTGTCTCTCGAGACTTCGGATGGCCGCGAGGTACTGCATGAGCGCGGGGTCCTTGGCTGCATAGTCTTTGTCGACCTGGCCGGCAACTACCTTGGAGTCTGTTTTGATGATGCAAGTGGTGACTCCGAGGGCCCTCAGCTTGCGGAGGCCGAGGATGACTGCTTCGTATTCTGCTATATTATTTGTGCACCTGTCGGATTCCAGATTGAAGCTGAGTCGTGCTGCATATCTGTGCTTGACCCCGACTGGTGATGTTATGATTGCAGCGACGCCTGCCCCCGCATGGCACCATGCGCCATCGCAATGGATCGTCCAGACCTTCTCTGTGGTCGGGTCCGGCTGTGTTACTGGCCCGGTCCAGTCGACGACGAAGTCTGCCAGGACTTGCGATTTGATGGCTGTCCTGGGCTCGAAGCTGATGTGGTAGCCGGAGATTCGGCTGCCCACTTGGCGATCCTTACCGATGCCTCCGGGTTTCTAAACAGTTCGCCGAGCCCCCTATCTGAGGTGACACGACCTTGAATGCTTCAAAATAATGGCGCAGCTTGCGCGAGGACATAACGACTGTGTAGGCGATCTTCTCCAGCTCTGTCATGTTGCATTTGGACGGAGTCAGGACCTCAGAGACGTAATAAACAGGGCACTGTCTGACAGTGCCTTCGACTGTCTGCTCCTGCACTAGTGCCGCGCTGACCGCGTGCGGCGAAGCCGCGACATAGAGCAATAAGGGGAGCGAGGAGTCGGGGCTCGTGAGGGTGGCCAGCTCCGTTAAGTACTGCTTTAATGAGGCGAAGGCCGCTGCTTGCTCCGGCCCCCAAGCGAAGTCTTTTGCGCCGCGGAGAGTTTTGAGGAAAGGAAGACTTCGCTCGGCCGACCTGGAAATGAATCTGTTGAGAGCGGCCAATCTGCCTGTCAGACGCTGGACATCCCTGGTGGACTGCGGAGGCGACATGTTGATGATGGCCTGGATCTTAGTTGGGTTAGCCTCGATGCCGCGGTGCGACACCAGGTAGCCCAATATCTTGCCCTGGCGAACACCGAAAACGCACTTTTCCGGGTTTAAGCGGAGTCGTGCGTCTCGCATGTTTGCGAATGTCTCGGCCAGGTCGGCGAGGTGGTCCTCCTTATTTTTGCTGGCGACGACGATGTCGTCCACATATGTAAATATATTCTGCCGACCTGTCCCTCGAGTACTGTTTTGGTGAGTCTGGAGAATGTGGACCCGGTGTTCTTGAGACCCTCCGGCATTCTGATGAAGCAATAAGTGCCGAAGGGTGTTATGAAGCTGGTGCTAGCCTTGTCTTCCTCCTTCATGTATATCTGGTGATAGCCGGAGCAGTCGAGGAGAGACATGACCTCGCATCCGGCCGCGCTATCGACTATTTTGTCGATCCGTGGCAACGGGAAATTGTCTTTTGGGCCTTATTGAGACTGGTGAAGTCTATGCACATCCGCCATTTCCCGCTTTTTTTCTGCACCATTACAACATTGGAGAGCCATGTGGGGTAAGCCACTGGCTCAATGAATTTAGCCTCTAGGAGGCGGTGCACCTCCGCCTTGGCGGCCTCTGTCTTTTCATCGGACATTTTGCGAAGCTTTTGCTTTCTTGGTCGCACCGAGGGGTCGATCCCCAGACTGTGCTCGATTATGGATCGGCTGACTCCGACCAGGTCGAGGGCGGACCAGGCGAAGACATCTTTATTCTTGGCCAGGCAGCAGAGAAGCTTCTCTTCTTCATGCGAAGTGAGGTCTTCGCTGATAGTGACTGTCTGCTTGGGCGTGGCCTGATCGAGGGGGACAGTCTTGGTCCCATCCTGACTCTGCAACTGAGCCTTGTCGTGGTGCTTGTCAGTTGGGCTGGGGGGCGCAGGACCTCGCACTGTGTCGTGAGACAGTGCACGTTCCTCTGACCAGGCACGAAGTCCCGCTCTATGTTGCGCGCAGCTTGCTGGTTACCGCGGACTGTAATTACGCCTAGAGGGCCTGGTATCTTCATGCACAAATACAGTCCGTGGATGGCAGCTTCAAACTTATTGATGGAGCCCCGACCCATGGGCGTTGTATGGATATACCATATCCACAATGTCAAAGTCACTTGCTCGCTTCGGGCATTGGGTGCTACACCGAAGGAGAGGGGCAACTCTATTTTGCCGACGGGGAAGGTGCCTTTGCCGCCGAAGCCATACAACGGGTTGTCCGAAGGCTTGAGCAGGCTGTGGCTGATGCCCATGCGATCGAAGGCATGGAGGAAGATGATGTCCGCCTGGCTGCCGTTGTCAACGAGGACCTTGTGTAGGTCCCACCCTGCCACGCTGCAATTGATGACCATGGCATCGCAGTGGGGGGCGCTACGCAAGTCGACGTCCCGTGCGTCGAAGGTGAGCGGTATGTGGGACCACTTCGTCTGCACAACTGGGCCCGTGATAGCGACATGGTTTACGCTGCGGTAGTGGTCCCGCTTCTGCCGCTTGGTGTCGAAGTCGGTGCTGGACCCCCCAGTTATCATATGAATGACTCCGCGATAAGGTGATCGGCGAAGTCTTCCTGTTTTGGGGCGTGGGGGATGTTTTGTTGCTGCTGGTGTGGTGGTGGAGGCGGAGGATGTACGATTTGTACTTCCTGATAGATGTTGGTAAGCGTGGTGGTGCGGTGGATGCGGGGCGGGAGCGTGGATATATGGTGGAGGGGGTGGCTGGTAGTTATGCGCGACAATTCTGGGGTTGTCGGCTGGCTGCGCCCTCGCCATTCTGTCTCTGGTGGCCTTTTACTTCGGGGCAGTCTTTAGTTTGGTGGGCGCAGTCTTCGCCATGGAAAAGGCAGTAAAATCGGCGCGGCGGAGGGGGTGGCTGCGCACGCCCTCGGCCCCTGCCGCGAGTCCCACTTCCGCGGCCCTGGGGGGGATATTCCTGGCGACGAAGGGGGTCCAGCGGCCAGGCTGCTGGTTGGCGATGTTGTTGCACTTGCTGCTGACCGCGGCCATCCCGACCGGAGTCTGGCTGCGGAGTCCTTGTCCACGTGCGGCTGGACTGCGGAGCATCTTTTGGCTTCCGCTGGGACTCAATCTTGCGCTGGTGGAGCTCCTCGGATCTGGCGTACTTTTCAAACAGCTGGTATAACTCTTGGAGGTTCTTGGGCGGGTCCCTGATGCAATGACTGTAAAGGACGCCGGCGCGAAGACCAACTGATAGCATAGTGGATGGCAATCTGGTCATCGACTGAGGGTAGCTGTGACTTGAGTGTCAAGAATTTGCGGTAATATTCCCTCAGGGTCTCCTTCTCTAGCTGCTTGCAGAGCGAGAGCTCGGCCAGGGCGTCGGTGTCCGGGCGGTACCCCTGGAAGTTGAGGAGGAACTTGTCCCGGAGACTTCTCCAGGAATCGATGGACAGCGGAGGCAACCTGGTGAACCAGGTGAGCGCGGGGCCCTCGAGGGCGATGATGAAGGACTTCGCCATTGTGGCCATCGTCCCCCCGGATGATGCGACGGCGACCTGGTAACTCATTATGTACTGAGCCAGGTCGGTGCTGCCGTTGTACTTGGGGTAGGTCCCAGCCCGGAAGTTGGCTGGCCACGGCGTCACTTGCAGGGTGAGGCGCCAGGGGGCTTCGCTCATCGAGGTAGTTGACCCCTTGGAATGGCGCGGCGTGCGGGAAAGTGAAGTCGCGCTGGGGGGAAACGCGGGTCCTCCGGCTGCGCGCGGTGCTGCAGGGGTGGCCCATGCTGCAGGCCGGGGTGGCCTTCGCGCGTGTCTTCGTTTTGTGCGCGCTGCTGGAGGGATGACTCGTGCCGCGGGCTGAGGTGGCCTTCGCGCTGCATCAGCGCGATCTCCCGCTCGAGTTCCTGGGCCTTGTGCTCTTCGTCGCGGATCATCTGCCGCACTTTGGCGAGTGCGGACACACGCTGGCGCTTGGCCTCCAGTATCTCCTTCTGCCTCTGGAGGTTGCGGTTCTTGAGGCGCAGGGCGCGCAGCTGTAGCTGTTCTTTCTGTTGAAGATGCCGAGGACCTCACCGTCCTCGACGAGATCCGCGCCCTCCGGTGGAGTGATGTCTGAGGGAGGTGCGAGGCCTGAGGGTTGTCCCTCAGGTTCGCAGGTGCGGAGGGTGTCGTCTTCAGTGGCCTCTTGGTGGGTGGATTGGGTGAGGGCGAGGGCCTTGCCCTTCCTTGCGGCGAGCAGTGCTGCCTTCGCAGCCTCGTCAGCCTTCGGGTTAGCTCGCTTGGGTGCCATCGCGGGTGGTTGTCTCGTAGCACGAACGGTGGGCGCCAAATGTTGGCACTGTCTCTCGACAGCAAGGAGATCCAACACGGGTGAATGGAGATGGCAACAGGGCACTCGCGCGTAATGGCAAAAGCTCTGTTAATCTGGCCTCTCACGGGCACTGTGCGGGGGTATTTATAAGTATCCGAGTGCACGGCGCCTTGCGTTAAGGACGCATGTGCCCTCAGGTACCTAGTTTATCCCCAGAATATTCCTATAAAGCGGGGTTACAAGCTGTAATTACATGTACGCCTTTACAAATTAGGCCCGTAACACAACCGCGGCCACGCAGGGCCTGTTACAATGGGCCCGACCTCATGTGGGCCTCGGAGCCGACCGAGGCCGCGCCGTAGGGAGGCGTTGCCGCAGGCCTTCGTCTGGTGCCGAACAGAGCGAAGGGTCTCCATGTTGTCCCTGGTGTCGATCAAGCGAAGAGTGTCCCTGCCTGCTTTGCCTGTCAGGGCGGGGGCTAAGCGGTGGAGACTTCGGGCGAAGGGTGGCGTTTCTGCCTTCGCTCCAACACCTGTGTGTCTGTAAACTGCGTATCCTGCTGGGAAACTGGAGTAGACATATCGGGTACAGTTGGGGGGGGGGGCTGGACACGTACATCCTTCTGTACGTGTCATGTAAACAAAAAAACATTGTTTAAAATAATGGCATCAAAACGATATCAACAAATGATTGCATAACTTTTTGTATTGACGTAAAGACATTAAACTGACTAACCTGCTGTCTGGGGAAGAATATCATCTGATTTTGAAGTTGTTTTCTGCACATCATAACCATCTTCATTGTCCCCTGACTCAGCACGGAGGACCTCATCAATTAACTCGCCAAAAACATCAGATAGATTGTATTGTTTCTCAACAATCTGCTGAAGAGTCTGTTTAATAACTGAACACGCCTTACCAACCTCCGTATCAAATGTGACAACTTCTCTATGAAACCCAGGCGGTGGCGGGATGGAAGCTGATTCAGCTTGCTTGATATCAAATCACTGATGAGCGGGAGTTCGATGTGAATTGTGTGCTGTCCAGATGGGTCAGGACGAGGTACATCAAAAGTGTTTGTCCTGGTCTTATGCTGTTGTAAATTGAAAATTATTAAGTAAATATATAGCATATCACTGAATATTATGTTGAAATTCTATAACAAAAAAATATATAAATAGAATCATGCCTTGAATTGTGCTTCAACGGGTGGTACAGCTGTGTAGCAGGTCTCTGTGGAGCTTCGGAACTAAAAAAAGGCGTGAAGATGGAGTAAAACATATACACACATATTAAATTGATAAATGTGATTCATATGTTTAATGGACAATGCAAAAAAGCATCATAAATATGCTTACAAACTGGCATAAATGTATGTGAACGTTATCATATGCATGTAAAAAATGATTGACACATAAAAAAATACCGAACAATGTCCAAATGGTTCTTCTCCTTTGCGTATCTTGCCCTTGTCAGCTCTTGTCAGTGCTTGAATAATATTCCTATCAAAATATTTGATTCGTGGTGTTCCACGTTTGTTTTGAGGTGCCGCTGAGTCATGAAGATGATCCAAATAATACAGGTGCAAAAATCATAACATGAGTCATTGTGAGATTTTGCATACAAGATTATCGCTACATATAACAGACAAAAAAGGATATGCTTACAAGAATGACGATGGAACATCCGTAAATGGTTGTAGAAACGTTCGTAACGCTCCTAGTATGCCACTTCTTGGCAGCTTGGCATAAATCATTGAAAATAAGCTGGCACCAGTCCATCTGGTAGAAACGATCCATCTCCTCGGTTAAAAGAACCTCATGGTTGGTTATTCCCCAGCTGGCAGTAGGGAATAACAACCTATTGAACAGTATCAGGAAAAAGGATCTGATGCTTAAACCATCGTCAGACCCTATCCTCAGACGATCTTGAAGAGCTGCAACCCCAAAATCTTCTTTCGATAAACCAAGTTCAGCTCTTAAATTGTTGGCAGCAACAGCTTCATCGATGCCCAATGCAGTTCCTCCACTAGCATTTGGTAACCCCAAAATAAGGTGCACCGTATCCTTTGTAATTTTCAGCTCCTTCCCTAGGCCGGCTTGAATTGTCATGTCATTGTGGTCGAGCTTTTTCCATCAGCCAAGCTAAATGTGATCTGCTGCCGAGTGCGTCAAGTCTCATATCAAGAATACTGCAAAATCCCCTCCATGCAATTGCTTGGCGTTGTCTGTCATTTAATATCTGGATGCTTACTAATACATCTTGGGGGTTGCAATCTCACGTTAAGCCTCTGCTAAAAAAGTATACAATGAATATCGTAAACATTTACATCTGCATAATCGCACCTCAATGTTTAACTCAAACCTCAACACAACATGAATATTATATTTGTCCTGGTCTTATGCTGTTGTAAATTGAAAATTATTAAGTAAATATATAGCATATCACTGAATATTATGTTGAAATTCTATGACAAATAAATATATAAATAGAAAATGAAAATTACTGAGCTGACATAAAGTGGAATAAACGTATGTGGAATCAAGTGTCATAAACTGGCATAAAATTAATGAGCTGACATTACTGATACAAATCAAGAGTCATAAATATGCTTGCAAACTGGTATAAATGTATGTGTAATTTATCATAAGCAGCTAACAGTTATGTAAAAACTGAATGCACATCTACTTAGCATACATGTATGTGCAAATATGCATAACACTGATTTGTATGATGCATAAACTAGTTAGACTGTGAAGCATGACTGTACAAAATCTGTGAACAGTTTTGACAACTACAATGATTTGTATGATTTCACGCATAAAATGATATATTGCCATAGACCATAAATCTCTAACCTGTCAGGGGGGGTCCACTACTTTCCTCCGCTTTGTGACTACCTTCTTCAAGACTTTCCCAGGACTGTCGTCGAAGTTACGCTTCTTGGATAATGGCATAAAGTCATCGTCCTCATCAGCAGCCTGCCTTGTTTTGTGTCTAACAGTCTCCACCGGAACACGGGGTATGTCAACGCTGAAGCACTCTTGAGTAGACTGGATTATAATCCATTTCGGATTAAAAGGAGGTCGGTCTACGTTCTTCATGACTGATGTTCCTGCCAAATGAAACAACACATATACATAAAATACGTAAAGGATCAATAAAAGATAAGCGCAAGTCAATTCAGTTCAGTTCATGACCATGCATTTCCATTAGATCCCAACAAATCATGCAGCATCACTACTAAATTGTAAATTGCATAATTCTGTCAAAAAGAATCATAACACAGTATTGTAAATTGCATAAACGTGTGAGACTAAATGGATCAATAAAAAATCTGCTCATATGCGACATCCAATTAATGTATAACCTGGTTATTTCGTGTGTGCTGACCCAAATTGAACAGCAAGATGTTTATGGCATAACATATTGATGTATGTATTATACTTCTGTCAACAAAGCAGCATAACAGAGTATTGTAAATTGCATAAACGTGTGAGAGATTGAATAGTATAAATTTGTGTCTCCGTTTAACAATAAATTTATGCTGAATTGGTTTTTGATAAATCAAGCAATTGGCAAAATAATAAGTTTGAAACCTATTTATGATTTAGATTGTAAGAGTTAAAGGTTGATGACTTACCGGAGTGTGGATGTGCCTGGAGGCCGGCCGAATTCGGGACCCCTCTGCAGGGGACAACCCAAGGCGATGCGTGGTTGTGTCAAATGCGTAGGGGACTCGACGTTGGGGACGGAGCTCGCGACGGCGTAGGGGACTCGGCGTTCGGCCGCCGCGGTGGAGGAGATCGAGGTCTCGGTCTCTGCGGAGGAGAAGAACGAAGGGGCGGCACAACCGCCTCCGCGATTCCGGGTCCCTTCCCGGAGAGGAAGAATAAGGCGACGGCGTCTATGCGGCGGAGAAGGCAAGTCCGGGTCTCTGCGGTGGAGAAGGACAATGCGACGGCGGTGGGACGACGGGGGGAGAATCTCTGTGTATTCGGCAGGCGCGGTAGAGAAGAAGCTCACGGCGGCGATTAGTCTAGGGTTCGACGGGCGTGGAGGAGAATCAGCAGATGGCGGCGATTTGGCTAGGGTTCGGCCGCCGTGAGAGTTACGAGAGAGATGAGCTGAAAAATGAGAGCTCGGTTCCTAGATTCGTGGGCCCGATAGACGTAAGCTGCCCAGATTGCGGGGACACGATCTTTTCGTGGGCCCGGATGCCGCGAAACATGCGCACACCAAAAAGTGTGTAAAACGTAACAAGATTGAGCATAACGCGTAGTTATAATTGACGTAACTAGGAGGTACAGTGAGCCAAAAAAAAGCCGTGCGCGCCTGGTCGGTACGGTGCGGTCAGCGCACCTGGTCGGTTTCTGGTCGGGGCTTCCATTAGATAGAGAGAGCCCAGGGCTCTAAATACTATATCTATATATATATATATATGTGTGTGTGTGTGTGTGTGTGTGATTGCCGGCCATCGTGCCGTTGAATTATTAGTGGAAGACAGCCATCGTGCTGATGCTTTTATTTGCAGGATTTCGAAACCTCCCCGTGCAGGGGAGGTGCTGCCGAAATTTTCTGTTGCTAGGCTTCTGTTAGAGGATGGAGAACCGTGAGTGGATGTACACGGGCCGTAGAGGAAGGAACGATGTCACCACTGAATGGATTAGAAAGACTGATGATTTCGTGGAACGGGCATATGGCGAAGCTGCTAAAGGAGCGAGTCTAGTCCCATGCCCGTGCAGCAAATGTGCCAACCGGAAAAGAAAACCAAAGAAGGCCATGGTAGAACATATTTGGAAGAATAGATTTACGCTGGACTATACTCGGTGGATATTTCATGGTGAAGCGCATCGTACGAGAGAGGAGGTGCTGAGACAACATGTCGAGGATTATGACGCGGATGCGGGGGTAGCAGATATGTTGAACGACTATCAGGAGGCACAGTACACGGGAGGATGTATGGATGACGAGTCAGAGCCGACTGCAAAGGCGTTCTACGACATGTTCGATGCGGCACAGAAGTATATTATCTCCCATATACGTGTCAAACGAAAGAACATCTTAAGGGTTGGGATGTTGTGTATAAGGTATCGCCGCACGGGAGGTTACCTGTTCCTAACGATGAAGATTACAACTTAGACCCGGACACTTATGATGGAGAGTTCTTCCAAGAAGATGGGCTAGAAGGGCGATTTGAGATAGACTTAACTGAAGCTATCAGAATGGATGTAGATATTGAAATGGTTGTTGATGAGAAGGATGATGAGGTGCAAAATAATAATGACTTAGTAATCCTTGAAGGCAATGACATTAATGACGAACTTGCGTCTTCCGATGGTGTTGAGATTGAAATGCTTGATAGTGATGATGAGAGTTATGATCCGGCTAACCCCGACACATATGAAGATTATTTTTAATCGATGTAATGCTATATGACTTTTTATTTCGCACCTATTTTTAAATACATCTTTTTATATGTGCTTATTTGTTTACTCTTAATTGCAGGTTGTTGGACAAATATGGTGGGCGGTTGGCTGAGGAGGAGGAGGAGTAGGACGGCGGACGAGGCAGAGCAGGCAGCGCAGCAGGACGCGGCGCCTCAAGACAACGATGACCAGCAGCAGGACGACGATGACCAGCAGCAAGACGCCTCAGGTTCAGGCGGCTCAAGTTCGAGGAGCATCTACCTGTGAGGCCCCGCAAGTCTCCCTCAGCAGCCCATACTTCGGGACAGGCGACCGCTGATTCGGCCGGAAGGGGAGAGGTATGTAACTTTATGTTCTTCATTCTTGTTCATATTATGTGTTCAAAATCATAATATAAACTAATACTTTTTATTTATCACTTGGATAGGTCTTGGACGGTTTTGGATTATGCTGGGGGTCATCGTCGCCCCCCAATGGCATCCTTGGCCTGTTGTACAGGGAACACTTCCCTAGACTTGTGGAGTACGCCGGAGTGATGGACCCCAGCCTTCACCTTCGACCACTACGCCGTCGCCCCCGATGCAGTAGACTGGGACGACCGGGAATTCAATAACAAGGCGGAGCGGGTGAAGCAAGAGCTGTGGGTAAGTCTTAGTATAATGTAAAATATGTCGCATTCGTTGCATATTCTTGAAATAATGTATGGATACATTGTTTTTGTATGCAGGATTTCTTCAGATGCAATGCTGGATACGAGGCTAGGGCGAATGTGGTGGCCACCACGAGCTGTAAGAAGCTCGTCGTAGACATGCACTATGAGGCCCGAATCCAGGCCATCATCACCTACCACGGCTCCGTCCTTGGGAGAGGGTGACCAAAACTCAAGCCCGAACCATGTCGTTGACCAGGGAGCAGTACCTGCAGGTAAAGTCATGCATGTTTGGTACCAGTACTCCATGCATGAATTTTATTTTATCTTCTGATATGCACTTTACGTGTTTACTTTGTAGATGATTCCACATTGGTGCGCCGCACATCCTCTGTGCTGGGAGCAGATGGTGGATAGGTGGTGTTCGGCTGAGTGGGACAAGGCGCACAACGCTAGCCGGGAACGACGTTTGATGATGCAAGGCCCCTCCCACCACCAAGGTAGCCGGAGCCTGGGCCAATATGCCGAAGCATGGGTACACCATCTTTTTTATTTAGATATATAGCACCGAGTTAGATATTATTTCTAACTATCTCGTTGGTTTTCTTTGCAGTCGGCGTCACATGGTGGCCGGCCTTGCTCCACCTTCTCGGCCTATGCTATGGCCCATAAGGGTAAGGCGACGTCCGACGTCACCTACAACCCGGATGACGGGCCCGAGGCCTACACCAACCCCGCCGTCTATAGCCGCCTCCATGACTACACCGCCATGGCGCAGGAGGTCCATGGCCCAGACTATGATCCGAGCACCGAGCCGATCGACCCCGATGTGCTCATGAGGGTCGGAGGAGGCAAGAGACATGGGCGGGTACTGGATTGCCGACGGGGCAATCGACTCGTCCTCCACTCCCACTCTGTCTCAGGTGAGAGCAAGGAGCACGGGCTCGAGTCCAGCCATACGACCTCGGCACGACAGCTCACAGCATCGCATACAGCAACTCGAGGTTAGTGCTTCTGTAACTCGTCCTTCCTTGAGTTATATACCTACTCTTTGAGTTACTATAACATTGGCTTGTAATATTACAGACCCAACTAGAAGAAGAGAGGAGGGAACGTCACGAGATGGAGGCGAGGATGATGGCGGAGCGGGAGGCGGAGTGTCGGGCAGATCATCAGAGGATGGCGGAGATGTTCCAGTACATGCAGAGCGTTGGCGCCGCATAGGGCATCGCTCCGTCACCTCCATTGTTCCCTCTAGTTGACCCTGCTCTCTTCCACACTCCTGTGAGTATCAAAATTGTAGTTAGATGTTTGTAATGCATCTGGTATAACACATGCAATCTCTTCTCTGTGCAGGGCCAATCTGGGGCGGCATCCAACAACCCTCCGGAAGGGTTCAGCCCAACGCAGCCCCGGTCAAGACGCCCACCTCCATGAGTGTTGTGTTTTCATTGTTTTAGACTTCAGAACTTGTGTATAATACTTATGTCTGTGTTTGATACTTATGTGAGAGCTTGCGACGTTTGAGACTTATGTTTGTGATTGATACTTGTGTTGAACACTTATGTTTGTGATGGATATTATGTTTGTGGTGACGGTTTTATGTTTGTGTTGGCTATTTATGTTTGTGATGATATCTGTGATGTATATATGTGATATATATGTGATATCTTTTGTTTGTGTGGATGGAATACAAAAAACAAATAAAAAAGGTATATACTGGTCACTTTGCCGAGTGTAACACTCGGCAAAGAGGTGCTTTGCCGAGTGTTAGGGTCATAACACTCGGCAAAGAGCAAAGACCTGGGCACCGGTTTAGACACTTTGCCGAGTGTTATGTCGCTGGCACTCGGCAAAGAGGCACGCTTTGCCGAGTGACGCACAGAGCACTCGGCAAACAACCTGACATGGGGACCCTCCCTGGCGGGCTCTTTGTCGAGTGTCCCACGGGGCACTCGGCAAAGGTTGAATCTTTGCCGAGTGCTACTGGACAGACACTCGGCAAAGTTAACTCCTTTGCCGAGTGTCGTCCTTGACACTCGGCAAAGAAGCCGTCTCCGTCACCCCGTCGCCGTAACGGCCGTTTTTCTTTGCCGAGTGATCCCTGGCACTCGGCAAACCTCTTTGTCGAGTGCCCGACAAAAGTACTCGACAAAGAAGGCTTTGCCGATGCACTGATTGTCGAGCCTTCTTTGCCGAGTGTTTTTAAGGCTTTGTCGAGTGCTTCGGGCACTCGGCAAAGCGCTCGTTTCCGGTAGTGATCCTTTGAAAATATCAAAAATACTGGCAAACATTATTAGTTCAAATAGTTTTGTTGATCATCAAACGCAAAAACACTAAAATAGGACACGGTCCATTTTTCTTACATATATTAGTACACATGCACAACACCCTATGTTATACTAATCACTTTTTAAAACCAATTTCAATCTAAATCATTATTCCATCATATGATTTCACATAACAAGGTTACATTATTCAAGTATTATTTATGTAATCCTCTGCAGCTTGGTCAAGCATCTTGAATCACTCAAATTATTGGCATCCTGGCATGGAGATGTCCAAGAAAGAATTGTCACCGACTATACAAAGCAACAATTGACACATTATTCAAGTACTGTTTATATAATCCTCTGCAACTTGGTCAAGCATCTTGTGGAATCACTAAAATTCTTATCCCTGGCATTGCATGTCAAGGCATGACCAATTCAGATGTCAAGAGTCTAACTCTGGGTGTGATATCATCACACAATTCGCTGAAACGGTCGAATGCATATGCAATGAATTGCTTCAAACATTTGTCAAGCTTAAGTAGTTCACTGCAAGGAGGGTTATATAAAATGAAAAAAAGGCAATCACTAAAGGATTTGCGTCTATATTTTTAAGGAACGCATAAGCAGGAAGGAGCATCTGTATCATCAGGTCAGATTCCTGAGTTAAAATGGCAACTGGCATGACAATTCTGTATGACCTGAAAATGGAACAATTCAATGAAAAGTGACTTTCACAATGGGGCAAGCTCAGCTTGTTTTCAGATTCACAATGCGCGCGACTAGCAACTAACTGCATGTTGAAAAGTACCAACAGGACGAAAAGCAGCCGTTTTCATTTTAGTCATGAATGTGACTCATAGGAACAAGTCCTTACTGACCAGATAATTATACACAGCTTAGCTATGATCAGTGAACGGGTTCGTCATTTTACTTCTTCATTTTACTTATAGTGAAAAATTTAATTTGTGTGCATCCGTCCAGGTAAATATATATATAGCCAGTCCATTAACATACTAGCTAGCACTAGCTAGGGGAGGTGATGCAAAGTATTTGTACTGCATGAACTGGTATTTTCTACGAAGAATACTTTTCTAAAGACTAAATCTAACTACTTTCTACTGTCTAGAAACTAGAAAGTCACGCTCAAAAGTCAAAACTTGAACTTGAAAAATTACTGCCTACCTGATGGAGTCGTGATTCATGGACCATGCATTATGCGCAGACATCACAGAAGAAAAGGATTGGAAGGATTTGGATCCCGTTTTTTTTTCAGGAGAAAGACTCTGTCGTTGTGGTGTTTCTGCTGGATTGAAATTAAGCTGATGACTGGCATGCATATCATGTCGATTCCTTTTGCCGGAGAAGAGATCAAGTCTTGCCCCATTTTTTTTTCCATAATTCTTTGTTAAGAAGATCAGTACTGGTTCAAATTTATCGTACTCTTGGTGTCACTGTGGCAGATATTAAGTAGGTTTCGTAATGAACTGATGACCATCGTATGTGTGCGGACCGCTGAAAGCCGGAAACCTTGGTCTCAGTCCGAACAGGCACGAAACTGTGTGCCGATTCTATATATTCATCACAAATTAACCTCGTTCGGTTGCACTAGGATTAAAGTTGGTTGAATATAAAGAGATTTAGAGCATATTTGGTTCGTGGCTAATTGTGTCACACTTTGCCTAAATTTAGTCGTCCAATTAAAAAACTAATCTTAAATAGAAAGTTAGACAAAGTGTGTAAGTTAGCCAGCGAACCAAACATGTTCTTAATCCACTCGAATCCCCCAATCCACCTCTAACCAATAAGCTCTAAAGGAACAAGCCACCTTAATTAGAATGGCGCGTACGAAAAAAAGTGAATTACATAGTGAGCAGGTTCACCACCTCTCTCCGAAAACACATGTATTGATGATGCAAATAGTTGCCAATTTATCATACTTGGAGTTTCCACCGTCAACAGGCTACTATAGCGTCTCTTGGTAATTGGTTGATTTGTAGTTCTATTACGATGAATATTGAATTGCTCGTACTTTTGTTATTCAATAGTCAAATATCCGTACATCGCTACAGTTTCTATATATCACATAAGTAGACGTTGTTTTAATAAAACACAAAAATATGTGAATTTTGTTGGTTTGTTGGATGTCAATGTAGAGCCAACGACCAAAGTTCAAACATCTATATGTGCATACTTTTTTGCATAAAATAAGAAGGGATATATAAAGACAACTGTGAAATTTGTGCTTTATATAGTAGAAGAGAAGAGATGTATCTTTCTCTACTCCTATAACTAGTTTCGATCGTTGTCGTGTGTGACTGCTATAAAGCACATGTTTCGACTATTGTGTGACTGCTATAAAGCACATGTTTCGACTGTTGTCTCACGTCATGCACGAAGCACATAAGATTGTTCTACTCCTAGCTTGTGGTCTCGCTTCATGCACGAAGCACATAACTCTGTTCTACTCCTAGCTTCTCACCTAACAAACTAATATCTCTTGCTTATTGCATGCGAAGCACATAAGTCTGTTCCTCTCCTCCGCTTTTTTCTCACCTAAGAAACCAGATCAGATAAGCATTATCTCTTGCTTGCAATCACCACGAACACTTTCTCCTTCTCATTGTTACCTTCATATATTAACCCCCAACTTTTCATGTCTTTTCCTATCTCCGTCTTCATCACCTAGATTCTTTGACACCAAATAGAGGACATCCTACTAGGCAAGTCGCCATAGAGGACATCCAACAGGTCATCTTGCTAGCCTTTGACTCACCAGCCCCCGCCACATCCCACCCTCTCCACCGCCATATGCGCCTCTCGAGGCAGTGGGACAAGAATAACCGAGGGAGAGGAGAGGAGGAGGTGGTGGCGGCGTCAATTCGTGGCTAAACATACGAGGGGAGAGGAGGAGGAGGCACTTTGGATCCTAAGTTGAGTTTAGTTTTGTATTAGTTGTTTGTATAGAATTTGTGAGATATCGAGGTCAATGATAATATATGTATTGTTCATTTTAGTGTAATTATATAACTTTAAATTTTATCGATTGTTTATGTATCATCTAATACACGGACATTGTACTAGTTTACGTTTTACATTTGACTGAGACAAAGAAATGCTACGAACGTCGTTGGAAAAGTGGAGAGAACGATAGAAAAAGAATGGTGGATTTATTATTCCAAAGATTATCCCGTTATTGTCCTTACATCATTCCATATGGGAGACAATCAAGACAATTCTGAATTCTGATTCACCTAATCCATCATTTATTTTTCATCTGCATGTAATTAATTATTTCCCAATACAGCTCGAATCCATCAATTTCCCATTTTGCAGAGTGCAATCATATTGATTGTACCGGCCTATATATGATACTCCCTCCGTTTCGTTTTAGTTGTCGCTGGATAGTGCAAAATTGAACTATCCAACGACAACAACTAAAAAGAAACGAACACTACCGGAATGCTTTTTATCGGGCGCTCGGCAAAGAAGACTTTGCCGAGTGCTTTTTATCGGGCGCTCGGCAAAGAAGACTTTGCCGAGCGCCGCACTCGGCAAAGACCTGCACTCGGCAAAGGTCTTATTTACCGAGTGCGGGACACTCGGCACAACCAGGCACTCGACAAAGATTGCTTTGCCGAGAGTCAAGCACTCGACAAAGATGGCTCTCGGCAAAGGGCCGTTAGCGGCCGTCTACAGCTGACGGCCGTCAGTCTTTGCCGAGTGTCATATATCTGGCACCCGGCAAAGAGAGTCTTTGTCGAGTGTCCTATGTAGACACTCGGCAAAGCATATTTTTATTTTTTTTTATTTTGGTCACCAAACTTTTTGTGGTATGTTCCTACACTATGTAGACCTATATGTACCATTTTGGGACAATTATGACAGTGTTTTCTATAGCTAGTACATTTAGTTTGTTTATTTGAATTTCTTCGGAAAATTCAGATTTGAATTGTAGGTCACTCGAAACTTGGAAACCCGTGCATGCAAAAATTATATACATGCTACTTAGCACAAGTTACGACCGATTTCAGGAGAGGACCAGAAACTTCGAGGACCATGCTCACTCGACATGACCGTGAACTTGCCATCCAGGTGTTTAAAAATTGTATAAAACACAAACAAAGTCAGAAAATCATGAAACCTGTCCACGTGTCATGATATCATATGTAGAGGCTGTGATAAAAATTTGAAAAAGTTTCGAGAAAGCTGTAACGCACTATGTGTACAAACCTAAGAGATCCACATTGAAACTCTATGATTTCATGTGTGGTTCTCTTAGGTTTCTACACATAGTATCTCACAACTTTCTCCAAACATTCTAAATTTTTTATCACAGACTCTACATATGATATCATGACATGTGGACAAGTTTCATGATTTTCTAAGTTTGTTTGTGTTTTATAAATTTTTTAAACAGCTGTATGGCAAGTTCACGGCCATGTTGAGTGAGCATGGTGCTCGAAGTTTCCGGTCCGCTCCTGAAATCGGTCGTAACTTGTGCTATGTAGCATGGATATCATTTTTGCATGCACGGTTTTCCAAGTTTCAAGTGACCTGCAGTTCAAATCTGAATTTTCCGAAGAAATTCAAATAAACAAACTAAATGTACTAGCTATAGAAAACACTGTTATAATTGTCCCAAAATAGTACATGTAGGTCTATATAGTGTAGGAACATACCACAAAAATTTTGGTTGGCAAAATAAAAAAATAAAAATGTACTTTGCCGAGTGTCCAAAGAAGACACTCGGTAAAGACTCTCTTTGCCGAGTGCCATCCCGGCAGCATTCGGCAAAAACAATAAGTTAAGGTTTTGCCGAGTGCCTGTCAGTCGACACTCGGTAAAATGTATTTTAAAATTTTTAAAAAATGCTTTGCCGAGTGCCGGCGATCTGGCACTCGGCAAAGACGGCTTTGCCGAGTGCCAGGTCCGAGGCACTCGGCAAAATGTATTTTAAAATTTTTAAAAAATGCTTTGCCGAGTGCCCGCGATCTGGCACTCGGCAAAGACGGCTTTGCCGAGTGCCAGGGTTGAGGCACTCGGCAAAATGTATTTTAAAATTTTTAAAAAATTCTTTGCCGAGTGCCCGCTATCTGGCACTCGGCAAAGCCGTTGAATAATACTCCGGTCGTCTTCCTCTCTTCTTCTCTTCGCTCACTTCCTTTCTCTCTTCCCACGCCGCGCCCACGCCGCCACGACGCCGCCGGGCCGCTTCCCGCCGCCACCACGCCGCCGGGCCGCTTCCCGCCGCCCCCACGCCGCCACCACGCCGCCGGGCGCCGCGCCCCGCCCCCACGCCGAGTGCCACGCCGCCACCACGCCGCCGGGCGCCGCGCCCCGCCCCCACGCCGTGATAGCAGGCGCCGCCGCCCCGACCATCCGCCCGCTCGCCCGGACCACGCCGGCCACCGCGCGCCCCGCGGCCCCTGCTCGCCGTCCACCGCGCCGGCCACCGCGCGCCGCCCAGCGCGCCGGCCACCTGCTCGCCGTCCACCGCGCCGGCCCCTGCTCGCCGTCCACCGCGCCGGCCCCTGCTCGCCCCACGGCCCCTGCTCGGCCCGCCATCGCCGTGAGTTTTGCCTAATGAATTATTATTGTTTTCATTGAGCCAAACTATTCCACCGTACTTGGGCGACCCTAGTCCTTGAGTATTCGACACCTTATGGTCGAAGAAGCCCGAGAGAGCCAGTGTTACCTGCGTGTGTCGTTTCACATACCCCCCACTTGGGCTCCAGCGCCGTCGCCGAGGCCTCTAGAGATGTCGCTGCTCGCCACACGACCCTGCCCCGCTATGTTTGGTTCACCATTTTGTAACACGATCGGATCACAGAGCGAGAGTGATACCGTTACCTCTGTTTGGTTACATGTAGTCGGTAATCGTTACCACCTAGTCGATTATCAAATTGTTCCACCATACCCAGGCGACCCCGGCTCTCGAGTATGTCGACACCTCGCGATCGAAGAAGCTCGAGAGCTAATGTTACCTTCGCGCGTCGTTGCGTATAGCCCCCACTTGGTCTCAAACGACGCCACCACCGAGGCCTCCTAACTGCCGCCGCTGCTCACCACATGGCCTCGCTCGCCATGCTTGATTCACCTTTACGTAACGCGGTTAGATCATAGAGTGGAAGTGATACCGTTACCTCTATTTGGTCGCATGTAGTCGGTAATGTGTTACCACCTAGTCCATTACCGGATTGTTCCTCCATAGCCAGACGGCCTTGGCCCTTGAGCATGACGAGACCTCACGGCCCAAGAAGCCCGAGAGCCGACGTTCCCTACGCGCGTCGTTGTGCATGGCCCCCACTTGGGCTCCAGCGAAGCGACTGTCAAGGCCTCCCCACAGACGCCGCCGCTCGCCACACGGCCCCACCCGCCTTGCTTGGTTCACCATTTCGTAACATGATCAAATCACAGAGCGGAAGTGATCGATAACGTTACTTCTATTTGGTCCCATGCAGTCGATAATATGGTACCACCTAGTCGATTATTTGGACTGTTCCACCGTACTCGGGCGACCCTGACCCTCGAGTATGTCGTCACCTCACGGTCGAAGAAGCCCGAGTGCCAACATTACAATTTACATGCGCGTGTCGGGGCGCATAGCCCCCACTTGGGCTCCAACGACGCGACTGCCAAGGCCTCCCCAGACATCGCCGCTCGCCACACAGGTCCGCTCGCCATGATTGGTTCACCATTTCGTAACGCGATAAGATCACCGAGCTAAAGTGATATCATTACCTCTGTTTGATCGCATGTAGTCGGTAATGCGTCACTACCTCACTACCGGAATCCGGGCCTTTACCGGAATCCGTATATATATACACAAAGAGATAAACAAAGAGAAAGTATAATTGCTTGTCATTGCTATAAATCGTGGAGGGAAAAGAAATGCTTCTAATTTTTTGTATTAACAGACTTGTGTTTCTTTTTTATAGAGAAGATACTTGTCTTCCTAGTCGTTGCGGGTCTGCCTGCACCGCGTCGCGTCGCCACTGCACCGACCCGCCACAGCCCCGCTAGCCTTACTTCACCGCCACCTTAGGTATAACCTCTATTTCCGCATCATGGTCGTAGATCACGTAACCCAGTTAGGCGTCTCCCGTTCGAAAGTGATACGTTGTAGATATGCAGATCTTTGCATATCTACAAATGTATCAGTTTCGGATTGTCCACGTTTTTTGGACAGCCCGCGGTTGCGTAGATGGTGTTAGTTTCATGCTCTACTCCGGTCCGAGATAGAGTTTCGGCGTCACCTCCCTGTTGTTCTCCGGACAGTACACTCTCCCTGCCAGGACGTGTATCCGGAGAACAGCGGGGAGGTGCTGCCGAAATTCTATCTCGGATCGGAGTAGAGCATGGAAACTAACTCCATCTACACAACCGCGGGTGGGATTAGGACCTATCATCACCTATTAGAAGGTAGGAACGTAGTGTACATGCATTACATGTCTATATTAAACTATACTCGGTTATATATGTTAGAGGATGGAGGACCGTGAGTGGATGTACACGGGCCGCGTTCGACGTAATGATGTCACCCCAGAATGGATTAGGAAGACCGATGCTTTCGTGGAACGGGCATATGGCGAAGCTGCTAAAGGAGCTAGCCTAGTCCCTTGTCCGTGCAGCAAATGTGACAACCGGAAAAGAAAACCAAAGAAGGCCATGGTAGAACATATTTGGAAGAATGGATTTACGCCGGACTATACTCGGTGGATCTTCCATGGTGAAGCACATCGCACGAGAGAGGAGGTGGTGAGACAACGCGTCGAGGATTACAATACTGATGCCGGGGTAGGAGACATGTTGAACGACTATCACGAGGCACAGTTCGCCGAAGGACGTACGGAGGACGAGCCAGAGGCGACCGCAAAGGCATTCTACGACATGTTTGACGCGGCACAGAAACCCCTTCACGGCAAGACAAAGGTTTCTCAACTGGATGCCATTGGGCGTATAATGGCGTTCAAGTCGCAGTATAGCATGAGTCGAGACGCATTTGATGGTTTGTTGACAGTTATTGGCAGCCTGCTTCCGGAGGATCACGTTCTGCCAAAGAGCATGTACGAGGCACAGAAACTCCTTCGTGCACTCAAGATGACGTATGAGCAGATACATGCTTGTCCGAAGGGCTGCGTCCTATTTAGGAAAGAACACACTGAGGCAAAGTACTGTCCGAAGTGTAAATCATCTAGGTTCATGGAGGTAGACTCTGGTGATGGATAGAAGAGGCAGCTCGACATCCCCGTGACAATCCTACGCCACCTTCCGTTCATACCGAGGATCCAGCGTCTATACATGACAGAGGAATCCGCGAAACAGATGACATGGCACAAAAAGGCAAACGATACAATCCTGACAAGATGGTTCACGCATCCGATGGTGAAGCATGGACCCACTTTGATGCCATTCACCATGAGAAAGCCAAAGAGGCTCGTAATGTTCGTGTTGCGCTGGCCACAGATGGGTTCAATCCCTATGGAATGACCGCTGCCCCATACACATGTTGGTCCGTGTTCGTTATCCCCATCAATCTCCCCCCCGGCGTATGCTTTCAAAGACAGAACATATTCGTGTCGTTGATAATTCCTGGACACCCGGGGAATAAAATGGGCGTGTACATGGAGCCTTTGATTGATGAATTGGTCCGTGCTTGGGAGGAAGGGGTATGGACGTACGACCGAGCTACGAAGACAAACTTCAAAATGCATGTTTGGTACCAGTACTCCATGCATGACTTTCCGGCGTATGGGCTATTTTGCGCCTGGTGTGTTCACGGTAAGTTCCCATGCCCAGTTTGCAAGGAAGCTCTTAGGTTCATTTGGTTGAAGAAGGGTGGCAAATATTCGTCATTCGATAAACATCGACAATTTCTCCCTCCTGACCATGCATTCCGACTAGACATCAAGAACTTTACGAAAGATGTCGTGGTGACAGACCGCCCACCTGCAATGATGACTGGTGCCGAAGTTCGCGAACAGATAGATGGTCTCGTGGCCAACCCAGAAGGTGGTTTTGTGGGATATGGTGAGCAACATATGTGGACACGTAAGTCGGGCTTGACTCGGCTCCCCTATTATGATGACCTGCTCCTTCCACACAACATTGACGTGATGCACTGTAACACCCAAAATTCTGAATTTGGGATTGATAGAAGAAATCTGAGCAAAATACCATTGATAAATAATTAAACTTTATAATTCACCCTTTTTAAAGGTAAATAATCATAATAAAATAAATAAAGAAAAACTATGTAGTAATTGTGCATCATGTGAAAATTTAACTTGTGCATAAATTTGAAATCTAGAATTTAAAACCTGGTTTGATTTGAATTGGAATTTGGGTTTTGAAAATAAGAAGAAAAGGAAAGTATATACAAAATAAAAAGAATAAATAAAAGTAAGACTAGAGTTTACAAGATATACTTTTAATCTGAGGAGAATTTACCCAAGAATTTGATTTTGAAATTTGAACTCAAATTGGATTTGAAAATGGAGAAAAGAAAATAGAAAATAAAAAGAAAAGGAATTCTAACCTAACTGGGCCTGCTACCTTGTATTCGGCCCACCTAAGCCTTCCCTCACCCGCGCGCAACCCATTACCATCTCCACTCCGCGCCGACAGGCCGGGGCCACCCGTCAGCCTCACACACACATCACAGGCGTGGAACACCTTCCGCTGGCAGGTCTGGCCCGCGTGTCAGTGACTCCGGCTCACGTTGGCTGCGCTTTCACTGACCACGGGGCCCCAACGGTCAGCTCCTTTTCCCCTTTCTTCGTCAACGGCGCAACGAACACCGCGCGCTCCGCGTCGACCTCGCCGGGGAACTTGGGACTCCTTCAACCACCTCGCCCACGGACATTGCGCGGACTCGGACTCGCCCCGCCCCTATATAACCCGGCCGCGCTAGCTTCTTTATCCATCTCGACGGGTATCCAGTGAACCGTAGGCGGAAGGGAAGGAGTGAGGGTCGTGAGCATCGGCGTGGGTTTGGCCGGCGATTTGGTCCTTCAATTGGGACCGGGTTGGCTCGGCGACGTTGTGGGGCAACCACACGAAGCTTTGGCCGACGCTGTGGGACTTCTCGGGGACGGGAATTGCTCGACGTCGCCAGGAAACCACCGCGGGCCGCGCGATCGTCTGGTCAGTGCCGCCACCGTTCCAAACCAAGGTATTAAGTCCACCCTTCAGTTCGTCTTTCCCGTCTCTACGTGTAGCTCGGTTCAATTCGTGTTTAGCGTTCGGAAACGGCCGATTGCAAACCTCGCCGGCGTGCTCCGCCGTGTGCCCTGGGCGGCGCCACCGTCGCTCGGCGAGGGATTGGGGGACACACCGGGGCCGTTGATGCGGAGTCGGATGGCCAGGATTAGAAGCCGGGTAACGGTTCGATCTGGGTTTGTTAGGACCGTCCGATGCGGGGCGAACGCGTTGGATTTAATGCAAGGTAAAGGAATCCGGAACCATCGGATCACGATCCAACGGACTAGATCGCGTACCGACTGGGGATGGGGTCGATCTAATCTGAGCCCTCCGTTTCTGATCGGACGGCTCAGCCCATCCGATACCCCTTCGCGCTGGCGCTTTTGTTAAAGAGCCCCTGGACTTTTTGAAATAGAACCCGCCGTCCTATGCGACTGTGCTCTGAGTCTTAGAAGATTTACCCAGAGCCCCCTGTGCTTCTGTTTAATTGAGGCCCAGTCCAGAATTCGTTTAAATTGAATAAATAAAATAGAAAATAGATTTTTAATATAAAAATAATTCCTAGAATTTATATAATTCATAGAAAATGCATATGAACTCCAAATTAATCCATTCCACTTCCTATAATTTTGTAATATTATTGTTTATCAATTAGTGCCACTGGTTCTACATAAAAGTCACATTAAAATTGTTATCTTAACTAATCTTGTAATAAGCACATATAATCTTAGGAAATTCATAACTTAAAATCTACAACTCCAAAATTAATAATTCTTTTTCCTGTGATCTTATTTTAATATGTATATTATTAATGTGTATTTTGTTCTTATGTTTGGTGTAATGTTAATTTTGCCTATACAATGTTTGTTTGTATTGCTACGTTTAGCAGTGAGGCCACGAGGATCTGAAGAATCATCCTGGTACCTGGAATCTCAAGTCCCAGGCAAGTTGTGCCCTTGATCACTTCTTTTTACCCACTCATGTTCTAATTAATCATAATGATCTGCATAGGTTAATTTTGATGGGACCCAATAGGTTACCCTAGTTTGACTATCTTCATACCTTGTTCACCACTGAATCTTTGGGTAGTACTTGCTATCGCTTTATGTGGTTTTGGGTATAGAGATACACACTACTATTCATGATTATACTTTTATTGTCAGTTGTTATTTACTGTTCATGTTAAGATCATTATGTTAATTGGAACATGGAGAACCACCCGGGAAAACAGTGCTACCATGAGGGTGGAATGGGACGCCCTTGGCTGATTAATTAGGAAAGCTAGTGGAAGACTACCTTACCCGAAAGGGGCAAGGGCAGTAGGGGAGAGGTCAGTGTAGGAAGGCCCTCGGGAGGATTTTGCTGCGATGGCGGTCCTGCAAGGGATTCCTGCACTGGATCTTCCTATAAACTGTAGCGGGTTTTCGGAAGCTAGTGGAACTTTGTAAAGGCCTCGTAGTGGATCCCTAGCCATTCACCTCGGAAGTGTCTAAGGGCCTTGCAAACCCTGGCGACATGGGATACACGACTTGTGGGTAAAGATGCGCAACCTCTGCAGAGTGTAAAACTGGTATACTAGCCGTGCTCACGGTCATGAGCAGGGTAAAGATGCGCAACCTCTGCAGAGTGTAAAACTGGTATACTAGCCGTGCTCACGGTCATGAGCAGCTCGGACCCTCACATGATTAATTTATGGAACTAAATTCAATTTGTCATATGCATTGCATTGCAGGTGATGTTGTTATTACTTTTATTCCACTATTTAATTGGGTTGGTATTTACTTATACTTAGTAACTGCTAATAAAATTTTGACCAACTTTAAAAGCAATGCTCAGCTCTAACCATCTTCTTTGGTAAGCCTTACACTTCACGTGAGCTCCCACCTTTGGCGAGTTCATGCACATTATTCCCCACAACTTGTTGAGCGATGAACGTATGTGAGCTCACTCTTGCTGTCTCACATACACCACAGGTCAAGGCCAGGTACTGCAGGATGATGCCCACGGAGGATGCTGCGATGAGTTCGTGAGAGGTCTAGGTCGTCGTCTCCCAGTCAACTTTGGGTTGCTGGACCGTTGTCTCCTTATAATGTAATTATTAATTTTGTATAGAACTCCTGTTATATATAAAGATGTGACATTCGATCCTGTGCCACTATACATCATATGTATGAGACTTGGTCCCAGCATACCTGGTGTTTATGTTAACCTCGGGTTTTGGACCCCTAAAATCCGGGTGTTACATGCACACTGAAAAGAATGTCGCCGAGGCACTTTGGGCGACAATTATGGAGATTCCTGATAAGTCAAAGGATAACGTAAAGGCAAGAGTGGATCTGGCAGAGTTATGTGATAGACCAAACCAAGAGATGAAGCCGCCTAGTGGTGGTAAGACATGGAGAAGGCCTAAGGCCGATTTCGTCCTGAGCAGGGCCCAGAGGAAGGAAGTACTACAATGGATCAAGATGTTAATGTTCCCTGATGGGTATGCAGCTAACCTTAGTAGGGGGGTGAACTTATCTACTCTGCGAGTCTTAGGGATGAAGAGTCATGACTTCCACATATGGATTGAACGAATTCTTCCGGCGATGGTTCGAGGCTATGTCCCTGAGCATGTCTGGCTAGCGCTTGCAGAGTTGAGCTATTTCTTCCGCCAGCTTTGTGCAAAAGAGTTAGCTCGGACCATGATTGCAGACTTGGAAAGGATGGCACCCGTGTTACTGTGTAAGCTGGAGAAGATCTTTCCACCCGGCTTCTTCAATCCGATGCAGCATTTGATTATTCATCTCCCGTATGAGGCACGAATGGGGGGGGCCCGTGCAGGGACGTTGGTGCTATCCAATCGAGAGATGTCTAAAGAGTATCCGAAAGAAATGTAGAAATAAATGCAAAATCGAGGCTTCCATTGCAGAGGCATACATACTGGAGGAGGTGTTAAACTTCACAACAACTTACTATGGTGACAAACTGCCGAGCGTGCATAATCCACCCCCTCGTTACAATGATGGCGGCAATGAATCGAACCTCAGCATTTTTCGAGGGCAACTCGGAAGCGCGAGTGGTTCGACCACCAAGACCCTGAGACATGAAGAGTGACGCCATATCATGCTATATGTATTGACCAACCTTGAAGAGGTGACACCATACATGGAGCAATTTCTTCATGAATTCTGGCGTCGATCAAGGGACCCAACTCCACAGGAATATGATACCCTTCTTAGAAAGGGTGCGGGAAATGGATTGCCCGATTTCATTTCCTGGTTTAAACATAAGGTACGTGCTTAGTTTGTTATTCCAAGTTGCTCTTACGTGCGAATAATATAACAATCTAGCGTGTTTGAACTTGCAGGGCCAAAGAGAGCCGTCTATGAGTGCCGAGTTGAGACAAGTAGCCAATGGCTTTGCCTATAGGGTTAGGAAATTTTCTAGGTATGACGTCAATGGATACCGTTTTCGCACAACAAGCTACGACCAAAGTCGGCCCAATCGAAAAACCACGTGTTCTGGAGTCTTTACGCCCGGGCTTGACGAGGTCGAGTATTATGGAAGAATTGAAGAAATATATGAACTCAATTTTTATGGTTCCAAACCTCTTACTCCAGTGATATTCAAATGTCATTGGTTTGACCCTGAAGTTACGAGACGGACACATTCTAATCTTGGGATAGTCGAAATTCGACAGGATTCCACCTTAACAGGAGACGATGTCTATATTGTGGCCCAACAGGCCACACAAGTGTATTATCTTCCATATGCGTGCCAAACGAAACAACATCTTAAGGGTTGGGATGTTGTGTATAAGGTATCACCGCACGCTAAATTACCTGTTCCAAACGATGAAGATTATAACTTAGACCCGGACACATATGACGGAGAGTTCTTCCAAGAAGATGGGCTCGAAGGGCAATTTGAGATAGACTTAACCGAAGCGATCGGAATGGAAGTAGATATTGAAATGGTTGTTGATGACGAGGATGATGAGGTGCAAAATGAGAATGACTTAGAAATACTTGAAGGCAATGCCAATGACGAAATTGCGCCTTCAGATGATGTTGACTATGAAATGGTTGATAGTGATGATGACACTTATGATCCGGCTAACCCGGACACATATGAAGATTATTTTTAATCGATGTAATGCTATATTTCATTTATTTTGCATATGTTTCTAAATACATATTTTTTTATCTGTGCTTAATTGTTTACTCTTAATTGCAGGTTGTTGGACAAAGATGGTGGGCGGTGGGACGAGGACGAGGAGGGGGAGGGGGAGGAGGAGCACCCGTAGGATGGAGGAGGAGGCGCAGCAGGACGACGTCGTACAACAGCAGATGGAGCAGCAAGCCGCTGTCGATGCAGCACAGCAGGACGACGACGATGCGGCGCAGCAGGACGACGACGACGACGACGACGACGCTCAGCAGGACGTCTCAGGTTCTGGCTCCTCAGGTTCGAGGAGTATCTACCTGCGAGGTCCCGCGAGCCTACCTAAGCGACCCATACTTCGTGACAGACGTCCGCTGATACGACCCGATGGAGAGAGGTAGGTAACTTTAGATGTTGTTGCTGCTTTTTCATATTATATGTTCAAATTAATAATAGAAACTAATACTTCATCTTAATCACTTCGACATGTCTTGGATGGTTTTGGAGACTGCAGGGGGTCACGGCCGCAACCCCAATGGCATCCTCGACCTTCTATGCCGGGAACACTTCCCTGGACTTGTCGAGTACGCCGGAGTGACGAGCCCAGCATACACCTTCGACCACTACGTCGTCGCCCCCGATGCAGTAGATCGGGACGGCAGACAATTCAACAACAAGGCGGAGCGGGTGAAGCAAGAGCTGTGGGTAAGTCTTCCTCGCACTATATTGTTTAATAAGTCGCATTTGTTGCATATTCTTGAAATAATGTATGGATACATCGTCTTTGTATGTAGGATTTCTTCAGGTGCGATGCTGGATACGAGGCCAGGGCGGATGTGGTGTCTACGACGTGCTGTAAGAAGCTCGTCGTGGACATGCACTACGAGGCGCGCATCCAGGCCATCGTCACTTACCACGGCTCCGTCCTTGGGGAGAAGGTGAACAAGAAGGACGCCCGAACCATGTCATTGACTGCGGACCAGTACTTGCAGGTAAATACAAAACTTTATTATTGGTACTAAATATGCTTATTCTTATCTTCTGATATGCGGTGTACTTATATTTTTTTAGATGATTCCTCATTGGTGCGCCGCGCATCCTGAGTGCTGGGAGAAGATGGTGCAGAGGTGGTGCTCGGCTGAGTGGGACGAGGCGCACAACGCTAGCCGGGAACGGCGTTTGCTGATGCAAGGTCCCTCCCACCATCAAGGCAGCCGCAGCCTGGGCAAATACGCGGAAGCATGGGTACGCGCTCTTTTTTATTTAGGTATATAACTTTCGATTAGACATGATTTCTAACCATATCGTTGGTTTTCTCGCAGTCGGCGGCACATGGTGGCGCGCCTTGCTCCACGTTCTCGGCATATGCCATGGCCCACAAGGGGAAGGCGACGTCCGACGTCACCTACAACCCGGATGACGGGCCCGAGGCGTACACCAACCCCGCCATCCACAGCCGACTCAGTGAGTACACCGCCATGGCCAAGGAGGTCCATGGGCCAGATTACGATCCGAGGACCGAGGACATCGACGGAGATGTCCTCATGAGGGTCGGAGGAGGCAAGAGGCATGGGCGGTACTGGATTGCCGACGGGGCAATCGACTCGTCCTCCACTCCCACTCTCTCTCAGGTGCGAGCAAGGAGCACGAGCGCGAGCCCAGCCATACGACCTCGGCAGGACACCTCACAGCATCGTATCCAGCAACTCCAGGTTATTCCTTATCTATTCATCGTTCATTGATTTTTATATATTTTCTCTTTGCATTATCGTAACATTAGGGCGAAATATTACAGACTCAGCTAGATGATGAGAGGAGGCAACGTGAGGAGCTGGAGAAGAGGATGGCGGAGATGTTCGCGTACATGCAGAGCCTTGGCGCCGCACAGGGTCATGCTCCACCACCTCCGTTGTTCCCTGCAGCTGACCCTACAGAGTTCACTACTCCTGTGAGTATCAAAATTTTAGTACTGCATGATATTTATTCATATGTTCTCACACATACAATCTCTTCTCTGTGCAGGGTCAATCGGCGGCGTCGAACAACCCTCATGCTTCGTCCAGCCCTTCGCCGAACCAGTCCAGATGCCCACCTCGTTGATGATCTGTTTTGTGATGATCCAGACTTACCTTTATGAGTGTTGGTGATGTTAGTTAAACTTTATCTTGTGAGATACTTGGTGATGTTAGTGATGACGCAGACTTATATCTGTTTTGTGATGATCCTTACTTATATTTGTGAGACTTTAGTGAGACTTTGTGATATATATGGTGTTGATGATAAATGTGTTCATTCTGTGATGTGATTGATATATAATGTGATGTGAATCATATATATCTTTTGTTTGTTTGGATGGAACAACAAAAGCAAATAAAAAAGGGACATTCTGGTCACTTTGCCGAGTGTAACACTCGGCAAAGGGGCGCTTTGCCGAGAGCTATGACCATGGCACTCGGCAAAGAAGACAACCTGGGAACCGGTAAAGCCATCTTTGCCGAGTGCTGGCAATGGCACTCGGCAAAGAAGGAAACCTGGGAACCGGCTGTTGACGCCTTTTCGGAGCGCCAAACACTCAACAAGAACCGTGGCGGTGCCTTCTGCACAGGGGCGGACGGTCCGAGCGCAGGGGCCGGACGGTCCGCGGCCTGGTGCGAGGCGCGGTGGTGCTCTCTGCGCAAGGGCGGACTGTCCGCGGCCTGGTGCCGGACGGTCCGCGGCCTGATGCGCGGCTAGGGTTCCTGCCTGACGGCCGGACGGTCCGCGCCCTGGGGCCGGACGGTCCGCGCGTACGCAGGGACGGCGGAAGATCGCCGATGGCGCCTGGATCTCGCTCCCGGGAGGGACCCCGTCGGGGAGTAGAGATCCTAGGTGGTGTCTAGGCTCGGGCAGGCCGACCTAGACTCCTCTAATCGACGTAGAGCCGAGGAGAGGCGGAGAATTTAGGGATCGAGAGGCTAAACCTAAACTAGACTAGAACTACTCCTAAGATAAATGCGAAATAGAAGTTGTATTGATTCGATTGTTGATGATTACAAATCGGCCGTATACCTCTCTATTTATAGAGGAGGGGGGCTGGACCCTTTACAAACTAATTTCCGAGCTTATCCCATGATTTTAGCTAACAACCGTAGCACAAAACTCGGAACCCTAATCTGTTCTGCGCACGCGCGGACCGTCCGGCCCACAGGCGCGGACCGTCCGGCCCACAGGCGCGGACCGTCCGGACCGCGGACCGTCCGGCCTCAGGGCCGGACCGTCCGCGCGCTCAATTTGGTGCTCAACATATGCCCCCTGCCTTTTGGTGGAGCTGAGCGAACCAAAAGCAACTAACTCGATGTTATCACATCGGTTTTCTTAGGCATCTTGCCACTTACTAGGATGGTATGCAGTGGCCTTGGTCTCGATGGTTGACTCAACGGACGTGATCCCTTTAGATTTGATCGAACTGTCAGTCCCAACATCGCCGAGCGTCATACTGGTCCTGACCAATTCGTCACATTGCCTTCCTAATTCTCTAAGTGTTCTGGCGTAGCACCGTAGTCGACCAGGTCTTCTCCTTGCAGGTCGTCTTCCTCCATGGGCATCGGTACGTCGTCGGAGGTGTCATGGTTTATTGCAGATGAGTCGGCCTCAGGGGTCGGACGGTCCACGCCCTGTACGGTTGGTCCGGTCTTTATAGTCGGACTGTCTGCTATACCTGCAAAGAGCTGCACAGTTGCTGTTTTATTTTCTGTCTTTATGGCCGTTTGATTTTCCTCGACGGCCTTTGGTCTCCATCTCTTTTGTGGTGGCGGATATTGCGGATGTGTGTCATTGAATATTTTTTCCGCCTCCTTCTCCTGATTCTCCTTTGCCCTAAGGCGCTGTAATTTTCGCTTTTGCGATCGTGTCAATCCCGATGGGCACCATCGGGGCATGGAGTATTTTGGATCGGCTATTTTATTGACAGTCGTACTTTCTTTTTTGTTTGTGTTGGTCGATTCACCAAAAATCATCGGCCCTTCGTTATTTTGTTGTACGACGACATCTGTCGTTCCTATTTTAATGACATCTTCCTTTTTCGTACTGTTGGAGGTTGTAGCTGTATGCCCCCCTGCCGGATTAGTCAGCCTTTGGGGCCGAGTTGTTTGGCAATCTTGCTGGGCATGTGCTCGTGGACCGGATTGAGGGGCTCTCAATCGGTCTTGTACTGGAGGTGTCAACCTATTGAATACAGATGTTTGGGGTGCCCCCCAAGCGGGGTACTGTGGCATCCCAAATGAGTATGGTGGCATGCCCCACATTTGATTTGGGACATATGGTGGAGGTATGTATGTGTATGGATATGGCATAGGTGGATATGGTGGTGGAGGTGTCCATGCAGGTACGTTAGGTCTTAATTGAACATTATGACCTCCCGTCCTTTCCGATTGGTGTGGTGGTCCAATCGGCCTAACCTGCCGTCGCACCTGGGTGAGTAAGCGAGGTCCCTTTGGTGGCCGGTCGCTGGGGCCAGCCTTTTTTTCACATATTTAGACAATAATTGATCAAAGGTTGGGCTAGATTTTACCAACCGACCAGTTGCCTTGAACGTGTTAGTTTTCCACGTACCTATTTCTGGTCGTCGTGGTTTGAAGGTATGTGGTCGCCGCGGCTCTTCGACGTTGCCGGACCGTCCGTCGGAACGCTTCGGACAGTCCGGTGATGTTACGGACCGTCCGCGCCTAGACACCGGACCGTCCGCGATGCGTAGTATGGGTTCTCGCGCATATCCCTTTGTCTGTGCTTGCCCCCCAGCGCTGGAGTTTGTGATGGTTACCTTCAGTGTCTCCCCTCCATCAGGAGTCTTCTCGGCCATCACTTTCCTGCAAGAAATTTTGTTGTTTCCATCGGCCTCCCGTGCGTTGCCGATGATGACTTCTTTGTCTTTGCCCTTATCGGCTGTGTTAGGCCGAATTAGGACCTTTTTGCCATTAAAGTCGATCACATTCATTGGGAAGGGCTCCGTGTCCTCCTGAAATTTCAATCGTCCCTCATTAATGGCCGATTGAATTTGTCGTCGGAACACATTACAATCATTAGTGGCATGGGAAAATGAGTTGTGCCACTTGCAGTATGCGCGATGCTTTAGTTCGTCGGCAGGTGGAACGATATAATCAATTTTAATGTTACCATTTTTTAGTAATTCATCGAATATCTTATCACATTTGCCGACATTAAATGTAAACTTAACCTCCTCCTGCCGTTCCTTTTGAACTGACTGCAAGGAGTAGTAAGCCGAAGATTTGGCCTGCTCAGGCCAAACTATTTCGGCAGTGTAAACTTTCTTTGGTTCATCGTCCGAACTACTTTGATTGTGTTCTACTATAGGGACATTATGATGAACCGTTCTGACTAGTTCTTTGCTTCGGCTTTCACAAGCCGAAGCTTTCTGATGTAATTGTGCTAGAGTAAAGAACTGGATGCCTTCTAATCTCTCTTTTAAATAATAGCGCAATCCATCAAAGGCTATTCCTGCCAGTTGTTTATCTGTTAAATGAATTTGAAAGCATCGGTTTCTCGTATCCTGGAATCTCCGGACATAATCACTAACCGATTCATCCTTTTCTTGTCGTAGGGTCACTAAGTCTACTAAATCTAGCTCATAATCACCAGAGAAGAAATGTTCATGAAATTTTTGCTCTAAGTCTCCCCATGACAAAATGGAATTAGGAGGGAGCGTGGCATACCATGTGAATGCAGTCCCTGTTAAGGATAATGAAAATAAACGCACACGGAATGCTTCGGTGTCGGCCAATTCTCCTAATTGTGCTAGGAACTGGCCTATGTGCTCACGCGTGCTCTTTCCTTGGTCACCCGAAAACTTTGCAAACTCGGGTATCCTGGTTCCCTGTGGGTATGGGTGGTGATCAAATCGGCTGTCATAAGGCTTTCGATATGATTGCCCCCCAGGGACCATGCTTACTCCGAGCTTATCTCGAAATGCCCCGGCTATTTCTTCCCTCACTATACCAATGGCAGCCGGTGCAAGACCACCGGCTCTCTGGTCAAATATAGGTGGGGTTGGTTGCATGTTAGTATGTTGTCGTTCCCCCCATTGGTTTGAGCTACGTGGTGCATTTCCATTTGCCCTATATAGGTCATAGGCTCGATCGTTTCTTTCCGGCCTCCTGGGTGGGGCCGGAAAGCTTTCCTGGGCTCTGGATCTCGAATTAATGGGCTGGTGCATTGCATAGTGTGATGGGAAGTGCTGCTGGGACGGGTGAGGATTTAGGTAATAATCCTCCTCAAAAGATTCATGCGCGGACTGTCCGGATATGTACCCGGACCGTCCGTGGTTATATGCGGACCGTCCGTCGTTGTATGCGGACCGTCCGACTGGGTAGTTTGGGTTCTGTGCCGTGTGTGGTGGCTCGGGCGCATATCTAGGTAACTCATTAGAAATAGGCCCGACTGCTGCTGGCCCGGACGGTCCGCGCTCACGTGCGAACGGTCCGGGCATGTGCAGATCGGCTGATTTGCTGCCGATTTGCGGTTGCTTAGGGTATGTGTCCATCGGCATCCCATAAAGGGGTTGTGACTGGTCGTGACAACCTGTAGCCGATGTATTACGCGTGTTACCCCCTAACTCAACCTTGTGTGAAGGAAAATTTGCTATACTAGATTTATCAAATGCACGTACTAGTCTCCTACAATCGTTTTGCATAACCCCTATGATATTTTGCATTTGTTCTCGCTGTTCGTCTATGTAAGCTTTAAGAGATTGGAGTTCGTTGGTGCTACTTACATTTGGGGTAATCGTAGTAGGTCGGAGCGAAGCCGGATCTGTCGCCCGTTGCCGGACGACTTTGTTGTTCCTGTCCACTTTGAAGTCAGCCAGGAACTTCGCCTTTGCTTCTTGGATCAGCCGCTCCTGGCGCTCCTCGAACAGGAGCTGTTCTTCAGCCGGCAAGGCTTCCCATGTCGGTGTGATGATATTGCTGGTGGAAACCTCAGAGCTATCTTTTGAACCGGCCATTGAGGGCCGATTTGATAGGTCTATATGTGTTTTCCCCAGCGGAGTCGCCAAAAAGTATGTTGACGCCTTTTCGGAGCGCCAAACACTCAACAAGAACCGTGGCGGTGCCTTCTGCACAGGGGCGGACGGTCCGAGCGCAGGGGCCGGACGGTCCGCGGCCTGGTGCGAGGCGCGGTGGTGCTCTCTGCGCAAGGGCGGACTGTCCGCGGCCTGGTGCCGGACGGTCCGCGGCCTGATGCGCGGCTAGGGTTCCTGCCTGACGGCCGGACGGTCCGCGCCCTGGGGCCGGACGGTCCGCGCGTACGCAGGGACGGCGGAAGATCGCCGACGGCGCCTGGATCTCGCTCCCGGGAGGGACCCCGTCGGGGAGTAGAGATCCTAGGTGGTGTCTAGGCTCGGGCAGGCCGACCTAGACTCCTCTAATCGACGTAGAGCCGAGGAGAGGCGGAGAATTTGGGGATCGAGAGGCTAAACCTAAACTAGACTAGAACTACTCCTAAGATAAATGCGAAATAGAAGTTGTATTGATTCGATTGTTGATGATTACAAATCGGTCGTATACCTCTCTATTTATAGAGGAGGGGGGCTGGACCCTTTACAAACTAATTTCCGAGCTTATCCCATGATTTTAGCTAACAACCGTAGCACAAAACTCGAAACCCTAATCTGTTCTGCGCACGCGCGGACCGTCCGGCCCACAGGCGCGGACCGTCCGGACCGCGGACCGTCCGGCCTCAGGGCCGGACCGTCCGCGCGCTCAATTTGGTGCTCAACACCGGCAAAGACATCTTTGCCGAGTGCCATTGCCAAGGCACTCGGCAAAGGGACTGGCAAAGGGGCCCACTGGAGGGTTCTTTGCCGAGTACCTGTCCAACAGACACTCGGCAAAGAAGCCTTCTTTGCCGAGTGCCTACTAGAGCTCTCGGCACAGGGACTGGCAGTGGGGCCCACTGGGTCAGTCTTTGCCGAGGGCCTCTCGAGCAAACACTCGGCAACATTGACCTCTTTGCCGAGTGCCACAGACGGCACTCGGCAAAGGATCCGTCACCGTTACTTGGCGCCGTGACGGTGACTTTTCTTTGCCGAGTGCCCGACAAATAGTACTCGGCAAAGAGGCTGTTGCCGATGTACAGTTCACCGAGCGTTCTTTGCCGAGTGTAACACTCGACAAAGCATTTGCCGAGTGTAAGATTGCCTTTGCCGTGTGTCTGAGACACACGGCAAAGGAGCTGATTCCGGTAGTGGAAGGGAAGGGAGTATATAAGCTAGAGGCGGCCAACGAAGGATTAGTCGAAAGAGCAACGTCTACTTTTCACGTCGGACCTCCCTCTCCCTCCCGCATATAACTAGCTTTTTGGTAAAAGTCTTCAGTGAAACTTTGACTATTATTATTTTTTAAATATAACATCAACAAATACAAATTAAGTATCATATTAAAATATTTTTAAATACAAGTTCAAGCATATATAACATGCATGCACTAAAAATATATGGTTTTGCTAAATTATTAGTCAGTTTTTAAACGCTCTGGCATTTCTAAAAACATACACGTCTTATCTTATAATTAATGCATTCTGACGAAGATGGTACTTTAAAACAGTAGAGATAAGAATGATCCTATCGTGTTAATTTAGGGTCGTACGTCTGTATTTATTGGTATTGTAAGTACACATAGTTTTCGAAACAAAAAAAGTCTCTACACATTACTGTATACTTTTCCAAACAAGCAAGAAAATATCATCCAAATGCATGTATCCGGTACTGTCGAACATTTATATATATATGCAGGTGAATTGAGGTGGAGCTTTGGCAGCAGCTGATCGAACGCCAAGGAGAGGAATTGCTTTGGAGGTCAATCAAGTAGAGCTAAGCCGCCAGGCATACGATCATAGCATTATTGTATGTGTACGTACACGTGTATAACAAACGCGCATGCATGCAACTAATTGCACGCAGTCCAGAGAAAAACGAACAATAATTTGCACCACACATACACGTACGTGCAGCCGTACTTTGATCAGATCAGATCAGATCATCCTCACGCATGCAATTTCTTCAAACTACACACTACAATAATATGCACTGTTCCCAGACACTGCTGCCTGCTCGGGTTACGTACTATTGGTGCACTGTTCCTAGAACAGTACACACTGCTTCATTCTAAATAAACTACTGTATTTGTTTTTGTTCTGTATGGAGCATGCATCCTAGCGGTACAGAGACCGATCCTTTTGGAGGCATGGAACTATTATTCATTCGATCGCACATACAAGTATATTCCTTTATTTTTTAGCAAACCCTCTCTACCCAAACTTTGAGCGCTCGCTACCGGAAACAGTTGCATTGCCGCGAGTGTCTGAAGCACTCGGGAAAGTCTGGAAAATACTTGACAAAGAAGGCTCGACGAACTGTACATTGGCAATGACTTCTTTGCCGAGTACTTTTTATTGCACACTTGGTAAAGACTTTGTCGAGTGTCACTCGGTACTCGGCAAAGAAAAGTCGTCGTCACGGTGCCAGATGATGGAGCCTGTGCCGAGTGCCCACCGAGTAACACACAGCAAAGGCTCCCTCTTTGCCGAGTGTCCGCTGTACTAACATTCGGCAACGAAGCTCCCCATGGGCCTCTTTACCAGTTCCGTTGCCGAGCGTATTAGGCGGCACTCGGCAAAGAGGTTGACTGACTAGCACTCGGCAAAGGGATTACCCGCGGGTCCTTTTTGTCAGTTACTTTGTTGAGTGCGCTAGGAGGCACTCGACAAAGCTTGCTTTTTTGCCGAGCGCCAAGGCCACAACACTCGACAAAGAGGCTTTACCGGTGCCCAGGTGTGCCTTCTTTGCCGAGTTCTATGAACTTCACACTTGGCAAAGTGACCAGAATACCCCTTTTTTGTTTTTTTGCTATTCCATCCAAACAAACAAAAGATGTATCCCATAATCATCACAGATATCACATAATCATCACAAATATCACATATCTCATAAAGACCATAAATCTCGTATATAAAACAAGTTCGAACACAAACATAAGTATCCAACACTCAAGAACTTAAGTCTCAAACATCTCACAAAGCATTACCAACATCAACAAGTTCAGACCAAGCTATCTCACAAAGTATTAACAACACTAAGAAAGATAATATCATGTGCACAAAGTATCTCAGTGAGGTGGGCGGCTGGACTGGTGCGGCGATGGGCTGGACGATCCATAAGGATTGTTGGATGCTGCCCTAGATTGTCCCTGCACAGAGAAGAGATTGCATGTGTTATACCAGATGAATATATATCATGCAGGACTAGAATTTTGATACTCACAGAAGTATGAAACTGAGCAGGGTCAACTGGAGGGAACAACGGAGGTGGTGGAGCAAAACCATGTGCGGTGCCAAGCCTCTGCATATACTGGAACATCTCCGCCATCCTCTACTAATCTGCCAAGCAGGCCTCCCGCTCCGCAATCATCCTTGCCTCCATCTCCCATCGTTCCCTCCTCTCTTCTTCTAGTTGGACCTGCAATATTTCACCCTAATATTATAATAACTTAAAGAGAAGTTATATAACTTAAGGAACAACGAGTTACAGAAGCACTAACCTGGAGTTGTTGTATCTAATAATGTGAGCTGTCTTGTAAAGGTCGTATGGCTGGGCTCGAGCTCATGCTCCTTGCTCGCACCTGAGACAGAGTGGGAGTGGACGACGAGTCGATTGCCCTGTCGGCAATCCAGTACCGCCCATGCCTCTTGCCTCCTCCGACCCTCATGAGGACATCTCTGTCGATATCCTCGGTCCTCGGATCATAATCTGGCTCATGGACCTCCTGTGCCATGGCAGTGTACTCACTTAGGCGGCTGTAGACAGCGGGGTTGCTATATGCCTCGGTCCCATCATCCAGGTTGTAGGTGACGTCGGACGTCGCCTTGCCCTTGTGGTCCGTAGCATAAGCCTAGAAGATGGACCAAGGCTGGCCACCATGTGACGCCGACTGCAAGAAAACCAACGAGATAGTTAGAAATAATATCTAATCTAGTGTTATATACCTAAATAAAAAGAGGGCGTACCCATGCTTCTGCATATTTGCCGAGGCTACGGCAATCTTGGTGGCAGGAGGGACCTTGCATCAGCAAACGATATTCCCGGCTAGCGTTGTGCGTCTTGTCCCACTCAGGCGAGCACCACCTATCCACAATCTGCTCCCAGCACTGAGGATGCGCGACGCACCAATAAGGAATAATCTATAAAGTAAAACAAGTACATTGCATATTAGAAGATAAAATTAAGCAAAATTTTTCATGAATATTAAAGTGTTGTATTTACCTGTAAGTACTGGTCCCTAGTCAACGACATGGTTCGGGCGTCCTGCTTGGTCACCTTCTCCCCACGGATGGAGCCGTGGTAGCTGATGATGGTCTGGATTCGCGCCTCGTAGTGCATGTCCACGATAAGCTTCTTACTGCTCGTGGTGGCCACCACATCCGCCCTGACCTTATATCTAGCCTCGCATATGAAGAAATCCTACATACAAAGATGATGTATCCATACATTATTTTAAGAATGTGCAATGAATGCGACATATTTTACAATATAGTAAGACTTACCCACAACTCTTACTTCCCATGCTCCGCCTTGTTGTTGAATTCCATGTTGTCCCGTTCTTGCATTGGGGGCGACGACATAGTGGTTGAAGGTGTAAGCTGGGCACGTCACTCCGACATACTCAACCAGTCCAAGAAAGTGTTCCCTGCACATAGGCCAAGGATGCCATTGGGGTTGCGGCCATAACACCATGCATTCTTCACAATCTACATCATTTGGAATAGGTAATTTACCGTGCGGTGATACCTTATACACAACATCCCAACCTTTAAGATGTTCTTTCGTTTGACACGCATATGAGAGATAATATGTGGTCTGTTGGACCATGATATAGACATCATCTCCTGGTAAGGTGGAATCTTGTTGAATTTCGACTATCCTAAGAGTCCTACACATGAAATAATAGAACTTCAATGTAGACCGGCTAGGTTTCTACACATAATGCGTGATATTTCACGAAACATTCTCAAATTTTTATCATAGGCTCTACATATGATATCATGACATGTCGACAAGTTTCATTATTTTCTGACTTTTTTTGTGGTTTATACAATTTTTAAACAAATGTATGACAAGTTCGCAGTCATGTTTCATGAGCATGGTGCTCGAAAATTCCGGTATGTTCCTAAAATAGGACGTAACTTGTGCTAAATAACATGAATATCATTTTTGCATTTACCGTTTTCCTTTTTTTTGGGTGACTTGCAGTTCAAATCTGAATCCTCTGAAGAAATTCAATTAAACAAACTAAATCAAATAGCTATAGCAAACACTTTTATAATTGTGCCAAAATTGAACATGTAGGTATACATAGTGTAGAAACAAAGCACAAAAGTTTGGTTGAAAAAAAAGAATAAAAATATATTTTGCCGAGTGTCAAAATAAGACATTCGGTAAAGCATTCTTTGCCGAGTGCCTGCCGTTGGACACTTAGCAAAAGATAACGGCAGTCACCTGTAGACGGATGTTGAAGGCCCTTTGCCGAGCGTTACCGTTTGTCGAGTGCCTGTCTATGCCGAGTGTCCTACTCGGTAAACGTGGTCGTTACTGAGAGTGTGACTTTACCGAGTGTCCGACAGAAAGCACTCGAAAAAGCACATAGCACTCGGTAAAGAGTTAGATTCTAGTAGTGGTTGGGAAACGACCATACATCCCCACCCTCTCACTGGATGTAGTAGTCACAAATTCACATCAACCCTTGGCTAGCACTTGTAAAACCATTCTTGAGCCATTTGTTCTTGGGAGGATAGCAAGCACATACCATTTTGGCACTAATAAGATAACGACTGAGTAGACATCAATCTGGTTATCAAACTAAAACTTGGTTCTTGATCTCCTCACAATTGGGACATGGTAGAAGATGAAATAAGTCTTGGTAATATGGGTTAACTCTCTCAGGCCAGTGTACTTGTGAGACAATGCTAGTTTGCTTTAAGTTTGGAATGCCTAATGTCCTGAGGCTTGTTGGATGCATGGACATCATTAGGCTGAACAATTAAACATTTTCCATGAGTTGATGATCCATTCCCTGCTAGCTAGACTGCTAATGATCTTGTCATTATGACAAATCTTCGTCCCTGTCTCGACGATGAGATGTTGGTACCAGGCTCACACCGGTATGGTGAGCTCTGACAGTGGTCTTCCCTTCACTCCCGTGGGACCAATTGGATCGGATCAAGCTATGGGGATCGATGGCGATGGACAACGCGTTGGCTCCCATCCCAGTCTCATTTCCATTTTTATCTCCGTAGTGTGAAAAGGGACCAAACCACAATGGGTTGTTGCGCCTCTGATCAACGAATGTTAGAGTAGGATAGTATCTCACACGTATTTGCTTATACTTCAAACTTACTTTCTTAATTACTCAATTTATTAACTTATGATTTATACTTCTCAATATAATAGTACACCAAAACCATGGTGTTATAACAGCTTGTTAGACACTACTGGATTCAATGACTATAGCACACCTTTCTATCTCAAAATAAAAAAATTTAAAAACTTGAGGGCGATAGTTGCATTTTCATGACTCAGTCTAGAATCATAGGTGTTCCATTGAAAGAATCATGATGCCCAAGAGGAGGGTGTATTGGGCTTCTCTAAAATTCTTGCAAAAATTAAATCCTAATCGTAAACCCAACTTCATCGAACAATTATAGCAAGATATCAATGAGCTAAGTAGATTAGAATAACCCTAAGCTGACATGACAATTGATTGAAACATAGATGCTCAAAGTAAGTGTGGAATTTAAGAAAGGTTAAGATGACTCCTCCATTTTTTCCTGAGGTATCGATGAGTCAGCACTCTCCACTCGTCCTCGTTGGAGAACCCGCACAAGGGTATAGCTCCCCCTTAATCCTCGCAAGAACTAAGAGCTCACTATGAGTTGATTCTTCGCCACTCCGGCATAATGAATCACTCACAACCATGTGCAAGCATATAGGTCCTTAAGTAGTGTTTTACTAATTAATGACAAACATGTGTGGACCAACGAATTCTTTGAGAAAATAAGAATGTAGGTTGGTCATGGAAACACGAGCTAAAATAAGTCTTGAGGAACATGGGAGAAATTGTTGGATGGCTCGAGGCAAAGGTATATAAATAAGTCTTGAAGGACTTGCTAGGAGATATCGCTGGATAGCACAAGGCAAAGATGTATAATAGGTTTTTCATTTTGTCAGTCAAAAGGAGTTTAGAGAAGTAAATTGACTAAGTTAGTAGGCTAGATAGTCATACTATCAAGAGGGGTCAATGATGTTTTCTTGATAAGTTTTTTAGTGCATCATAGCTCATATAGTTGATGCATTTGCACGAGGGCTAATAGTGCTTTCGATTGCGAAAGAAAACTTATTCAAAAGTGAATTTTGAATGAGGACTGAATTGAGGTACTATGGACCGATTGGGCCATGTGGGGCCTGACAGAGAAGTGGGAAAACTTGGAGTTTCTATGTTGAAATGTAATTTTGTACCATCGACCATCCGGATCTTTGAGTGGACCGTCCGAAGTAGTGATTTGTTTTCCACTAGAGTTGGCTAAGTCCCTAGTAGATTTTATGTGTCTATTGTGGATTATTCGGCCCAGGGGTCTGGATCGTGAGTAGTACATCCTTAGAATTTAATGCAGGGACTATGCGTTTTTGGAGTCATTACTTACGGATGTCCGTGCCTAGGTCATGGACAGTCCTCTATCCAGGTGGTGGACCGTTTGTGCCTTGGTACCAAACCATCCACATTTTAATAAAAATGGGTGGATAGATTGAGTTAAGTTCTGGTGAGATCCTTATTCATGAACTATGGATCGTTCGGCCTAGTGGCACAGACCGTATGCAGTACTGACTTTTGAATCAAAGCTAGGTCTACAGAGTTACTGTGAGCCTCAGAAAGAACCTGGAGATGGAAGCAAGGTTTAGTCGGACTTGATCTTCTTCCTATTGTGGATGCCCTTGCTTCTCCTACTTGACACCTTGGCCTTTCCCAAGTCCTTTCTAGTCCTCTCCAAGGTTCCTAATCATCATAAGATCCATGGCACCGAGCGTAAGCTCTAAAACACAATTGACTAGGTTAGAACAGAACCTAGAGATTTAGCTGTCATGATGTGCTCGTGTTATTGGTCCATGCTTTGTATGTATAGGAATGATGTCCTCACTCTTAGTGATTTTGGCATGCTTTGCTCTCTCGCCTCATTCTCAAATGACTTATTATCTTTCTCGTCTTTATGTTAATCATAAAAAATCTTGGAGATCTACTTTTTATGTTAAGTCTAAAATCAAGATGTGTTGCTACTAATTCGGACCACACACTAGTAAATGCTAGTATTCCTATGTTTACAAATAACCTTGATCATAACAAGAACATAGCGGATTGATTAAACCAATCAATGGATCAATTAGGTCGATGTTGATCCCATTCTTCGCCTGGTACACTTTAGAACACCTCCCAAGAAGATTTGTCAAAAAGGTGCATAAGAGGTTGCCCTAGGATCGGGAAGACCATTTTAAACTTTGCTAAATCTCATCGAGAGACATAATGCACAACACGATAGAGAGAGGAGAGAGAGGGTAAAAGGGATCTAGTAGATGTGTCTTTTAATGATTAGAAATTAGGATCGTCAATCGGCCATGATCATCTAGTATATATAGATAGGGCGGTCTTATCCCAATAGAAAACCTTGACTAATGTTTTTACCATGTTTGGCACGAGTCTAGAGCAGTCTAGATCGGGATCCAAAAGCCCAAATCTAAAACATCTTTATAAATCTATCGGCAATACCAATATTTGACGGTACTACCGACATCTAAATCTACGAGAAGTTATAACATTTATCCATACTACCGCTACCTAAGTCTATTTGTAGTACCAACGTATTCACGTCTATCAGTACTACTAATGTTGAAGCATCTTTCTGAAGGCATATTTTTTTGATCCGGACTCTAAATTAGGCATTCGATATATGTTTTTTTACCATCTCAACAAGAGGAACACAGTGGTGAAGGTCAAGCTAAGTCGAAGGTGAAGCTTCAACGTCTTCAGAGGGAGAAGACGAAGAAGGTCCTTAGGAAGAAGAAAAGATGTGCATGACACATTAGGGCTGTAAAATGACGAACTAATCCTCCTCGGTAGCAAAGGGTTATGATTTAAGAAATAGGGGTAATATTATAATTTCTTGTGAAGTTGTATACCAAGCCATTTCTATGAATAGATGAACAATACCATTAAGTTTTTCAACAACTTGCATGAATTTTTTTTTTGGAAAAAGGGATAGGGGATATAACAAAGATGTTCTTAGTGATTTTGGCATCATTGCTCTCTCTCTCCATTTTGAAATGACTTAGTTACTTTCTCATCTATGTGTTAACCATCAAAATCTTGGAGATATACTTTTTAAGTCTAAAATTAAGATGTGATGATGCTGATTTATATCACACACCACTAAATGCTAGTATGTTCGTGGTTGCAAATAACCATGATCATAACAAGAACATAGCGGGTCGATGAAACCGATCGAGGGGTCCATTAGGTTGATGTTTATCCTATTCTTCGTCTGTTACACTTTCAAACACCTCTCGATAAGACCACTTAGAACGTCGCTAAATCTTGTAGAGAGACATGATGCACAATAGGTCTAGTAGATGTGTCTTTTGATGATTAGAAGTTAGAGCGTATTTGACATGGCTCTAGAGCAAAACCCCAAGGAGGAGATGGTCAAAGTCTGCCACCCTAACTCCAGAGTTGTAAACTCTATGAAATTTTTAGAGTTGTAGTATACATTTTTGTAGTACCTCTTTTGTTGCTCCGAAAACTCTTAAAAACATTCTAGACATGGAGTTTGGAGTTATTTATCTGCCACTATCACTGGTTATGAGATACCAATCTAAACTCTAGAGCAGATATGCTCTATCCAGAGTTTTGGAGTAGAGCTGCTCTAAAGTGGATTAGAGTCATGCCAAACACGCCCTTAGAATTTTTAATCGGTTATAATCCTAACTTCTAATAGGGGATAGTCTTATCTCAATGGAAAACTTTGCTGAAATGTTTTTTCCAAGTTTGGCACGAGCCTGAAGCGGTCTAGATCGGGATTCGAAAGGACAAATCTGGAACATCTTCACAGATAGTACCAATATCTATGGGTACTACTAGCGTCCAAATCTATTGAAAGTTCTGACATCTATCCGTACTACCAACACCCAAGTCTATCGGTATTGAAGATTCTTCTTCTCATAGGCATAACTCTCTCATCTGGATTCTGAATTGGACGTTCGATGCATGTTTTTTGACTATCACAAATGCAATGGTGAGGTCTATTTCATATTTTGTCAAATTCGCAAAATGGTCAGTTTTGGTTGTCAATATCATGCAATAAGGTCAGTTCCATCTCACTGTTTCTAAGACTTGCATATGTTTGAAACAGTATAGATAAGTTTCATCTCTATAAAACTAATTCCATTACATAATTTTTTATCACATCTCCTTTCATTAATACTATGTCATATCAGATTATTTAATGCTCATAAAACTCATATGAAATCTATATTGAATGTGGCCTAATAAAAATTTCAGAATTTGAGGAACTCGCCCAACGACTAAATTTTTTTCTCTACATGCCAAATTGTCAATTTAATTGAGCTGTGCATATTATTCCTCCGTATTGACGGCTTCAGAGCTCAAGCATGCGTATCAAATAGTCAGAGCCAAGCTAGATGCCTATAAATACATGATATTCCAGCACCCAGCACGTCGACGAAGACAGAAACCTTGCTAGCAGAATCATCTGCCCTAGCTAGCTCTGTCCCCAAACACTAGCTTTTGTCGTGGCGCCATGGCGGATTGGCAAGACCAAGCCAAGCCCATGATGCAAACCAAGTTCTCGAGCTGTCGTGGCGTCTCCTTCGAACTCAATGCGTCTCCGGGCAGCCCGTTCGCCCTCCAAGCCGTCGATTATTATCCGACCCAGCCGCCGCCGGACGCCCCGACCCCGACGATCGCCGGCCGGTGGGTCTGGCTGCCGCAGACGTTTAGCCGTGCCTCCTCCAGGATCTTTCCTTCCACTTTTGACAGGACCCTGAGCCGCGCGAGCAGCCACTTCTGCGACCTCGATGAAGAGGACGCGGACGATGAACCCGTCGTCAACGGTGCCGACGTGGAGATGGCTATCGCCACGTCAGCTGTGGCTGTCGGCGATGATGTGCCGGGAAAGAAGGCGAACGCTCCAGCGCCGGCGAAGCCGCCGGCATCGTCCGCGCGCTCGAGGCTCGGTGTCATACTGCTGGACCAGGGCCTGTTCACCGTCTACAAGCGCCTCTTCGTCCTGTGCGTCGCGCTGAACGCGGTGGGCCTCGTGCTCGCCGCGACGGGGCACTTTCCTTACGCCAGGGCGCATGCAGCCGTCTTCGCCATGTACAACATACTGGCGCTCACGCTGTGCCGCTCCGAGGCGGTGCTCCGGGTCGTGTTCTGGCTCGCCGTCGCGCTCTTCGGCCGGCCGTGGGTGCCAGTCGTCGTGAAGACCGGAGTGACCGCGATCCTGCAGTCGCTAGGTGGCGTGCACAGTGGCTGCGGCGTGTCGTCGCTGGCGTGGCTGGTGTACGCGCTGGTACAGGCGCTCCAGCACCGGGACGTGACGCCACGAGAGGTCGTCGGCGTGGCGTCGGCCATACTCGGCCTGCTTGCGCTCTCGTGCATGGCCGCGTTCCCGCTGGTGCGCCACCTGCACCACAACGTGTTCGAGCGCACGCACCGGTTCGCCGGCTGGACGGCGCTCGCGCTGCTGTGGGCCTTCGTCGTGCTCTCTGCCGGCTATGACCCAGCGACCGCCTCCTACGACCGGCTCACCGGTTCCGTCCTCGTGAAGCGGCAGGAGCTCTGGCTCACTGCCGCCATCACTTTCTTCACCTTCCTGCCATGGCTCACCGTGCGGCGCGTGCCGGTCACGGTCGCCGCGCGGTCTAGCCACGCTTCCGTCATAAACTTCCAGGGCGGCGTCAAAGGTGGGCTGCTCGGCCGCATCAGCCGCTCCCCGCTCTCCGAGTGGCACGCCTTCGGCATCATCTCCGACAATGGGCACACGCACGCCATGCTCGCCGGGGCGGTGGGCGACTTCACCCGGGCTCTCATATCGGACCCTCCAACGCGCCTCTGGGTGCGCGGCGTCCACTTCGCCGGCCTGCCCTACCTCCTCAACATGTACCGGCGAGCGACCATGGTCGCGACAGGCTCCGGGATATGCGTGTTCATGTCCTTCCTGATGCAGCCTGGCCCGGCCGAGCTATCGTTGGTGTGGGTCGCCAAGGGCATCGAGGCGAACTATGGCGAGGAGATGAAGTCGGCGGCGTACAGCAGTGAGAGGCTCCGCGGGCGGGTGATCGTGCACGACACGGCGTTGATGGGGCGGCCCAACGTGGCGGCGCTAGCCGTGGACGCGGCGCGGCGTTGGGGCTCGGAGGTGGTGGTAGTGACCAGCAACCCGGAAGGGAGCAGGGACGTCGTCGCGGGGTGTAACAAGGCCGGCATCCCGGCATTCGGGCCTATCTGGGATTCTTGAAGGAATCTTGAACGCAGGAATTTCCCGTTTGGCACGACTGAATCAAGCACACTATTGTTATCATCATTATTCCCTGTATCAAGGAATACTAAAGTTCCCCCATCACACGAGTCCTCCAGCAAGCAACCTATAATCTAATCTAAAAAAATGGGTAGGCAAGGAGAATCAAATTCAAAAGCCAGGCTTAGCCTCTACCACTACACCATATGGCTTCTTATATTATACAGATACGATAAATATATATTTACCTATAATTTTGAAATTAAAAAAATATAACCGTGTTGAATAAATTTTATTTAAGCAAAGTCTATTTATATAATATATCGAAACAGTAGCAAGGCACCAACGGCTAACTAGTAAATTAAAGAACTACGAATCATGCTTCATCGTTTTTTTATTATTACTTCCATGGTTACAAGTTTTTTACAATGTTTTACCGTCGAAACATATATAAACCACGTTCGAAGGTAGAATTGTCCATGTAGCTTCGAAGACAGCAAATCGAGCGTGACGTGAGCACGTGAACTGTTCAAAAGATGTCCCTCTGCACGGGACTGAACGGGGCATCAACACACAACTTTATATGAGATTACATTATCGCCCTCAAGCCTTATTCAGGGTGGTATAGTATTTTTCTTCACAAGACTTATGCACATCTCTTTCATCTTCCTCCGTATATGCGATGTGTGGCCACATCGAAGCCACGACAAAGCGCTTTGTATGAGTCATTATGAAGAAGTTGTTACCTATAGCGACGAAGGTTGATTCGATGATGTTTCTGAAACGGAGCTGGAAATCGCTGAAAACCATTAGTTCCTTGGACCTTCGGTGAAGGCGCACCCCCAACGTTTACCTAAGTACATACCATTTTTTCTTATCTAGGTATATAAACTTTATAAATTAGTAAAGTTAATTTTTTTATCATAGTGCAAGCATACAATGAATAACCTTTACTGTACTTTAGCTGCAATATATATTAGAGTCCTCATAAATATATGTATACAGATACAACACATGCGCACACATATATAACAAAACTTAATATTTTTCCCTTTCCCATGTTTTCCTGAGATTTCCTGCCATTTTTAAGTTTTGGCCAGTTTACAATAAAGAAAAAGAGCCTATGTGTCATTGCTCTCTATCCTTAATAAGACGACCACCCCTCTATTTATAGAAAAGAAAGCTCAACTAGCCATTGTTAACAACCATCCAATCATAGATGTACCAGACATGTATGGTGTACCATCGGTACCTACACTAGACACGTCTGGCGTTTATCAGACATATCCAGTAAGACATATTTGATGTACACCGGATCCCTTAATACATGGCTGAAATAGCTCGACTCACTTTCCCGTCTGGTGCCACGTATGGTGGCACATCGAACGTATTCAGTGTTGCACTATCAACACTTCAAGCCCTATTTCATGATCCTTTTTTTAGATGTGCTAACTGCAATGTTTCACTAACTTTGTGTTGAGTTATTTTTTCACAAATATTTTTCCATAGGATTTTCACTTGTTTTTCACCATGCCACTTAATTTAAGTACATCACAAATTAGATCTCATAAAATGGCACTAGATTATCGATATGCAGACAAATTTATCCCTCTTAATAGTATGGACATCTATTCCAAACCTAGCCATGCTCTCTCAACATAACATTTGACCGATGAAATGAAATTCTCTACAAATCATACATTTTCCTTGCACATTCTATTTCATCTCCATGTTGGTGATGCTATAAAAGCATCAACCTTCATCAACAAATGATGAACAAATGTTCTTCCATTTGTGTGGCCAACCATACCACCTTTGATCATTGTCCATAGCATGAAGTTATTTTATCATTCTCCAAGAATGATATGATCCACTTCATGTTACCATACAGTCTTATTGGTTCACCAATTGCAACTTTGCTTACTCTTCATAGTTGCATTTGTCCATCGATGATAAGTCTTTGCTGATGATTATCCGACATATGTGGTCTATTGCTCAAAAGCCTCTGACTTGCACCCTTCATTCTTGAAACAGGTCTGCGTCCGTCATAACCAAGCCATGTCTCTTGATCTTATCCACCTAGCCACATGAAACCATGCCATATCTCATATGCAATGAGATTCTTCATTGACACTTAGTTGGCAACTTCAACAAGTTTAGGCCATTTCCACCTACATGGCTCAATTTGCGAGCACTAGTGTACATATGGACTACTATTTGTGCATCTCACATAAAACGCATATTAGTCCATCTTTGATTTCACTTAATTACCAAAACCAAACAACATCCTTTTAATGTGTCTGGTGTAGGCACTAGAAGTGCATCATATATGTCTGGTGCCCCTCATTCATCCCAAGAGGGTAACATTTAGATTTCTATGTTGGTCTATAAATATAACTTATGGGCGTTTTTGGCCAACATCTTGGCACCCTATACACTTGTGCACACATCTTGAGGGCTAAGAAACATACTTCACTCATGTGTGTCCTTTGGATCATCATTTGCGTTAGATTGGAGAGCTCCTAGTGCATCGGATTTAGTTCTTGTACCTTGTGGTACTAGTTGAGTGACTTGGACTAGTTATCCCTGTTACTCTTGGTGATTGTCGTCACCTAGCTGAGCATGAGCTTTGTAGGATCGTTTAGCGGCTTGGTTATTGTTGTCGACTCCCATTGATTATAAGGGGCTCTTATGCTCATTACTCGTGGGAGATTTATAAATAGCAATTCTAGTGGAATCGTGGCTAGTTAGAGTCTCTCTAGTGTGGTTTTTATTGTGTTCAAGTGTTGAACTTGATGTGTGATGCTAATTAACGTGTTAACCACCTAGCTTAGACTCGCCGCAATAAGGACGTAGGTTGCTAGTAAGCAACTAAACCTTGGGGATAAATTATTATGTTCATTTACTTGCTTGGTTTGGTTTGGTCACTACCACATGCATTTACATTTATATATTTTTCTTATGCGATAGTTGCTTGAGCATCTATAGAGAAGCTCATATTTATAATTAGTTATATTTGTATCTTTAGTTAGCTCTATAGTGTAATTGTGTAGTTGATAATTTATGTGTTTGAGTAAAGTTAACCCATATACATAGCAACTAGAGTTGTTTAAGGGGTTGTCGCTAAATAGAGATAGAGCTAGAGTTTACATTTGTGTCACCTTTTATTTATACTAATCAACTTTACTCTAGTATTTTGGGGTATTGAAAGAATTTTTTATAGGGTATTCAACATCTCTAGCTATCTACATCTTATCAAAGAAACGTAGGGCATGAAGCCATGGCTGAGCGATGAAGAAGGGGTGCGACCAGGGAAGAAGAAACACTCGGGAAGAAAAAATGAACTGATCAGTGATGGTGGTCAGTATTTTTTTTCTCCGATAAATTTGAGTTGGTGCCAAAAATAGTAAATTTGGCCATCATATCCACTAGTTTGATGAATTTGAATTAGGTGGTTCAATACCATTTTAGAACTTACTGGGTTGCATGGGAATCATAGTGGACGAAGGGGGATTAAATCACATTCTATTTAATTTTGACTAGTAAAGGATTTAATCTCCTTTAAGACTTGTTCATTTTGACATGAATCCATATAGATTGGATGATATTGAGTCGATTTAAATCAATAAAAATTCAAAATTCATCAATCCCACTCAATCTCCTCCAATTCACATAGAACGAAAATAACCGAACAAGTCCTTAGGCCTTGTCCGATTGCATGTAGACTTCAAATGTCGGGTCGGTTCATAGGTCATTTGGCATGGTCCGTATCCGACCTGTGTCTAATGTCGGTTCAGGTCAAGTTGGCCAGTGCTTCTTTGTTTAGCATGTCGAGATTGGTTTTTCGGGTCAGTTGGGTTTTTCGGGTTGGGTCGAGTTTTGGATTAAAAATCATGGCTCACACATGGCTTGGGGTTTGTTACGGGTCAAAAACTATGGTATATACCCGCTCGTTACATTAATCGGGTCGAGTCAGATTTTTTGGACAGGTCGCTAGGTCAGGCCTGGTTGGTCATTAGTAGGTTCAGGCAACCCATACTTAGGTCTAATTGCATGAGATCAGAGAGGATTGAGTGAATGGAATCTCTTTTTTATTCAATTTTAACTAGCGAATAATTTAATCACTTTAAAACTCTTTCAATTTACTCCGAACTGAACAATTTAATCCCTTAATCTCCTCCTAGCTATTTTTGGACGGTTTAGACTCCAGACCTAACCTCTGCAGTCTGCATCACTATTCCACTAGTAGGTCTAAATTAGTAGCCAAGATGACGTCAGCAGCATCGTTCCCCAGCAGCCTCTTCCCCTTCCCGACCAGAGCAAGCACGCCACCGCTTCCGTCGTCGTCCTCCCGACCGTCTCACTCCCGCCCCCACCTCCGCATCCGATCTCCGAAACCTAATAATCCAACGGTCGCGCCCGCGTCCTCTTGGATGGAGGTGGCCCAGCCCCAGGCGAGCAACGCCCAGGGAGGGGCGGAGCCGGCCATGAAGCTACTGTTCGTGGAGATGGGCGTCGGCTACGATCAGCACGGCCAAGATATAACCGCCGCCGCCGTGCGCGCCTGCAAGGACGCCATCACCTCCAACTCCATCCCCGCCTTCCGCGGCGGTACGGAATAAATTCGCCTACCGCTGTCCCTTGCTTGTCGGGCATTCCGTCGAACATGTCGCCAGCACGGCAGAGATGCTGACTGGGTTGTTTTGGCTGTGGGCTGCGCCTGCTGCAGGGTCCATTCCCGGAGTGAACACGGACCAGATGAAGCTGCAGATCAAGCTCGGAGTGCCTAAGTCGACGCAGCACTTGCTGGATGCTGAGAGAGTCAAGGCCGTCTTCCCCTAGTGAGCATTCTCTTTCTCGTTTCTTCCGCCGTGCCTGTTAAAACTTCGAAATTTAGCATCCAAGTGCCGGACAGTTGCAGTGCAATGGTGTTATAGGTTCGCAGTTCATAATGTAGTAGGTTTTTAGCGCCCTGGTTACTTCTAAGATGATGATTTCATGAGCATATATCAGTGGTTACGGGAGCAAATAGGGCTCCAAATTTCCAACTCTGCTTTATACTTGGCCTCTGATATAGTTGCAGAAGTGATCAATTGCAGAATTTATGGGTCTTAGATAGGATGTTTTCTCAGCAGTGTCATGATGACCCCCCCCCCCCCCCCCCCCCCCCCTACATTGATCGGCTTAGAAAAATTTTCCTTGCCGAGGTGCTCATAAGTCATGGCAGTATGGAAATTTGTTGGCGTGATCCTCATCAGTTGAGATTCCACAGAATGTCTTGACACAGAGACCACAATATGAATGGTTTAGTTTAGGCAGTCGTGGGCTTTGATTAGAGTTTCCATATTCATGTACAACCCTATAGACTATAGTACCTCTTTGACCTATGTGACAGAACAATATTCCTTTCTCTGACCTCATTTCACCTAGTGAGCTGGGTGGAGCTTATGGCTGTTTTCGGTTCATTACCAGACGTCGCCAGTCGCCATGCCTCATTTTGCCCAACATTAGCTGATGTTTGTGGTTCATGAAGGAAGTGGTATGCAACACACTTCTTAGGCGCCGATAGTTCATTTTGCATGTTGTAGCTCACCAAGTGCGGTGCTGTTTTCGTGTGCCGAATTTATGGCGTGACCAAAGCTCGGCATGCGGGAGGGGGGAGCCAAACGGGCCCTTGAAACACCATATTTTCCTGCTTTGGTCAAGCTTGTACAACATGTCTCTTTAAGAGTTCATTGAGTTAGCATCAACATCTCAAATGAGAATACCGTAACACTTTAACTTTTAAGGTATCATCAAATCATTTGGTAAATATCCATTTGAGCCATCACACCAACGAAGACTGGCAAATACTTGAGATAGGACAACGAAGAATGTGTGCTCAGTATTATACTAAGGGATGATGCTGGAATCATCAACACTACAATTTCTCTGGGTCCACAAACAAAGGGTAAGTCTGTCTAGAAAATTCAGGACTAAGTACACCCTTTTCTCAGTAAAAACAATATCTTGCACAGCATTGATACTGTAATGTTTTTTATACCGACTAGTGAGAAGAGACAAGCGTCCTAGCCTTCCATCAAATATCATGGCAGATTAGTTCATTTTACTGCTGTGCATTGGGTTATGGAATATTCAATAGCCATACCATGTAATTTTATATAAGATGACTGTCAAGTTTGTAAAAGAAATAATTTACATGAATTCACAATACGCGTGTGTATGCTGGTGTTATAACTTAAGAAGAGTTATATTTACTTGAATCGTTGTGAAAGAATGTTGTATCAGTTGAAATTGCAGCGGTACTTATGCAGTTTTCATGTTGAAGGCTATACACCTTTCAATATACTAGTTATTCAGTAGGCGTTCAACAAGATTGTCAACATGATTGACAATGTAAAAACCTGACCAAAAATAGTATCATGGACTGGATGGTATATTGCATTTCAAGTATGACTAACGAAAATTAAACAGGCATCTTCTCAAATTCACTGGAATATATTTTGTTAGAATGATCAGTACCAATGCTGCAGAGCCTTTTGGGGGCCAAGTTACGCTACTCGTGAGTGGTGGACACTAACGGAAGGCGTGCCCTGATAAACTGTGCATTGCTTCGTAATGATAGCGTGCGTCTTTGTTTCTGGATCTCATGTGCCCTTGCCTCGGTCTTTTGCAGTGGCAAGATAATCAGCTTTGAGGTCGTTGACGGTGGCATGATCTGTTCAAGCGGCGTGTGCCTGGAAGCAATGGGGGATAAGAACGATGACTGCTACATAGTCAACGCTGCAGTGTATGTCGGCTACTGATGTACTCCTGTAGTTCCGGAAGAGTTGCTTTCACCTGGTACCTGGAATGGAACAGTAGAGCTTGGTTATGGTTCCTCCGTTATAGAAAAAAAAAACTGCTACCTCCGTCCTAAAATAAAACAGTTGATATTTTTTCTTCGTAGAAGCCAAATATTGTAAACTCTGACTAAATATTACTCCCTCCAATTTTTTTTATTTGGCGTTTTGTAGTTCGATTTCGCAATATTTGGCATCAAATAAAAAAGGATGGAAGTAGTATAAAATACTAATATTTATAACTGGATAGATCTTTGAACTTATTTTTGTAATAAACTTAAAGATGTAAATATTGCTGATACTTTCCACAAATATAGTCAAAGGTAGTTAAAAAATTTGTCGACACGAATATTCTAACAATGACTATTTTAGACAAACGGAGTACCACGGGATGTTTTTTCTACTGTAACAAGCCAATAAGCAAGAAGTTGCTATCAACATTCCCATTTGGTCTTCGAGGATTTCCATGCGCGCTTGGTCGATCGATCCATCCATCACGCAGGTGCGTTGGTTTTATCAACACAACGCCGTTCGTGCTCACTGCCCTGTCATCGTTTTTTGCGGACGGCAATCCAAACCTTCGACAGTGCTGCAGAACTGTCGCCGCTCCGATGCCGATGGGCAACAGCTGCTGCTGCTGCTGCAGCACCGCCGTCTCAACGAAACTCGTTGCCAGATCGCCAAACAGATCGTGGCCGGAGGCAGAGCATGTGCATCCACGCACGCAGTCCCCTTTGGCCCCGAATCCATCCATCAAACCAACCAACATTTTCTTTTTTTTTTCTTTTTGCAATATAGACCGATACAGCTTATTTTATAGCTTTTTCATAGATTTGCCTGTTTGGCGCTTCTATTATCTACAAAAATACAAAATGGCAAAAAAAAATCAATTCACAACACAGGCAAAAATGGAAAGGATATGAATTGTATAGAAAGAAATAAGTGTGTAATTCAGTTACAAACCAATCTCACTAGAACTAAAATGAAGAATCCAACCCTCAAAGAAACCGTTTCAATGAAATGTCAATATGTGCTAACATTCTCCAATTGTGATGTATTCTAACCACTTTGTATTTATCTGTGACCACAAATATTCTTTTTTTAGGTGGACCATAACCATCCTCCTAACTTATGCCTTCTTTTGGTTATAGGGGTGTTTGGTTTTTAGTGACTAATTTTTAGTCTCTTTATTTTAGTCTCTAAATTGCTAAACACAGGGATCAAAAGAGGGATTATCTCTATTTTAGTCCAAGGAATTTTCATTTTTCCAAGCGAAATTAGTTCATTTTCCTTTAGGGCTAGTTTGGGAACTCCATTTTCCCAGGATTTTTATTTTCCCAAGGGAAATTAGTTTGTTTTTCCTTGGAAAAATAGGAATCCATTGGGAGAATGTAGTTCCTAAACTAGCCCTTAGAAAAACAGAAATTCCTTAGGAAAATGAAGTTCCTAAACCAGCCATAAAAAAGGCTAAAATATAGGGACTAAAAATTAGTCCCTTAAAACTAAACACTCCACAATAGCAGCACATGCATAAATGATAAACCTTAAAATTTGTCAGGTCACTAAATTTTAAAGTCACTCCTGAAACATTGAAGGCTCATGTGATGTGCATAGGATTGCCTTCCAAAGGAATGCAAATATCTATATTTTACCATTTATACAACTTCAGTTTTCTTATGTCTTAGTGGAAATTGTTCTTGCGGTTAACATGATAACACCCAACCTGCCAGTTTTTTTGGAATCATTTTCAGACATTTAGTTACTTCCATACAAATGCAGGAACTTGCATGGCAAGAATTATTTTTTTGAAAAATTCCGAAGGTTTTAGGTCTAGTTTGGCAATCATATTTTCCAAGCGATTTCCATTTTTCCAAAGGAAAATAGTTTATTTTCTCCTAGGAAAATGAGAATCATTTAGAAAAATAAAGTTCACAAACTAGCCCTTAGGATTTCAAAGCGAGTGAAAAAGGTACACATAACTGTTCATCAGCATGGGAATCGAATTTCATTACTTTATATACTAATGCAGGAGCTTGCATAGTGAGAGATTTTGGAAAGGAAGCTTTAAGCTTCAATGCCAGAAAAAGGTAACCATCATTGTTCATCAGCAAAGGAATTGAAATGAATCAAAATTACAGAAACTGAAATATACATGTCTCATTTTTCATTAATCATGTCAAGTCAGGCAGAATTGCAACACTAGTGCTAGCTGAAATATAAATGAGTATTCGCACTATGGATCGATTAGTAAAACAACAAATTGGTAAGAGGGACTATACATTCATTTTTGTACTTGAAAGCTCAACTTACAACTTTTACATTTTCAGTTACATGACCACGTTCTGAACTTCTGATACACACATATCCATCTGTTCAGATATGAGAATGGTTAGGGCTTGGATCAATGACCGTGCATCAAATATGACGCCAACTTTAGGGTCATGAATAGACTTCACGGTTACCTGCAATACAGATTGGCATACGAAATCAATCGGTTCAGCAAAAGCTATAGTGTGGAAGCACTAGACAAGAATAATAGTGTCTTACACAAGATTCTGTAATACCTTTTACGTACAACATTAATGTTGTTTATCTGTAAACCAAAATTTTAAAACTAAGCTTCCGACTAGATTTTCTAAAACTTCAAGGCAATCTCAGTGTGTGCCTTTTTCGATTCAGCATCAAATATTATTATCCAGACAAGCAATAATCTGATGAAAAAAATAGAATACCATTTGATTGCATAATGAGTCCCGAATAGGAACAGGAATTTCAAGAGTTACCATCCCAGACAAAACAAGACTTAAGAAAATAGCTAGCTCCGTGTGCGGTAGTTAAACTGCAGGTCAAAGGAAATTGTAGGGAAAACAAGAACATTTCCTCATCGTCTTTCACATCAATAAGCACAATCATAGCCAAATAAAATAGATAAACTTACCACATGAAAAATACCCTGAGCTGCCAAATTTTCAATATCTAAAGGAACTTGGCCTCCTTCTGGAACCAATATAGCATTTACATAGTCATTGGTCTGCACACAAAGGCAGAGAAATAATCAACAGGGAATCTTAGCTGAAACATGACACCTGCATTCTCGAAATGGCAATAATGTCTGACTCCTCCATAGCTTCAGATTCTACCAGTAAATTGTTAGAGGAACATATAACAAACTTACATGATTCTTTAAGCTTTTGTGAGGATCACCATAAGTCCGATTTAGAGAATCAGTAATTGCAGTGACAAAGCCAGAGGCAGACAGCCCAGCAGTCTCTCTGTCATGTGACCCATTCAGAAGAAGTATCTAGATTCAGCAGGATGCAGACACAAACATATTTTTAGTGAAAGCGCCAAGTGATGTAACTAAAACAAACTGCAGAAAAATACAAGTAACGCAATGAGCTCTGCAAGCTTAGAATACTTGCTTGTGAAATAACCATTGCATACTGAAAAGGTCAATAAATCATTTAACATAGAGAGTACATTTAAGGCTCGCCACTTCAGAGCATCTTTCTAGTCAAACATCAATTAGACAAATTGCACTCACAGGATATGTAAATAACTAAGAGAGCACATTTAACCCAAGACGAATGGCATCAAAACATCATTGTTACCAAGCATGGGAAGTTGATACCTAATCTGGTCTTAGCATAGTTAGATACCTTGGGGATGGATCTTGATGCTATAGTCTCACCAATACCACGTAATACCTGCATAAGATTTAATATTAGAAAGGAGGTACAACGATGCAAAACAAGTGCAGAGTGAGAAGTAAGTCCAGTGTTATTCAACAGGATGCACATTTGTCAGCCTGAAATAAATATTCCAACTCCCACATTGTTTTTAAGGTAAGAGGTGGGTCAGAGTCAAGCACTCCAGTGGAGTAACTAAAAAAAGGGACTACGGCCCTTGGGAGAAACACCACCCTCCGGGTATTTAAGTGAAGAGATTTTCTCACTGCAGGACATTTGTCCAGAAGCAGTCAGGATACCATTGCAGGCCATGTATATCTCCATAACTGTGTCACTGGAACAGCAGGGGAAGCAAGTGCTGTTTTTTTAACCCAGACCCTCCTTACAAGTAGCGTAGCCTTTTTTTCTAAACCTGACCCATATAACGCACCTTATGAAGCCAAGCAAGATATTTTTCTGGAGAAAAATGTACAAGAAAGTTAGTGCATCCGGGTTAAGATTAGCATAGCGAACCCACACAATTATTTTGAACATGAACAAAGGCATGCCTATGAGTCTAGCAGTCAGGACAAAGTATTTCATAGTTTTACCACTTCAGCCTTCGGCAAATGTCAAACAACAGTCATAAATGCACTGGAACTTAGGAAGATAAAAGTAAATGATATAGATCCTTATGAACATTACCAGTGATGGACAGACTGATGTAAAGAGTGATCCCATAGCATAGACAATGCAGTCCACCTTACTTAGCTGCTCCAAAACTGTATGGTTAACTTCAGGGAAAACCTAAAATGAAAGTGTAGCAGAAAACAATCAGAAATGGTGAAAGATATGAGATATCATGATAGCTTATCAAGCGTATATGACAGTAAGCCATTACTGATATTTGGTTAAATATATTTATATTCATGCAAGAAGATAAATGAGTTTTGATGATATGGGCATTTAAAAGGATCATGCCTTCTTGGATGACATCATACAGTGACTGGCAGATATGCAAGTGTGATTTTCAAAGATAAGTTCACCATTATGTCAGACATCAAAACATGTGAATTGTGAACCAGCCTGTTGAGTTATATTAAATGTATTTACGAGATTTGGTAAACCCCAAGGTGATATTTAAGCATCCGTTGCCTAAAAGAACAATTTAGCGTTCATAATAGACTTGCATGGCAAGGACAAGTATAAGGCCTAACAAGTCAAAATAGAATGAGTACCTACCTCATGCAATAGGTTGCTGCCTTCACTTGACATGTAAAACACACGCTTGATCCTTGAAGGAAGTGTGCTACATGAATTACAATCCTTTCCAGAAAAGGAAAGAAAACAGAAAAACCAATTAAACAAGAATAAACACAATTAGAAATCGACAAGGATGCATATAGTGACGAAACTTTTTTTTCCTGGAATGACAAAAAGGAGCATATAAAGGCCCAAAGCAGTTGAAATGGATATGGAGAAATCATGTCATTAACAGAGAAACTAAGGGGGTGTTTGAATGCATTATAGTTAATAGTTAGTTGACTAAAAAATTGCTAGTGAAATTAGCTAGCTAACAGATAGCTATCTAACTATTAAATAATTTGCTAAAAATAGCTGGTAGTTGAAACTATTAGCTAGACTGTTTGGATGTATTCAACTAATTTTAACAGCTAACTATTAGGTCTAGTGCATTTAAACATGTACTAAGTACATAGTAGCAGCTAGCAACCGACATCACCCTAAGCACACCCAGAATCACCGATTCGAAGGTGTTACTGGCTTGCCCTTCAAGACATCACCTCAAGCATTTTAGTTATAATATGTAGCGTCTGTAATGAAAAAACATGAAACTAATTTATTTCTTGCATATTTTGTGGATCGTGATGGTTTCATCTTTAGCCTACCCCCAATTTGCTTGAAAATAACATGCTATATTGCTACATATGATTTGACAAGAATGATTGTTTTTTTCTTCGAACGAACAGAAGAGTTGTGTGTCATTTCATCAGAGACGGGAGGGTTTGTTATTTACATCACCACACACATCAGGAAAACCTATAGAACAAGCATGCTGCAAAAAAAATGGGAGAAACAGCCAATAGGGCATCTAGACTATCTAGTGACCAGACCCTGGAGGTCCTTGTAGCTCCAGTTGCTCGGCACAAAGTGCTCTGCTCTCTACTGCAATCACTGCCAAAGCCACTCAGGAGCAACTCCATTGAATACATGGTTGTTCCTATATTTCCAGTTTTTTTTTTTGAAAAAAAACTAATGTGCTCAGAGAACTAAGCCCCCCTACTAAGTTGCTTATTGGCCTGCTTTAAGGCCTTGCACCACCAGCTTGAAATGACTCCTCATCTGTATAAGCCTATCCTGCAGTTCTATTTTCTTAAGTGTGATAAAGCAACCTTGCATCTCAACTGCTCAGAAAACCAGTATGTCTTGGATAGCATCCTCTTCTAGATTGCACAGTGGGCAAGAAAAAGGATGGGGCAAACCCACTTAGCCAATCTATCTGTCATCCAAGACCAATTGAGAATTGCTAGCTACAGGAAGAATTTACAGCAAGAACAAGTTGAAAGACAAAAAAAAAGACCTATGGGGGATAAGACAGCATCTGGACATTACATTAAGAAGAAAACCTCACGCGGGTCAAGAAAAACCCCCAAACTCCTGCCCCACACATACACAGCAGCACCGTAGCACAGAATAGCACAGAACAACTGCTACCGGAGCTGCGCCTTAGACATGTGTTTTAACTGGGACAGACAAGGGAATTTTTTTAACCCCAACCTGAAATTCGCTTCCACAGGAAGTCGAACTCAGGAATCGTGGAGCTCAGACCACCTAACCAACTCAGCTAAAGGCCCTTTCACAGAACAAGTTAAAAGACATGCTATGGAAGTATGATGACACAGATGTGCTCAGCTAGTGTCACCATTCAACATAGTACTCTTCAAGTACCTTGTTGACAATTTCTCGGCGTCCATTGCTTGGATGTGATATTTCATTTTGGCCACGAATGATAGTCCCATCCTGAAAATAGAAGGGTTTTTTCATTAGAGAGAACAAGAATTTGTATAAACAAAGGAATTGAGATGTTTATTTACAGTTTTATGATTAATAGATGTGCATGCTTAATACAGAAGTAACTTTGCAAACACAAACAGTCCTGCCACATCTAAGACCTGGAATGATAAAAATGCAAGCTTATTTTTTAGTAGGAAAATGGAAGCCTATAAGAACAAAGCTACTTACCTAATTGCAGTAAATGTAACAAATACATTCCAGCATGAAAAAAGAAAAAGGATACAAAGTAAATAAAGCTGTAGAGTTTTATCCAAAGGGAAAGTAACTAGGAGCGATGCAGAAATATATAACAGCAACTTGTACAGCATCAGTAAAACTTTGGCAAGTGAGGTTACCCATAGTTCACATCCCAGAGTAAGTCTGTCATTTGTGGATATAACAGGAAGCACAAGACTTTCTGCTGGGATCTGTGATACGCGTGAAAACAAAAAAATTGCAGCATCCAACGACTGGAAGAATATGCGTGCCCCAGCAAAAAAGAAATTTCCAATGCTGTAAGAATAAATAAATCTGTAGTAAGGTAAATGAAATATACACGAGTTGGGAGTATTAATAACTTGACTTAAAGGCCGTTCCCTGTACAAAAAGTAACATCACAGACAGAAAGTTGTTATGCATATCATACCATTGAATACATCAAAATGTTGTAATATGTCAATATTTGTCTCACAAACACAGTTATTAACACGGTAAGGTGACATAAGACAACTGACCCCCCCCCCTACCTTTTAGGCAGTAAAAGGTAAGGCGAAGTGACACCTTAATTATATAGGGGGTGTTTGAATACACTAGAGCTAATGGTTAACTACTTAAATTAGTTGGAGACATCCAAACACTCTAGCTAATAGTTCAGCTATTAGCTACTTTTAGTCAATTAGCTAATAGCTAGTTAGATATTTGTTAGCTAGCTAATTCCACTAGCAATTTTTTAGCTAACTAACTATTAGCTCTAGTGCATTCAAACACCCCAAGTAATATAAAAAATTAGACCTAATATTATTTATACATCTCGAAATTAATAAGCAAGCTAGCACAATTGTAAAACCTAGTAGGACCATTTCAGCCTAGTCGAAGAGAGAAACAGAAAAAAAAAAGAAAAAGAAAGAAGTTAATAGCCCACAACCAGTCAACCCAGCCCAACACACCAGTTTTAGGGTTCAAGCCTCACAACAAAAACCTCTCCTAGTTCCAGCCACCAGCAGCTCTCCCCTCTCCCTCTGCCGCAGCTCTCCCTCCCCCGCAGCTCTCCTTCCTCCTCTGACTGGCCAGCCGGGGCCGTGCGCCGTGCCCTGCGCCCGCCGCCTCCTCCTCTGTTTTTGACCGCGCCTTAACTTTCGCGGGCAAGGCAATAGGACGCCTTGCATGGCCAGCCTCGCCTTACCGCTTAAGCGACACCTTAATAACCTTGCTCACAAGGAAAAACAATGATGATTTGCAAGAAAATGATCTATTACAAAGTTCACCTTAGAAGAATCACCTGCCATTGGTGAAGCAAAACATTTCAGCTGACCGTCGAAGTATCTGCACAAAATAAGTTAAAGTTATTATGTGTCACTAAGAGAATAGGTGATACATTGCTTAATCTTCAGCTTATGGATAACTAGAGCAGGCTTTTGACACATATTTGTGGGAGAAAAGAAAAGACACATCACATGAGAGACAGACCTCACTATGAAAGTAGACCAAAAAGGCACGAATTGTTTCCCTGTATGGACGAGAGACTCCCTCCCATAAAGTGTGGTCTCCTTCTACAATCTGGTACCTATGAAATCCAAAATTGACATTGGTTATTCATAAAGAAGACATTAATTGGACACTAGGCCAGAAACTGAAAAGAGGAAACATAATTGATCTGCAGAGGAACACATTGCTACCATTCCAGCTTTGCCTCTGAAGGATCAATAGGCAAACGATGCCCAAGCAATTTCCGAACAGAAAGAGCTTCTGCAGTACTTTCATCAGACAATCTCAAACATCTTGATCTTATGTCTCCCACAGCAGGCCCGCCTAATACAAGGAGGTCAACACTGACCATCATAACAGATTTGACACACGCAGATACTCTACAATATCTCAAATAATAGGGAAGTGAATTTTATTGTAGGAAAATCAGAACCTACCAAGCACACGCACAATCTCAGCTGTGCTTCCACCATCATCAGAAACAGGGAGCACGTGCGCGACTCGAGTAGTGACTTTCTTCAATTCTTCAACAACACCGTTAAATGCTGTCCCGCCTGAATCAAACTCAAAAATGCAGGGCAATTCCGAAGTCCCCATTTAACCATGAGTTAGCTTTCTGTGGCAGGGCAGCAACAAAAGAAAAACAGAGATGCCACTTGTCTGTTTGCATCTATCAATATTTTTGTTCTCAAGCAATTCACGACATCCATCAGCTAGACTATAGCACTACAACCGATCATGTATCAGTGCATGAAAATTCACCACCATCTCACCCAGGACAGCGCACAAACGTGCTTTGGAGCTCCCTAGTTCTCTAGTAAAGAAGCAGTAGTAATGTATTGGCAACTCTAACAAGGAACAAGCTGAACCAATCATGAAGTTCAACACAGGTGGGAATCTCATGCATGGCCAGCTCTCTTGAACTGCTGCTTCGCATTACATTGATCCAATGCTAACCCATAAGCGCGCGCGAGGGCGCGTTCACATAGGTCGCCCATCCTTCAACGGCGTTAGGTTCCCCCGTCCGCCTCAGAACGAAACCACACTCGTGACAGGCACTCAACCAGGGGAGGTTCGGTTACCTGAGAAAACGAGCAGCGACGGGGGCACGTGAGGAGCTGGAGCGCCTCCATCGGTGTCTGCGCCTGCGGCAGCAGAGTGCCAGCCTTCGTAGACGGCCATGGCGCGGCTGCGGCGGAGACGCCACGGCGGGGGCCTGGACGCTGCAGATCTCGGCGCGCGGAGTAGGCCGCGGCTTCCGCAAGCGGAGGCTTGGGGCGGGGTTATGTTGCAGCGCGGGCACGCGACGAGTGCCATCCCGACCTCTCTCGGGTAGGGTGGAAGTAGAAGGGGGCCGGGCGGACGGACTGCGGAAGAAGCAGCGCGGCGGCCCGCGCCAAGGAAACGACCGGCGCGCGTCCGCGGCGGTAATCTTCCAGTCCGACCGGTCGGACCGGAGTACTGTCGACCACAGACCACTACACGCGTTGTTACTTTGTTACACGGTGTCCGGCCGTTCACCCATATAAGTACAACCAGTCAAAACACTACTGTTTTATATTTCCATAGTTCTTTTTTATTTATCGCGATTTCGTTCAAAAATAAACTAGGATCAATAAATATTCGAAAACGAAGATATACTATTTTACGTTATTTATAGAGTGAAGTTTGAATATAGGTTCAAAGAGTGTAGTTTAAATATGGTCATAGAAATAGATAAACTACTTAAGATAACCTTATAATTTATACCATAGCCTTCCACTATACCAAAATGATTATACATCTCAAATTGTATATCTACTAATTCTTAAGGCAATAGTGTAGACTAGCACAACCATGCCCCCGCCTCCATCTCGACCGTCCGATTGCCAACCCCGCCTCCATCCGAAACCGTCTGATTGCCTCGCTCCCGCTCCCGCAGCCGCAGCCGCCGCCACGGGCACCCGGCCATGCACGCAGCCGCCCCCGCGTCCCGCCCCAACCTCCGCCGCCATGCGCGCAACAGCCCCCGGCCATGCGCGCAGCCGCCCCGCACCCGCCTCCATCTCACGAAGCCATGCCCCAACACCCGCCCGCGTCCCGCCCCAATCCTCGCTCGTCCCTTCCCCCGCGGGCGTGTTCAGAGCCCCCGCCATGTTCTCTGCGCTCTGCCGCACTCCCCCACCCTCATTATCATCGAATTCGTCGTCCCCAGGTGTGCCCCGCCAGCCCTGCCCGCCGCGCGGTCCCTGCCTCGACCTCCCCCCCCCCCCCTCACCGTGCGTTCGCCTACCCCGCGCCCATCGCTGCCACCCATCAACGTCGCTCGTGCTTCCGACCGTCGTCCCCGCCCGTGGAAATCTCACTCACCCGCTCGTCCCGCCTGCGGCAGGCTCGTGCCTAGGGTCCCTCTTCCTGCAGGCCGACCAACAGCTAGGCGGCGCTCCGCCCACGACCCGAGCTGCTCCGCCCCTGACCCCGCGAGCGACTCCGCCCACGCGTAGAGATGGCAATGGGTAAAACCCGCTGGGTATTACTTGCTCAAACCCATACCCGCAAAGAAAAAAATATGCCCGCTAAAAAACCCATACCCATGACGGGTATGAAATTTTGCCCAAACCCATACCCATGCGGGTTTCGGGTACCCAACGGGTTTCTCATACCCACTAACATCAACATAAAAATAATTCATCATGTAAATGACAATCAATACATTCATAAGCTAGCATAAAAGGAACAAGTGATAACTAATTTTAGCCTAAAATTTGTTACATGAAGTTTATTTCAATTAGAACATATTTAATTAATAATATTATGAGACATATTTATAAGGAATGTTGATTTTAAGGCGGGTTTTAAAAACCCATGGGTTTGTGGGTATGGGTAGTGGAAGAACGAACGCATGCCCACATACCCGTTGAGTTTCCATTTGAACCCATTAACAAACCCATGGGTAGAGAAATTGACCCAAACTCATACCCTAATAGAGCAAAAACCCGCCAGGTTTTGGGTAGCGGGTACCCATTATCATCTCTACCCACGCGCTTCCGCCTCCCTCCGCTCGCATGTGAGTGCTCCCTCCACCTACTCATGATTTACTCTCTCCCGTCCATTATGTTCCTTTTTGCCCTCATTGCCTTTCTCTCAGTAGGAGTATCGCTGTCAACCGTGGAAGCCAAGTGGTGATGTTGTTGATGGTTTAAAGCAAGGAAGGAAGTAGCAGAGGAAGGAATGGCAGCACTGAGGCAAAGCCCCAGCACTTCTTGGCTTCCTGCAGGGTAAGCTCTTCTCATTCAACTTCCTTTGGGGCATGAGCATCTACTACTAGGAACGTTAAAATATTTGTAGTATGCATCTTCATCTCATACTATTTTCAATTCCAGGTCTGAAATGTAAGTGTGTGAATCTTATCAACCACGGAACAACAGAGCAGAGCGCGACTTGGTCACGTCCCCTGAGAAGGATGGAATATTCGCAAACTAGCCATGATTTACTATTGATTGTTTAATCTCTTTGACAGAAGCATTAATATAGAACATATGACTGCTTTCAGTTTTTTATGGGTCTGCATCTTGATTTGTGACAGATCCAATGGCATTTGCAGAGAAGATGGTTTTCGCCGTCTTTGGGGTAAGTTCCTGTGCCACTTTAGCTTTTAGGGGTAATGCAAACATGGTCTCATCGTGCTATGGATGACCAGGAGTCTGACATTATGAGGTCCCTGGGTGGGCAGTCCTCTGATGGAATATTCGCAAACTAGCCACGATTTATTATTGATTGTTTAATCACTTCGACAGAAGCATTAATATAGAACTGATGACTACCTTCAATTTTTTGATGGTCTATATCTTGATTTGTGATAGGTCCAATGGCATTTATAGAGAAGATGGGTGTGGTCGTCTTTGTGGTATGTTCCTATGCCACTTTAGCTATAGATGACTAGGAGTCTGACAGACGAGTTCCCTGGGTGGGCAGTTCTCTTCCATGGCAAAATTGGGGATGGAACGGTCACCGTATGAATACACAACTTTTGACTAGCATAGTATATTTTTGTAAACCTTCAAAATTTGTTAGCCGACTGGATCTCCATAATTTCACAAGTTAGTTAAAGCATGCATGTCGTTTTTGAAATGTGAATTTGTATTTATGCTGCTGCAAGCTTCTAACTGAAACTCTCTTGTTCTCACTAAAATTCTGAAACCAAAATGTTACTCTTGTACTATGTTTTCTTAAAACTTTTGTGTCTGTCAGGCAAGTCATTTTCATGTTGCCCTAGATAATGTCTTGCAATTCTAACTGTGGTTTCGTTTGCCCTAGAAAATACAACTATGAGTAACATGCTAATTTAAATGGCTCACGTTTGATGAATTTTACAATCAACGTATTTATATTTTTGTCCTTAAATTAATTTATTATAAAAATATATTTCAGTTCCACTGCTATGGCTAGAGCTTCTACTATGGCTTCTTCTATGGCTGGAGCTTTTACATACAGGGGAGCCACTACTTATATTGAAGAAAGGGGTAAAAATGTATTCTGATATGAGGACTTGTTGCAGGAGCAACAGAAGCTCGGGCCATTCGTGCAGGTGCCTCCAATCTGCAGCAGGCTGTGGAATCAAGGTGAGATAATTTTCATCTTTATTTGTAATAGTCTTGCTCAGATTCGATAGTTCATATGATACGTTCCTCTATGAGCTCTGTCTTTATGATAAATAAAAGAGCAGCATTTTCATTTATTTGTTCATAAAAGGCACATTAGTTTAACATGGGACGACTTGTACGGGGAACTCCCACATTATTGCTACAACATATTGTTTGGGGCTCCTAATTGTTTTGGTGTTAAAAATGGCATGACTTTATCAATAATAGGTATTTACTCATGTTTATGTTATGCTGATCGGAAACCATATTGTGCAGAGATAATGAGAATATCAAACCTACTTTCTAACTTTGGATGGTATAATTGTTCACGAGTTGTTTGCAGATGTCGAGATATGGTAATGGAACAAGCAAGCTAACTTCACAGCTACCTTTAGGGGTGTTTGGTTTCTAGGGACTAATTTTTAATCTCTTCATTTTAGTCTCTAAATTGTCAAATATAGAAACTAAAAGATGGATTGTCTCTATTTTAGTTTCTCATATTTGGCAATTTAGGGACTACAAATTAGTCCATAGAAACCAAACAATTGTAACACCCCGTCCAATCCCTAGACCAGTGGTACTTACTCCTGGCAGCTCTCTAGGATCATATATCGTCCCCACAGACCAACACGAGTCTTTTGTGCGCACTTTGTCCTCACTCATGCACACCCGAGAAAACTTCCCGGTCGGTCATCCCAAATTTCTCCAAGCCAAGCACGCTTAACTTGGAGGTTCTTTCGAGACAGGCTTCCGAAAAAGAAGATGCACCTTGTTGATATGATTACTCTATTAATTCTATTAAGCCTTGGACCAGGATATCCCATCCCAGGGGCTAGGATATCACAACAATCCCTTAAAGCATCCTAACAAATATATGCATGTGCTATCATGTATTGATGTTATTCTACAACATAGACTGGAACATAATAGATAATCTTAGTGATAGTTTGACATCCAACAATGGTGGGCGTCGTTTGGATAGACCAAGGTAGGGAAGAGGATTCGTTGCCCCTTTCATCCCCGCCGTCCCCGCCACCGGCCTCGCGCCCGTGTCAGCCGCGCTCGGCTGTTGCGGGCGACGCCGTCCCATTCGAATCTCCCCCCTCTCCCTCAGATATAAAGGTTCGTCCTCCTCAGCACGGTCTCGATTCGTTGAGGGTTCGTTGGATTCGAGGGACGATCGTCTTGTGGTCGCCACACCGCCGTCCCTACTTCTCCTAGCGGTCGCCCTGCCAACCGCATTGTCGTCGTCTTCAACTCTGTCATCCCTTTCTACTTAGCAGACGTCATTTTCTCCGGACCTCTTGCACGTGGATCCTTCAGGCTCTCCTCCAGGCTCTAGCTGCGCCTCGGCCGCGTGCCCCCTGGTCTCCAGCCATCGTGCGGTAATCTTCCTGTGATGTGCACACTGCTCCCTCTCCCTTTTCAACTGCCGATCAGTGAAGAAGGTAGGATTGGGCCGCTGCTCGCCATGACTTTTGCCGGAGAGGGAGGGTCGGCTGGTGGCCAGCGCCACCAGTTCTTGGCGTGGCTGGTTGAGCGTGAGAGAGAGATGGGGAAGAAAGAGCCGTGGTTGATGGTGGGAGATGGTGGAAGATGTGAAAGGGAATTAGGCTTACACCTATTCTCCTAATTGATTTTGGTGGTTGAATTGCCCAACACAAATAATTGGACTAACTAGTTTGCTCTAGTGTATAAGTTATACAGGTGCCAAAGGTTCACACTTAGCCAATAAAAAGATCAAGTATTGGATTCAACAAAGGAGCAAAGGGACAACCGAAGGCACCTCTGGTCTGGGGGCACCGGACTGTCCGGTGCACCACCGGACAGTGTCCGGTGCACCAGAGGACTCCAACTCAAACTTGCCACCTTCGGGAATTTCCAGAGGCACTCCGCTATAATTCACCGGACTGTCCGGTGTACACCGGACAGTGTCCGGTGCTCCAAGGAAGAGCGGCCTCCGGAACTCGCTAGCCTCGGGAAAACGCAGCGGCTGCTCCGCTATAATTCACCGGACTGTCCGGTGAACCAGCAGAGCAACGGCTACTTCGCGCCAACGGTCACCTGCAGGCGCATTCAATGCGCGCCAGAAGCGCGCAGAAGGCAGGCACGCCCATACTGGCGCACCGGACATTGAACAGTACATGTCCGGTGTGCACCGGACATCCAGGCGGGCCCAGAAGACAGAAGCTCCAACGGTCGGAATCCAACGGCATTGGTGACGTGGCTGGCGCACCGGACATGTCCGGTGTGCACCGGACTGTCCGGTGCACCATACGACAGACAACCTCCACCAACGGTCATGTTTGGTGGTTGGGGCTATAAATACCCCAACCACCCCACCATTCATGGCATCCAAGTTTTCCAACTTCCAACCACTATACAAGAGCTAGAATTCATTGCAAAGCACACCAAAAGAGATCAAATCCTCTCCCAACTCCACACAAAGCCTAAGTGACTAGAGAGAGTGATTTGTTGTGTTCATTTGAGCTCTTGCGCTTGGATCGCTTCTTTTCTTTCGCATTCTTTCTTGTGATCAAACACTCACTTGTAATTGAGGCAAGAGACACCAATTGTGTGGTGGTCCTTACGGGAAGTTTGATTCCCAAGTGATTTGAGAAGAGAAGCTCACTCGGTCCAAGGGACCGTTTGAGAGAGGGAAGGGTTGAAAGAGACCCGGCCTTTGTGGCCTCCTCAACGGGGAGTAGGTTTGCGAGAACCGAACCTCGGTAAAACAAATCCGCGTGTCACACTCTTCATTTGCTTGCGATTTGTTTTCCACCCTCTCTCGCGGACTCGCTTTTATTTCTAACGCTAACCTGGCTCGTAGTTGTGTTTATATTTGTAAATTTCAGTTTCGCCCTATTCACCCCCCTCTAGGCGACTATCAATTGGTATCAAAGCCCGGTGCTTCATTAGAGCCTAACCGCTCGAAGTGATGTCGGGAGATCACGCCAAGAAGGAGATGGAGACCGGCGAAAAGCCCACTACAAGCCACGGGAGCACTTCATCGGAAGAGTCCCGCACCAAGAGGAAGGAGAAGAAAGACTCCTCCAAAGGGAAGGAGAAGAAGAAGGACTCCTCCAAAGGGAAGGAGAAGAAATCTTCTTCACACAAAGAGAAGAAGGAAAAATCCTCTTCTCACAAGCCGCATCGGAGTGGGGACAAGAAAAAGAGGATGAGGAAGGTGGTCTACTACGAGACCGATTCTTCATCGGCATCCACCTCCGGCTCCGACGCGGCGTCCGCCACTTCTAAGCGCCAAGAGCGCAAGAAGTATAGTAAGATTCCCCTACGCTACCCTCGCATTTCTAAACATACGCCCTTACTTTCCGTCCCATTAGGCAAACCACTAACATTTGATGGTGAAGATTATGCTAGGTGGAGTGATTTAATGCGATTTCATCTAACCTCGCTCCACAAAAGTATATGGGATGTTGTTGAGTTTGGTGCACAGGTACCATCCGTAGGGGATGAAGATTATGATGAGGATGAGGTGGCCCAAATCGAGCACTTCAACTCTCAAGCAACAACAATACTCCTCGCTTCTCTAAGTAGAGAGGAGTATAACAAAGTACAAGGGTTGAAGAGCGCCAAGGAAGTTTGGGATGTGCTCAAAACCGCACACGAAGGAGATGAGCTTACAAAGATCACCAAGCGGGAGACGATCGAGGGGGAGCTCGGTCGGTTCCGGCTTCGCAAAGGGGAGGAGCCACAAAACATGTACAACCGGCTCAAGACCTTGGTGAATCAAGTGCGCAACCTCGGGAGCAAGAAATGGGATGACCACGAAATGGTTAAGGTTATTCTAAGATCTCTTATTTTTCTTAACCATACTCAAGTACAATTAATTCGTGGCAACCCAAGATATACACTAATGACCCCCGAGGAAGTAATCGGGAATTTTGTGAGTTTTGAGTGCATGATCGAAGGCTCGAGGAAGATCAACGAGCTTGATGATCCCTCCACATCCGAAGCTCAACCCGTCGCATTCAAGGCGATGGAGGAAAAGAAGGAGGAGTCTACATCAAGTAGACAACCAATCGACGCCTCCAAGCTCGACAATGAGGAAATGGCGCTCGTCATCAAGAGCTTCCGCCAAATCCTCAAACAAAGGAGGGGGAAAGACTACAAGTCCCGCTCTAAGAAGGTTTGCTACAAGTGTGGTAAGCGCGGTCACTTTATAGCTAAATGTCCATTATCAAGTGATAGTGACAGGGGCGACGACAAGAAGGGGAGAAGAAAGGAGAAGAAGAGGTACTATAAGAAGAAGGGCGGTGATGCCCATGTTTGTCGGGAGTGGGACTCCGACGAAAGCTCTAGCGACTCCTCCGACGACGAGGACGCCGCCAACATCGCCGTCACCAAAGGACTTCTCTTCCCCAACGTCGGCCACAAGTGCCTCATGGCAAAGGACGGCAAAAAGAAGAAGGTTAAATCTAAATCCTCCACTAGATATGAATCCTCTAGTGATGATAATGCTAGTGATGAGGAAGATAATTTGCGTACCCTTTTTGCCAACCTTAACATGGAACAAAAGGAAAAATTAAATGAATTAATTAGTGCTATTCATGAAAAGGATGACCTTTTGGATTCTCAAGAGGACTTCCTAATTAAGGAAAATAAGAAACATGTTAAGATTAAAAATGCTTATACTCTAGAAATTGAGAAATGTGAAAAATTATCTAGTGAGCTAAGCACTTGCCATGAGACAATAGACAACCTTAGAAATGAAAATGCTAATTTGTTAGCTAAGGTTGATTCTCATGCTTGTAATGTTTCAATTACCAATTCTAGAAATAATAATGATGATTTACTTGCTAGGATTGAAGAATTGAACATTTCTCTTGCTAGCCTTAGGATTGAAAATGAAAAATTGCTTGCTAAGGCTAAAGATTTTGATGTTTGCAATGCTACTATTTCCGACCTTAGAACTAAGAATGACATGTTACATGCTAAGGTTGTAGAATTAAAATCTTGCAAACCCTCTACATCTATCGTTGAGCATGTATCTATTTGTACTAGATGTAGAGATGTTGATATTAATGCTATTCATGATCACATATCTTTAATTAAACAACAAAATGATCATATAGCAAAATTAGATGCTAAAATTACCGAGCATAACTTAGAAAATGAAAAATTTAAATTTGCTAGAAGTATGCTCTATAATGGGAGACGCCCTGGCATTAAGGATGGCATTGGCTTCCAAAGGGGAGACAATGTCAAAGTTAGTGCCCCTCCTAAGAAATTGTCAAACTTTGTTAAGGGCAAGGCTCCCATGCCTCAGGATAACGAGGGTTACATTTTATACCCTGCCGGTTATCCCGAGAACAAAATTAGGAGAATTCATTCTAGGAAGTCTCACTCTGACCCTAATCATGCATTTATGTATAAGGGTGAGACATCTAGCTCTAGGCAACCAACCCGTGCTAAGTTGCCTAAAAAGAAAACTCCTAGTGCATCAAATGAACATAGCATTTCATTTAAGACTTTTGATGCATCTTATGTGTCGACTAACAAATCCGGCAAGATCGTTGCCAAATATGTTGGGGCAAGCACAAGGGGTCAAAGACTTGTGTTTGGGTACCCAAAGTTCTTGTGTCTAATGCCAAAGGACCCAAAACCATTTGGGTACCTAAAGTCAAGAACTAAACTTGTTTTGTAGGTTTATGCATCTGGGGGCTCAAGTTGGATCATCGACAGTGGGTGCACAAATCACATGACAGGGGAGAAGAAAATGTTCTCCTCCTATGAGAAAAACCAAGATCCCCAACGAGCTATCTGTCGGGGACCATAATTAGGGGTACCCTCAAGACACCTAATTCTCAGCTGGTAACCCCCATCAGCATAAAGCTGCAGAGGCCTGATGGGTGCGATTAAGTCAGGGATCAGTCCATACGAGCGACTCGATCACGCCTCGCCCGAGCCTAGCCTCGGGCAAGGGCAGCCGACCTCGAGGGGTTTCCGTCTCGCCCGAGGCCCCCCTTTTTAACGGCGGACACATCTCCGGCTCGCCCGAGGCCTTGCCTTCGCTAAGAAGCAACCCTGACTAAATCGCCGCGCCGACCGACCGAGTCGCAGGAGCATTTAATGCAAAGGTAGCCTGACACCTTTATCCTGACGCGCGCCCCCCGGCAGAGCCGAAGTGACCGCCGTCACTTCGCCGCTCCACTGACCGGTCTGACAGAAGGACAGCGCCGCCTGCGCCACTCCGACTGCAGTGCCACTTGACAGAGTGAGACTGACAGGCAGTCAGGCCTTGCCAAAGGTGCCATAGGAAGCTCCGCCCGACCCAGGGCTCAGACTCGGGCTAAGGCCCCGGAAGACGGCGAACTCCGCTCCGCCCGACCCAGGGCTCAGACTCGGGCTAAGGCCCCGGAAGACGGCGAACTCCGCTCCACCCGACCCAGGGCTCGGACTCGGGCTAAGGCCCTGGAAGACGGCGAACTCCGCTCCGCCTGACCCAGGGCTCGGACTCGGGCTAAGGCCCCGGAAGACGGCGAACTCCGCTCCGCCTGACCCAGGGCTCAGACTCGGGCTAAGGCCCCGGAAGACGGCGAACTCCGCTCCGCCCGACCCAGGGCTCGGACTCGGGCTAAGGCCCCGGAAGACGGCGAACTCCGCTCCGCCCGACCCAGGGCTCGGACTCGGGCTAGGCCCCAGAAGACGACGAACTCCGCTTCGCCCGACCCCAGGGTCAGACTCCGCCCTGGCCTCTGCCGAACGACCTCCGCCTCGCCCGACCCAGGAGCTCGGGCTCGGCCTCGGCCATGAAAGACAGACTCGATCTCGGCTTCGAAGGAGCCTCCACGTCGCCCGATCTAGGGCACAAGCCCGCCACGTCAACAGGAAGCGCCATCATCACCCTACCCCGAGCCGACTCAGGCCGCAGAGAACAAGACCGGTGTCCCATCTGGCCAGCTCCGCCAGATAGGCAATGATGGCGCCCCGCTAGCCCCGTGACGACGGCGGCTCTCAGCTCCCTTACGGAAGCAGGGGGACGTCAGCAAGGACCCAACCGCTCCGACAGCTGTCCCTCCGCCAGGCTCCGTTGCCCCTCCGACAGCCACGACACCACACCAGCTGGGTGCCAAGATCTCTCCGGCTGCCACATTGGCATGTACTTAGGGCGCTAGCTCTCCCCCGCTAGACACGTAGCACTCTGCTACACCCCCATTGTACACCTGGATCCTCTCCTTACGCCTATAAAAGGAAGGACCAGGGCCTTCTTAGAGAGGGTTGGCCGCGCGGGGACGAGGACGGGGCAGGCGCTCTCTTGGGGCCGTGAAAGGGAAATGTGCCCTTGGGCCATTTCTAAGTATTTTGGTGATTTAGTGCCCAACACATGTGCTTAATTGTAAAATGGGACAAAGTACAAATCATGGAGAAAAGGTATGTTTCTAATCCTTAGTACATTGGTTTTGTGTACTAATATATTTGTCTAAGTGTTAGAAACAGAAAAGGAGATGAAAAGAAAAGAGGAGAAAGTCTTGGCTGTGTGCAGCCAAGACCCAGCTCGGCCTGGAGCACCGGACTGTCCGGTGTGCACCGGACAGTGTCCGGTGCGCCAGGCTGCCTCGGCTCGAACTGGCCGCTCTCGGGAATTCGCCGACGGCGTACGGCTAAAATTCACCGGACTGTCCGGTGTGCACCGGACTGTCCGGTGAGCCAACGGTCGGCTAGGGCCAACGGTCGGCCGCGCGATCAGCGCGCGACACGTGGCCGGGCCAACGGTCGGGAAGGAACACCGGACTGTCCGGTGTGCACCGGACATGTCCGGTGCGCCAACTGAGCGCAGATCTGGAGCAGCCAGCAACGGTCAGAAGTGCTGTTTTTGGAAACAAATCGGGCACCGGACAGTGTCCGGTGTGCACCGGACTGTCCGGTGCGCCACGAGACAGAAGGCAAAGATGGCCTTCCAGATTTGTTCCCAACGGCTCCTAGCTGCCTTGGGGCTATAAAAGGGACCCCTTGGCGCATGGAGGAAGCACCCAAGCATTCCTTGAGCACTCTTGATCACTCACACATCAATCTTGCGCACTTGTTTGAAATTCTAGTGATTTGAGCTCTGTTCTAGTGTGTTAGCCTCTTGAGCTCAAGTCTGGGTTTTGTGTGTGCGTATTCGCTGTGATCTTTGTGTTGTGTGTGAGTTGCTAATCCCTCCCTTACTCCGTGATTCTTTGTGAACATCTTTTGTAAGGGCGAGAGGCTCCAAGTTGTGGAGATTCCTCGCAAACGGGATTGAGATAAGAACAACAAAACACCGTGGTATTCAAGTGGGTCTTTGGACCGCTTGAGAGGGGTTGATTGCAACCCTCGTCCGTTGGGACGCCACAACGTGGAAGTAGGCAAGCATTGGCTTGGCCGAACCACGGGATAAACCACCGTGTCCCTCTGTGCTTGATTCTTGTGGTATTGTGTTTTGTTGAAGACTTCACCTTAGCCACTTGGCATTAACTGTGCTAACGCTTAACAAGTTTTTGTGGCTTAAGTTTGAAGTTTTTACAGGATCACCTATTCACCCCCCCCCCCTCTAGGTGCTCTCAATTGGTATCAGAGCCGTTCTATTCACAAAGGGACTAACCGCCCGAATAGATGGATCCTAAGGGGAAGGGTATAGTGATCAACAAAAGAGAGAAGAAGAAGCAATACAAGAAGGCAAAAGGCGAGGCGCATCTAGGAAAGGAGTGGGACTCGGATTGCTCCTCCTCCGACTCCGACAACGAAGGACTCGCCGCCACTGCCTTCAACAAATCGGCTCTCTTCCCCAACGAGCGTCTCACTTGCCTTATGGCAAGGGAGAAGAAGGTGAGTATTCAAGACTCCACTTATGCTTCATCTAGTGATAGTGAGTCTAGTGATGATGACATAGATTATTCCTGCTTGTTCAAGGGCTTAGATAGATCTAAGATAGAGAAAATCAATGAATTAATTAATGCATTGAATGAAAAGGATAGGCTTTTAGAAAAGCAAGAAGATTTATTGTATGATGAACATGATAAATTTGTAGAGGCACAAAAATCATATGCTTTAGAAGTGAAAAGAAATGAAATGCTTTCTAGTGAAATATCTTCCTGTCATGAAACCATTTCTACCTTAAGAAGTGTTAATATTGATTTAAGTGCTAAACTAGAAGTAGCTAGTAAATCAAATTCTTGTGTTGAACATGTTGAAATTTGTACTAGGTGTAAGAATTTTGATGTTAATGCTTGTAGTGAACACCTAGTTCTAATTTCCAAATTAAATGATGAAGTGGCTAGTCTTAATGCCCAACTTAAGACTAGCAAGAATGAAGTTAATAAAATAAAATTTGCAAGGGATGCCTACACAGTTGGTAGACACCCCTCAATTAAGGATGGGCTTGGCTTCAAGAGGGAAGCCAAGAACTTAACAAGCCATAAGGCTCCCGTCTTCGTCAAGGAGAAAGGGAAGGCCCCTATGGCTAATAGTGCTAAAAAGAACCATGCTTTTATGTATTATGATAGGAGACATGCTAGAAGTGCTTATAATCATTTTGATTCACATGTTTATGATTCTCATGCCATGTTTGCCTCTAGTTCCTCTTATAAGCATGATAGGAGGAATGTTGTATATATGCCTAGGAGAAATATTGCTCATGTGCCTAGAAAGAATGTTATTCATGCTCCTAGAAAATTAGTGAATGAACCTTCTACCATTTATTATGCTTGTAATGCTCCCTTTGCTATTTGTAGAAAGGGAAAGAAGGTTGTTGCTAGGAAATTAGGGGCTAGATGTAAGGGAGATAAAACTTGCATCTGGGTCCCTAAGAATATTTGTGCTAACCTTGCAGGACCCAACATGAGTTGGGTACCTAAGACCCAAGCCTAAATTTGCCTTGCAGGTTTATGCATCCGGGGGTTCAAGCTGGATTATCGACAGCGGATGCACAAACCATATGACGGGGGAGAAGAAGATGTTCACCTCCTACGTCAAAAGTAAAGATTCCCAAGATTCAATTATATTCGGTGACGGGAATCAAGGCAAGGTAAAAGGGCTAGGTAAAATTGCAATTTCTAATGAGCATTCTATATCAAATGTATTCTTAGTGGAGAGTCTTGGATATAACTTGCTATCTGTTAGTCAATTATGTCAAATGGGATATAATTGCTTATTTACGAATGTAGATGTGTCTGTCTTTAGAAGATGTGATGGTTCACTAGCTTTTAAGGGTGTACTAGACGGCAAGCTTTATTTAGTTGATTTTGCAAAAGAAGAGGCCGGTCTAGATGCATGCTTAATGGCTAAGACTTGCATGGGCTGGCTGTGGCATCGCCGCTTAGCACATGTGGGGATGAAGAACCTCCACAAGCTTCTAAAGGGGGAACACGTAATAGGTCTAACAAATGTGCATTTCGAAAAGGATAGACCTTGTGCAGCTTGTCAAGCAGGGAAACAGGTGGGAGGAGCACATCACAGCAAGAACGTGATGACCACGTCAAGACCCCTGGAGCTGCTACACATGGATCTCTTCGGACCCGTCGCCTATCTAAGCATAGGAGGGAGTAAGTATGGTTTAGTTGTTGTTGATGACTTTTCCCGCTTCACTTGGGTATTCTTTTTGCAGGATAAGTCTGAAACCCAAGGAACCCTCAAGCGCTTCCTCAGGAGAGCTCAAAATGAGTTTGAGCTCAAGGTGAAGAAGATAAGGAGCGACAACGGGTCCGAGTTCAAGAACCTTCAAGTGGAGGAGTTTCTTGAGGAGGAAGGGATCAAGCACGAGTTCTCCGCTCCCTACACACCACAGCAAAATGGTGTGGTAGAGAAGAAGAACAGGACGCTAATCGATATGGCGAGGACGATGCTTGGAGAGTTCAAGACCCCCGAGTGTTTTTGGTCGGAAGCCGTGAACACGGCTTGCCACGCCATCAACAGGGTCTACCTTCATCGACTCCTCAAGAAGACTTCGTATGAGCTACTAACCGGTAACAAACCCAATGTATCGTACTTTCGTGTATTTGGGAGCAAGTGCTACATTCTAGTGAAGAAGGGTAGAAATTCTAAGTTTGCTCCCAAAGCTGTAGAAGGGTTTTTATTAGGTTATGATTCAAATACAAAGGCGTATAGGGTCTTCAACAAATCATCGGGTTTGGTTGAAGTCTCTAGCGACGTTGTATTTGATGAGACTAATGGCTCTCCAAGAGAGCAAGTTGTTGATTGTGATGATGTAGATGAAGAAGATGTTCCGATGGCCGCTATACGAACCATGGCGATTGGAGACATTCGGCCACAGGAACAGGATGAACGTGATCAACCTTCTTCCTCAACTACGGTGCATCCCCCACCTCAAGACGATGAACAGGTTCATCAAAAGGAGGCGTGTGATCAAGGGGGAGCACAAGACAATCAAGTGATGGAGGAAGAAGCGCAACCGGCACCTCCAACCCAAGTTCGAGCGATGATTCAAAGGGATCATCCCGTCGACCAAATTCTGGGTGACATTAGCAAGGGAGTAACTACTCGATCTCGATTAGTTAATTTTTGTGAGCATTACTCTTTTGTCTCCTCTATTGAGCCTTTCAGGGTAGAGGAGGCCTTGCTAGATCCGGATTGGGTGTTGGCCATGCAGGAGGAACTTAATAACTTCAAGCGCAACGAAGTCTGGACGCTGGTGCCTCGTCCCAAGCAAAATGTTGTGGGAACCAAGTGGGTGTTCCGCAACAAACAGGACGAGCACGGGGTGGTGACAAGGAACAAGGCTCGACTTGTGGCAAAAGGTTATGCCCAAGTCGCAGGTTTGGACTTTGAGGAGACTTTTGCTCCTGTGGCTAGGCTAGAGTTCATTCGTATCTTGCTAGCATATGCCGCTCACCATTCTTTCAGGTTGTACCAAATGGATGTGAAGAGCGCGTTCCTCAACGGGCCAATAAAGGAGGAGGTGTACGTGGAGCAACCCCCTGGCTTCGAGGATGAGCGGTACCCCGACCACGTGTGTAAGCTCTCTAAGGCGCTCTATGGACTTAAACAAGCCCCAAGAGCATGGTATGAATGCCTTAGAGATTTCTTACTTGCTAATGCTTTCAAGGTTGGGAAAGCCGATCCAACTCTCTTTACAAAGACATGTGATGGTGATTTGTTTGTATGCCAAATTTATGTCGATGACATAATATTTGGGTCTACTAATCAAAAGTCTTGTGAAGAGTTTAGCAGGGTGATGACGCAGAAATTCGAGATGTCGATGATGGGCGAGTTGAACTACTTCCTTGGGTTCCAAGTGAAGCAACTCAAGGACGGCACCTTCATCTCCCAAACGAAGTACACGCAAGATCTGCTGAAGCGGTTTGGGATGAAGGACGCCAAGCCCGCAAAGACTCCGATGGGAACCGACGGACACACCGACCTCAACAAAGGAGGTAAGTCCGTTGATCAAAAAGCATACCGGTCAATGATAGGATCTCTACTTTATTTATGTGCTAGTAGACCGGATATTATGCTTAGCGTATGCATGTGTGCTAGATTTCAATCCGATCCTAAGGAGTGTCACTTGGTGGCGGTGAAGCGAATTCTTAGATATTTAGTCGCTACGCCTTGCTTCGGGATCTGGTATCCAAAGGGGTCTAACTTTGACTTGATTGGGTACTCAGATTCCGACTATGCTGGATGTAAGGTCGATAGGAAGAGTACATCGGGGACGTGCCAATTCTTAGGAAGGTCCCTGGTGTCATGGAATTCCAAGAAACAAACCTCCGTTGCCCTATCCACCGCTGAGGCCGAGTACGTTGCCGCAGGACAGTGTTGTGCGCAACTACTTTGGATGAGGCAAACCCTCAGGGACTTTGGCTACAATCTGAGCAAAGTCCCACTCCTATGTGATAATGAGAGTGCTATCCGCATAGCGGAAAATCCTGTTGAGCACAGCCGCACAAAGCACATAGACATCCGGCATCACTTTTTGAGAGACCACCAGCAAAAGGGAGATATCGAAGTGTTTTATGTTAGCACCGAGAACCAGCTAGCCGATATCTTTACCAAGCCTTTAGATGAGAAGACCTTTTGCAGACTGCGTAGTGAGCTAAATGTCTTAGATTCGCGGAACTTGGATTGAATTGTAGCATACATGTATTTATGCCTTTGATCATGTTCATTCTGCATTTTGTTGCTTATTATGGTGCTCAAGTTGTACAAACACTCCCTGGACCTCACAAGTCCGTTGCAAAGTGATGCACATGTTTAGGGGGAGATGTGTTACAACTTGACCCTTTGAGACTAACCATATGTTGAGTGTGTCTGATTTAGTTTCAAAGGAGAATTGAAAGGGAAAAGGTGGACTTGGACCATGCAAGACTTCCACTGCACTCCGATGAGGGGTAACTCATTCCAAGTTCATCTCATGACCTCTTATTGCCATTTGCTCTTAATTGACGATTTTGGTGAGGCAATGGGGTTAAAGGGCCACAATTGATCCCGTTTTGGTGCTTGATGCCAAAGGGGGAGAAAATAAAGGCCAAAGCAATAAATGGATCAGCTACCACTTGAGAGTTTTTGAAAATAGTAGAATAGAGCGTTTGGTTTATCAAAACTCTTTTGATGTCTCTCTTGTCAAAAGTTGGCTTCTTGTGGGAGAAAGGGGGAAAAAGGGGGAGTTTTTGAAATTCTTGATCAATCTCTTTTTGAATGACTCTCTTTATGCTTAAACATGTGTGTTTAACTTAGAGATAGAGATTTGTGGTTGATTTGCAAAAACAAACCAAGTGGTGGCAAAGGATGATCCATATATGCCAAAATTGAATAACACTTAAATTTATGTTATTTGAATTGAGTTTGCACTTGTTCTAGTGGCTTTATGAAATGTTGGCATAAATCACCAAAAAGGGGGAGATTGAAAGGGAAATGTGCCCTTGGGCCATTTCTAAGTATTTTGGTGATTTAGTGCCCAACACATGTGCTTAATTGTAAAATGGGACAAAGTACAAATCATGGAGAAAAGGTATGTTTCTAATCCTTAGTACATTGGTTTTGTGTACTAATATATTTGTCTAAGTGTTAGAAACAGAAAAGGAGATGAAAAGAAAAGAGGAGAAAGTCTTGGCTGTGTGCAGCCAAGACCCAGCTCGGCCTGGAGCACCGGACTGTCCGGTGTGCACCGGACAGTGTCCGGTGCGCCAGGCTGCCTCGGCTCGAACTGGCCGCTCTCGGGAATTCGCCGACGGCGTACGGCTAAAATTCACCGGACTGTCCGGTGTGCACCGGACTGTCCGGTGAGCCAACGGTCGGCTAGGGCCAACGGTCGGCCGCGCGATCAGCGCGCGACACGTGGCCGGGCCAACGGTCGGGAAGGAACACCGGACTGTCCGGTGTGCACCGGACATGTCCGGTGCGCCAACTGAGCGCAGATCTGGAGCAGCCAGCAACGGTCAGAAGTGCTGTTTTTGGAAACAAATCGGGCACCGGACAGTGTCCGGTGTGCACCGGACTGTCCGGTGCGCCACGAGACAGAAGGCAAAGATGGCCTTCCAGATTTGTTCCCAACGGCTCCTAGCTGCCTTGGGGCTATAAAAGGGACCCCTTGGCGCATGGAGGAAGCACCCAAGCATTCCTTGAGCACTCTTGATCACTCACACATCAATCTTGCGCACTTGTTTGAAATTCTAGTGATTTGAGCTCTGTTCTAGTGTGTTAGCCTCTTGAGCTCAAGTCTGGGTTTTGTGTGTGCGTATTCGCTGTGATCTTTGTGTTGTGTGTGAGTTGCTAATCCCTCCCTTACTCCGTGATTCTTTGTGAACATCTTTTGTAAGGGCGAGAGGCTCCAAGTTGTGGAGATTCCTCGCAAACGGGATTGAGATAAGAACAACAAAACACCGTGGTATTCAAGTGGGTCTTTGGACCGCTTGAGAGGGGTTGATTGCAACCCTCGTCCGTTGGGACGCCACAACGTGGAAGTAGGCAAGCATTGGCTTGGCCGAACCACGGGATAAACCACCGTGTCCCTCTGTGCTTGATTCTTGTGGTATTGTGTTTTGTTGAAGACTTCACCTTAGCCACTTGGCATTAACTGTGCTAACGCTTAACAAGTTTTTGTGGCTTAAGTTTGAAGTTTTTACAGGATCACCTATTCACCCCCCCCCCCTCTAGGTGCTCTCAGGCCGCTCGCTTCCCTCACCCGCGTGGACGCTTGTAACCCCCTACTGCAAGCGCACCCGACCTGGGCGCGGGACGAACACGAAGGCCGCGGGATTTCCACCTCTCTCACGCCCGTCTCCGGCCACCTCGCTTTCCCCCCTTCGCGCTCGCCCACGCGCTCGACCCATCTGGGCTGGGGCACGCGGCACACTCACTCGTCGGCTTAGGGACCCCCCCGGTCTCAAAACGCCGACAGTTGGCGCGCCAGGTAGGGGCCTGCTGCGTGTTGACGAGCAGTTTCCCGTCAAGCTCCAGATGGGCAGTCTCCAACGACCTCTCCAACTCGGGACGGTGCTCCGTCTCGGGAGTCTCGAGTTCATGTCTCTCGACGGCAGCTACGACATGATACTCCTTCCACCGCCGCGCGACGTCGACAATGGCGGCCGACAGCCCGCCCGCCGGCGGCGGAATCGATGACGTCCTCCCCGCGTGGTGGAAGAACAACATTCGATCTCGCCCCGTCCTCTCCCCCGCCATCGGAGGAGGAGGCGGGGCAACCAAGGCCGAGCGGGAGGCCGTGCTCCGTCGGCTGTCGAGCGAATCGACGTCCCCAGCGCCCCAACGGAGGGCGCGTTGGGCGTCGACCTCGCGTTTGAGACGAAGGCGAGCGCCATCCCCCCGCGACACGCCAATCCCGAGCAAGTGGACGACGCCAGCACGCTCGCGGAGGGCCTGCAGGACGTCGCCCTCGTACCCAAGACGACGGCGCAATCAGTCCCCGACGTGACTATGTCGCTCCTCGTCGACCAAAAGGTACCGACTGATTCCCATCCTATGTCATTTCGACTCGGCCTCAACCCGCCTAGCGAACTCGCTTTGGCGGGCGCTCACGTTGAGGCGAGTGCAACCCCTCTGGGGTTTCGTATGCGGTCGCCTTGGGACCGATTGACGGACGTCTCGACCTACGGGCCCTCTGGGTCCGAGGAAGATGACGATCCCAGCGTCTGTTGGGATTTCTCTGGATTTGGCAACCCCAGTGCCATGCGGGACTTTATGACCGCATGTGACTACTGCCTCTCCGACTGTTCCGACGGCAGCCGCAGCCTTGACGACAAGGACTGCGGCCCAAGCCGCGAATGTTTCCACGTCGAGCTAGGGGATCCCTCCGAAGGCAACCATCTCGGCATGCCAGAGGACGGTGATCTCCCTAGGCCGGTGCCTCGCGCCGACATCCCGCGGGAGCTAGATGTGGTCCCCGTTCCGGCGGGGGGTCACGACCCACAGCTCGAGCAAGTCCGCGGGGCGCAGGCCAGGCTCGACGAGGGAGCAGGAGCGCTCGAGTCGATCCGCCGGGACGTCGGGCAGGTATGGGCGGGCCAACCCCTGGCCGGAGAAATACGTCACCTGCCCCAGGGTTTCCAGCACCGTGTCGCCAACGACGTCAGGGACAGGCCGCCACCCGCATCCAGCGGGATCGGTCAGAACCAGGCAGCCGCGGCGATGCTCCTCCTCGCGATGCCAGAACCATCAACCACCGAGGGTCGGCGAATCCAGGGAGAGCTCAAGAATCTCCTGGAAGGCGCTGCGGCCCGGCGGGCCGAGAGCTCTGCCTCCCGAAGGCAGGGGTACCCCTCGGAACCTCATGCCGCGACTTCCCGATTCATGCGGGAAGCCTCGGTCTACACCGGGCGCACGCGCAACACCGCGCCTGCGGCCCCGGGCCACCTCGACAACGAGCACCATCGTCGCGACCGTCAGGCCTGCCTCGACGAAAGGGTGCGCCGAGGCTACCACCCCAGGCGTGGGGGACGCTACGACAGCGGGGAGGATCGGAGTCCCTCGCCCGAACCACCCGGTCCGCAGGCCTTCAGCCGGGCCATCCGGCGGGCGCCGTTTCCGGCCCGGTTCCGACCCCCGACTACCATCACAAAGTACTCGGGGGAAACGAGGCCGGAATTGTGGCTCGCAGACTACCGCCTGGCCTGCCAACTGGGTGGAACGGACGACGACAACCTCATCATCCGCAACCTCCCCCTGTTCCTCTCCGACACAGCTCGCGCCTGGTTGGAGCACCTGCCTCCGGGGCAGATCTCCAACTGGGATGATTTGGTCCAAGCCTTCGCCGGCAATTTCCAGGGCACGTACGTGCGTCCCGGGAATTCCTGGGACCTCCGGAGCTGCCGGCAACAGCCGGGAGAGTCTCTTCGGGACTACATCCGGCGATTCTCGAAGCAGCACACCGAGCTGCCCAACATCACCGACTCAGATGTCATCGGCGCGTTCCTTGCCGGCACCACCTGCCGCGACCTGGTGAGCAAGTTGGGTCGCAAGACCCCCACTAGGGCGAGCGAGCTGATGGGCATCGCCACCAAGTTCGCCTCTGGCCAGGAGGCGGTCGAGGCCATCTTCCGAAAGGACAAGCAGCCCCAGGGCCGCCCGTCGGAAGAGGCTCCCGAGGCGTCTACTCCGCGCGGCGCCAAGAAGAAAGGCAAGAAGAAGTCGCAAGCGAAACGCGACGCCGCCGACGCGGACCTTGTCGCCGCCGTCGAGTACAAGAACCCTCGGAAGCCCCCCGGAGGTGCTAACCTCTTCGACAAGATGCTCAAGGAGCCGTGCCCCTACCATCAGGGGCCCGTCAAGCACACCCTCGAGGAGTGCGTCATGCTTCGGTGCCACTTCCACAAGGCCGGGCCACCCGTAGAGGGTGGCAGGGCCCGCGACGACGACAAAAAGGAAGATCACCAAGCAGGAGAGTTCCCCGAGGTCCGCGACTGCTTCATGATCTACGGAGGGCATGCGGCGAATGCCTCGGCTCGGCATCGCAAGCGAGAGCGACGAGAGGTCTGCTCGGTGAAGGTGGCGGCGCCAGTCTACCTAGACTGGTCCGACAAGCCCATCACCTTCGACCAAGCTGACCACCCCGGCCACGTGCCGAGCCCGGGGAAATACCCGCTCGTCGTCGACCCCATCATCGGCGACGTCAGGCTCACCAAGGTCCTGATGGATGGGGGCAGCTGCCTCAACATCATCTATGCCGAGACCCTCAGGCTCCTGCGCGTCGATCTGTCCTCCGTCCGAGCAGGCGCTGCACCCTTCCACGGGATCATTCCTGGGAAGCGCGTCCAGCCCCTCGGACGGCTCGACCTTCCTGTCTGCTTCGGAACGCCCTCCAACTTCCGAAGGGAGATTTTGACGTTCGAGGTGGTCGGGTTCCGAGGAACCTACCTGTCGGCGTTCCGAGACCGGGGGGTCCCCGAGCCGACGAGTGAGTGTGCCGCGTGCCCCAGCCCAGATGGGTCGAGCGCGTGGGCGAGCGCGAAGGGGGGAGAGAGAGCGAGAGCGAGGTGGCCGGAGCCGGGTCGTGAGGGAGTCGGAGATTCCCGCGGCCTTCGTGTTCGTCCCGCGCCCAGGTCGGGTGCGCTTGCAGTAGGGGGTTACAAGCGTCCGCGCGGGTGAGGGGAGCGAGCGGCCCCGAGAGAGCGCCTGCCCCTGCCCTTCGTTCCCGCGAGGCCAACCTTCTCTAAGAAGGCCCTGGTCCTTCCTTTTATAGGCGTAAGGAGAGGATCCAGGTGTACAAATGGGGGTGTAGCAAGGTGCTACGTGTCTAGCGGGGGAGAGCTAGTACCCTAAGTACATGCCAAGGTGGCAGCCGGAGAGATCTTGGCACCCGGCTAGTGTGGCGTCGTGGCTGTCGGAGAAGCAATGGAGCTTGACGGAGGGACAGCTGTCGGAGTGGTTGGGCCCTTGCTGACGTCCCCCTGCTTTCGTAAGAGAGCTGAGAGCCGCCGTCGTCATGGGTCCAGCGGGGTGCCATCATTGCCTATCTGGCGGAGCTAGCCGGATGGGACGTCGGTCCTGTTTCCTGCGGCCCAAGTCGGCTCGGGGTAGGGTGATGATGGCGCTTCCTGTCGACGTGGCGGACTTGTGCCCTAGGTCGGGCGACGTGGAGGCTCCTTCGAGGCCGAGGTCGAGTCTGTCCTGCATGGCCGAGGCCGAACCTGAGCTCCCGGGTCGGGTGAGGCGGAGGTCGTTCGGCAGAGGTCGGGGTGGAGTCCGAGCCCTGGGTCGGGCGAAGCGAAGTTCATCGTCTTCCGGGGCCTTAGCCCGAGTCCGAGCCCTGGGTCGGGCGGAGTAGAGTTCGCCGTCTTCCGGGGCCTTAGCCCGAGTCCGAGCCCTGGGTCGGGCGGAGCGGAGTTCGCCGTCTTCCGGGGCCTTAGCCCGAGTCCGAGCCCTGGGTCGGGCGGAGCGGAGTTCGCCGTCTTCCGGGGCCTTAGCCCGAGTCCGAGCCCTGGGTCGGGCGGAGCGGAGTTCGCCGTCTTCCGGGGCCTTAGCCCGAGTCCGAGCCCTGGGTCGGGCGGAGCGGAGTTCGCCGTCTTCCGGGGCCTTAGCCCGAGTCCGAGCCCTGGGTCGGGCGGAGCGGAGTTCGCCGTCTTCCGGGGCCTTAGCCCGAGTCCGAGCCCTGGGTCGGGCGGAGCGGAGTTCGCCGTCTTCCGGGGCCTTAGCCCGAGTCCGAGCCCTGGGTCGGGCGGAGCGGAGTTCGCCGTCTTCCGGGGCCTTAGCCCGAGTCCGAGCCCTGGGTCGGGCGGAGCTTCCTCTGGCGCTTTTGGCCAAGCCTGGCCGCCCGTCAGTCTTACTCTTTGCGTTAAAGGCCCCAGTGACTTGGTCGGTCGGCGCGGTGATTTAGTCAGGGTTACTTCTTAACGAAGGCAAGGCCTCGGGCGAGCCGGAGATGCGTCTGCCGTGAAAGAGGAGGCCTCGGGCGAGACGGAAACATCTCAGGGTCGGCTGCCCTTGCCCGAGGCTAGGCTCGGGCGTGGCGTGATCGAGTCGCTCGTATGGACTGATCCCTGACTTAATCAAACCCATCAGGCCTCTACAGCTTTATGCTGATGGGGGTTACCAGCTGAGAATTAGGCGTCTTGAGGGTACCCCTAATTATGGTCCCCGACAGTAGCCCCCGAGCCTCGAAGGGAGTGTTAACACTCGCTTGGAGGCTTTTGTCGCACTTTTTTGCAAGGGGACCAGCCTTTCTCGGTTGTACTTTGTTCCGGTGGGTGCGCGCGAGCGCACCCGCCGGGTGTAGCCCCCGAGGCCTCGGAGGAGTGGTTTCACTCCTTCGAGGTCTTAATGCCTTGCGTAATGCTTCGGCTGGTCTGGCGGTTCCCTCATGCGAACAGGTCGTAGCCCAGGTGCACTGTCGGGGTCCAAGTTCTCGGGCTGGTATGTTGACGCTGTCAACGGTTTGGCCGGAGCCGGGTTTGCGAGAGCAGCCCCCGAGCCTCCGCACAGAGCGAGAGGACGATCAGGGACAGACTCGGCTTTTTTATATACGCCCCTACGTCGCCTTTCCGCAAGGAGGAGGGGGGGAGAGCGCCATGTTACCCTCGATGGGCACCGAACATGGTGTCTCCGGTGAGCTGCAATCGGGTAATCCGAGTGGACGTCCGTGCCCCGTTCGTTGGGGGTCGGCTAGGGGCCCGGAGGCACGCCCAAAAGTACCTGCGGGTGATCTGCCGGACCCGGTCCCCTGGCGACGGGGTCCGAAGGCTCGTTGCCTCCCTCCGATGGGATTCCGTTACAGAGTCGTTCCCGCTGGTCTCGGAAATGTCCTAGGGTACCTCGGGAGCGCAGCCCGAGCCTTGGTTATGTATCGAACGTACCCCTGGTCATCCCTCGCTCGGTGTCTGAGGCGACTGTGAACCCTTTGGGGGGCCAGCCTTCGAACCCCTGATCAGTAATGGGCGCGGAGCCCGAGTAGCCTGAGGCGGTCGTGGGACCTTTCGGGGGCCGACCTTCGAACCCCTGACCAGTAGTGGGTGTCGGGCCCACGCGATCTGAGGCGGCTGTTGAACCCTTCGGGGGGCCAGCCTTCGAACCCCTAATCAGTAAGGAGGCTCGGAGCCTAGTTCCTTCACGGGGAAGGATCCCTTTGGGGGTATCCCCTTTCCCGGTCCCTGTTGCAAGAGATAGAGAAAGAAGGAAAAGGGAAAAAAGGATATGAAATTGAACGACGTGGCGTACCTTTTTTGGTGTGGCCGTTTTGGCGAAGGCGAAACGTCGCCAGTTGCTCCCGCCAGTAGCGCTGCCCGTCGAGCCGCGGAGTTAATGCGCCGGGGCGAGCGGTCGGCGAGGCTGCCGTTGCGTGCGCGAGCCATTCGAGGAACGGGTCACGGGCGTGTCGTCTTCACACCGTGAGAGAGGGGGTTCTCTTGCTGCCTCCGGATGGGACGTGAGCCTGGCTGATGGCGTGATCGCTGCTCTTGCGCGCCTGCCACTGTCATTACTGCCGGCCCACTTTTGACCGCGTTTGACCACTGTGTCAGGCTGGCGCAGCTGGGCCGCGCGCTGGGCCGCCTCGGGTCGTGGTATTGGTTCCGCAACCGAGGAGGTGCGGTGGTGGCGCAAGTGGCATAGTGGCTTACATGCAGCATCCGGCGCGCCGGTTGCGCGACGCGTGGGCTTGAGCCTCCATGCTGGCCTGTCAGGAGTCGGAGAGGCGCGTCCACTTGGCGCGGTTGCATGCCGCCCGCATGGCTGCCCACCCCCTTCGCCCGTTGGTCTGGGCAAAAGTGGAGGGTCACTTGTAACTGCTGGGTGGTTGCGCGCGCGCCGCGCGCGGCGGTTCGGCTTCTTTTGCTTGGAGCCGGTCTGCATGACAGGTGGGTCCCAGCCCCCGCGCCGCAGGGGAGGGCTTTGGAGGCGTGTTGGAGAAGACTCAGCCCGTGACGGTTGGGGGCGCAAGCACGGAGAGTCGCCTTTAAAAGGAGGGCGACCCCTCTCGTAAGGCGACCATGTCTTCTTCCTCCCTTATGCATTGTGTCTTTCCACCTTTCAAGCCCCCGGATGGGGGAAACCGCCGTCTCCGTGCCTCATCGTCGGGGGACACCACTCCGTGGGAGCGGGTACCTTTCGGCCATCGTTCGGCTTCAAGGATTTTCATCATGCAACCCGGCTGCACCCCTCCACCGGGGGTCACCCAAGAGGGCGACCTCCGGCTTGACGGTGGGGGAAAGCGAGCCGGGCTGCAGCCTCTACCCCTCCCTCAGCCTCAAGGATTTTCATCACCAGGGCTGAGGAGGGGAGTGTGCCGAGTTGGGGTCGGCTCCTACGCGGGCGGTGGCCCGCTCCTTCCCTCAGTGATCGGGGGGAAGGGCGGGAGTCGTCCGTGGCGCCAACAGCTGCAGCGTGCCTGGCCTTCGGACGCGAGTGGCTTCGGAGTCGCTCGCGGCGCCGGCGTTTGCCACGGCAACTGGAAGAGGTTCTTCCGCCGGCGCAACAGCCAAGGTTGGCCATGGACCGACCTCCAACTCTACGGCCTTCTGCCCGTCCTTGCCTCTCGAGTTTGGGCAAGGGCGGGGGCCTCCTAGCAGCAGCATCCGCCCTGAGGCCATCATTGCTGCTGTTCTGCCCCCCGGGGCAGAAGTCTTCATCGTCGCCGCTGTCGGGGCGGTCGGCGACATGCCATTCGTCGGTCTTCTGTTGCCCCGCAGGCCCACCCCCATCGAGTGGGGTTGTTCGTACCTGCGGAGGGGGAACCAGAGTTCCGTTTGTAATGGCACTTCGAGTGCCGGGTTTTCTGTTCATTTTCGGCTTTCGGGGCCTGAACATGTATGTAATTACGGCACGGAGCCGTGTTTTTTCCTCATTTCCGAGCACTAAGACTCGCCTGCTGACTGTCTGAACCGCTTCACTAAGCATGAGTCGCCCCGTGTCAAGGTGACGAGTGAGGTATCCGTATCCCGGAGGCGTAGGAGTCCCTCGGCTCGGTCGGCCCTGTTGTCCGAGGCTCCTCTAGCTTAGTTAAGGAGACCCCTCGGCCGCTCTTCGACGAGCCGAGGCCGGGGGTAGCGATATCAGCATGAGCAGAGGCAGAGTTGGCTCGAAAATGAAACCTGGTTGGCCGGAGCCTAGCCAGGTTGTCCGTTGGCAGGATCGACACCGGAGTCGGTCAGCCGAGGCTTTGGACCGGGCTCGTGCCCTCGGAAGGTGGTTGGCCGAGGCCCCGGAGGTGGCTGGCCGAGCCGCCTGCTCGGGCCGGATTCCCGGAGAAGTCCCTGACAACGATCGCCCGGGCGTGGTGATGACGCCGTCCTTTGGAGCGGAGGCCCTTGGACCGCGTCGCCGTCCGAGGCTAGTTCGGGCCTTGCCGAAGGTGCTGTCGATGCCGAGGGTGTCGCCGCCCCCTTCCAGCGCCAAGACCTGAGCCTGCAGGATCAGCCTGTCTTGTAGCGTGTGCTTTGTGCGGCCGTCGAGGCCAGAACACACACCCTTGCTTGTGTTGTAAAGCTGCGTCCCTTTTCCTCTTGTTCCAAGCATCTGGACTTTTTGTCGGTAACAGGGATGTTTGTGCGAGCGAAAGTTGCTTCTCGCGGAAGGTGAGGAGTGAGGTATCCGTATCCCGGAGGCGTGGGAGTCCCTCGGCTCGGTCGGCCTTGCCGCTTACGCGCACTTTTACTCGTCCATGAGGCCCTATCACCGACTTAGTCGAGAAAACTCGAAGAATCGCTTCGACAGAAGAGCTTCCGAACGTAGAGACTTGTTCGATCCGCGGAGTCACCTTATCCGAGCGCGAGTTACTTATCGCAGAAGGTGATGAGTGAGGTATCCGTATCCCGGAGGCATAGGAGTCCCTCGGCTCGGTCAGCCTTGGCTGCTTACGTGTACCCTGTCGTTTCCATGACCCACTTTTCGAAGTAGTCAAAAAGCACGAAAGATATTCTGATAAAAGAGATTTTTTGTTCGAGGAAAATTTTGACGCAGAGGGGGTTTCCCCCCTTTTAGCCCCCGAGGGAGGTCGGGCTTTGCCGAGGCGAGGCCGACCCTTCCTTGTTGACTAAACTTTGCGTGGGTGCGGGGTATATGAACAATTTGGAAACATCTCAAGGGTAGAAGCGACGTAGCTGTTGGATGTTCCAAGCGTTGCCGTAGACCTCGCCTTGACTGTTGGCTAGCTTGTACGTTCCGGGCTTCAGAACTTTGGCGATGACGAACGGCCCCTCCCAGGGGGGCGTGAGCTTGTGCCTCCCTCGGGTGTCTTGCCGCAGCCGAAGCACCAGATCGCCCACCTGGAGGTCTCGGGGTCGGACCCCTCGGGCGTGGTAGCGTCGCAGGGACTGCTGATACCGCGTCGAGTGTAGTAAGGCCCTGTCCCGAGCCTCATCCAGCTGGTCCAGCGAGTCTTCTCGGCTAGCTTGGTTGCTTTCTTCGTTGTAGGCCCTCGTCCTCGGGGAGCCGTATTCCAGGTCAGTGGGCAGGACGGCCTCGGCCCCGTAGACCAGGAAGAACGGCGTGAAACCTGTGGCTCGGCTTGGCGTCGTCCTCAGGCTCCAGACCACCGAGGGGAGTTCCTTCATCCATCGCTTGCCGAACTTGTTGAGATCATTGTAAATCCGGGGCTTGAGCCCTTGTAGAATCATGCCGTTGGCACGTTCCACTTGCCCATTCGACATGGGATGAGCTACGGCGGCCCAGTCTACCCGGATGTTGTGATCCTCGCAAAAATCCAAGAATTTTTTGCCGGTGAACTGGGTGCCATTGTCGGTGATGATGGAGTTCGGGACCCCGAAGCGATGGATGATGTTGGTGAAGAACGCCACCGCCTGCTCGGATCTGATGCTGTTTAGGGGTCGGACCTCGATCCACTTGGAGAACTTGTCGACGGCGACCAACAGGTGCGTGTAGCCCCCGGGCGCCTTCTGCAGAGGGCCGACGAGGTCCAGACCCCACACAGCGAAGGGCCAGGTGATGGGTATCGTCTGCAGAGCCTGAGCGGGCAGGTGGGTATGCTTCGCATAGAACTGGCACCCTTCGCAGGCGCGGACAATTCTAGTGGCGTCAGCCACCGCCGTCGGCCAGTAGAAGCCTTGGCGGAAAGCGTTCCCGACGAGGGTTCGAGGTGCTGCATGATGGCCGCAAGCCCCCGAGTGTATTTCCTGCAGGAGTTCCTGACCCTCGGCGATGGAGATGCATTGCTGGAGGATGCCCGAGGGGCTACGGTGGTAGAGCTCCTTCTCATCGCCTAGCAAGACGAACGACTTGGCGCGTCACGCTACCCGCCGAGCCTCGGCTCGGCCGAGGGGCAGCTCTCCTTGGCGAAGATATTGCAGGTACGGGGTCTGCCAATCTTGATCTGGCATGACCCTGCTCTGCTCCTCCTCGACGTGCAGTGCTTCGCCCTCGGGGGCCGAGGGTTCCTCGGGTTGAACCGAGGATGGCTCGGGCTGGGCCGAGGTCACCTCGGACGGGGCCGAGGGCACCTCGGGCTCGGGCGTGCCGCCTATCTTGACGGAGGGTTGGTGCAGATCCTGGGAGAAGACGTCCGGGGGAACCGTCGTTCGCCCCGAGGCTATCTTCGCCAGCTCGTCCGCAGTCTCGTTGTAGCGCCGGGCGATGTGGTTAAGCTCGAGCCCATAGAACTTGTCTTCCAGGTGTCGAACCTCGTTACAGTAGGCCTCCATCTTCGGGTCGCGGCAGTGGGAGTTCTTCATGACTTGGTCGATGACGAGCTGCGAGTCGCCGCGTGCGTCGAGGCGTCGGACCCCTAGCTCGATGGCGATTCGCAATCCGTTGATCAGAGCCTCGTACTCAGCCACATTGTTGGACGCCGGGAAATGGAGGCGGAGCACGTAGCGCAGGTGTTTCCCGAGGGGTGAGACGAAGAGCAGGCCCGCGCCGGCTCCCGTCTTCATCAGCGACCCGTCGAAAAACATGGTCCAGAGCTCCGTTTGGATCGGAGCCGTCGGCAACTGGGTGTCGATCCATTCGGCTACGAAGTCCGCCAGTACCTGGGACTTGATGGCCTTCCGAGGGGCGAACGAGATTGCCTCGCCCATGATTTCCACCGCCCACTTCGCGATCCGTCCCGAGGCTTCCCGGCACTGGATGATCTCCCCCAGGGGGAAGGATGACACCACAGTCACCGGATGAGACTCGAAGTAATGTCGCAGCTTTCGCCTTGTCAGGATCACTGCGTACAGCAGCTTCTGGACTTGTGGGTAGCGGATCTTGGTCTCGGACAGCACCTCGCTGACGAAGTAAACTAGCCTCTGAATGGGCAAAGCATGCCCCTCTTCCTGCCTTTCGACCACGATCGCGGCGCTGACCACCTGAGTGGTAGCGGCGACGTAGACCAAGAGGGCTTCTCCATCAGCTGGGGGTACCAAGACGGGTGCCTGGGTGAGGAGCGCCTTCAGGTTCCCGAGGGCTTCCTCGGCCTCGGGTGTCCAAGTGAAGCACTCGGCCTTCCTTAAGAGACGGTACAGGGGCAGGCCTCTTTCGCCGAGGCGCGAGATGAAACGGCTCAAGGCCGCGAGGCATCCCATGACCCTCTGTACGCCTTTTAAGTCCTTGATGGGCCCCATGTTTGTGATGGCTGCGATCTTCTCCGGGTTGGCTTCGATGCCCCGCTCGGAGACGATGAATCCCAAGAGCATGCCTCGGGGCACCCCGAAGACGCACTTCTCGGGATTGAGCTTGACGCCCTTCGCCTTGAGACACCAGAATGTCAGTTCGAGGTCGGAGAGGAGGTCGGAGGCTTTCCTCGTCTTGACTACGATGTCATCGACGTAGGCCTCGACCGTGCGACCGATGTGTTCGCCGAACACATGGTTCATGCACCGCTGGTACGTTGCACCCGCGTTCCTCAGACCAAAAGGCATTGTGACATAACAGTACATGCCGAAGGGCGTGATGAAAGAAGTCGCGAGCTGGTCGGACTCTTTCATCTTGATTTGATGATACCCTGAGTAGGCATCGAGGAAAGACAGGGTTTCACACCCTGCAGTGGAGTCCACGATTTGATCGATGCGAGGTAGAGGGTAGGAGACTTTCGGACATGCTTTGTTGAGACCAGTGTAGTCTACACACATCCGCCATTTCCCCCCTTTCTTCCTCACAAGCACAGGGTTGGCAAGCCATTCGGGGTGGAATACCTCTTTGATGAACCCTGCTGCCATCAGCTTGTGGATCTCCTCGCCTATCACCCTGCGCCTTTCCTCGTCGAATCGGCGCAGAGGCTATCTGACCGGTCGGGCTCCGGCCCGAATATCCAGCGAGTGCTCGGCGACATCCCTCGGTATGCCGGGCATGTCCGAGGGACTCCACGCAAAGACGTCGGTGTTTGCGCGGAGAAAGTCGACGAGCACTGCTTCCTATTTGGGGTCGAGCCCGGAACCGATCCGAATCTGCTTGGAGGTGTCGCCACTGGAGTCGAGAGGGACAGCCTTAACCGTCTCCGCTGGCTCGAAGTTGCCGGCATGTCGCTTCACGTCCGGCACCTCTCGGGAGAGGCTTTCCAGGTCGGCAATGAGGGCCTCGGACTCGGCGAGGGCCTCGGCGTACTCCACGCACTCCACATCGCATTCGAATGCGTGTTTGTACGTGGGGCCGACGGTGATGACCCCGTTGGGGCCCGGCATCTTGAGCTTCAGGTAGGTGTAGTTGGGGATGGCCATGAACTTCGCGTAGCATGGCCTTCCCAACACTGCGTGGTAGGTCCCTCGGAACCCGACCACCTCGAACGTCAAAGTCTCTCTTCGGAAGTTGGAGGGTGTCCCGAAGCAGACAGGAAGGTCGAGCTGTCCGAGGGGCTGGACGCGCTTCCCGGGAATGATCCCGTGGAAGGGCGCAGCGCCTGCTCGGACGGATGACAGATCGACGCGCAGGAGCCTGAGGGTCTCAGCGTAGATGATGTTGAGGCAGCTGCCCCCATCTATCAGGACCTTGGTGAGCCTGACGTCGCCGATGACGGAATCGACGACGAGCGGGTACTTCCCTGGGCTCGGCACGTGGTCGGGGTGGTCATCCTGGTCGAAGGTGATGGGCTTGTCGGACCAGTCTAGGTAGACTGGCGCCGCCACCTTCACCGAGCAGACCTCCCGACGCTCCTGCTTACGATGCCGAGCCGAGGCATTCGCCGCATGCCCTCCGTAGATCATGAAGCAGTCGCGGACCTCGGGGAACTCTCCTGCTTGGTGATCTTCCCCTTTGCCGTCGTCGCGGGCCCTGTCACCCTCTACGGGTGGCCTGGCCCGGTGGAAGTGGCGCCGAAGCATGACGCACTCCTCGAGGGTGTGCTTGACAGGCCCCTGATGGTAGGGGCACGTCTCCTTGAGTGCCTTGTCGAAGAGGTTGGCGCCTCCGGGGGGCTTCCGAGGGTTCTTGTACTCGGCGGCGGCGACAAGGTCCGTGCTGGCGGCGTCGCGTTTCGCTTGCGACTTCCTCCTGCCTTTCTTCTTGGCGCCGAGCGGAGTAGACGCCTCGGGAGCATCTTCCGACGGGCGGCCCTGGGGCTGCTTGTCCTTTCGGAAGATGGCCTCGACCGCCTCCTGACCAGAGGCGAACTTGGTGGCGATGTCCATCAGCTCGCTCGCCCTGGTGGGGGTCTTGCGACCCAACTTGCTCACCAGGTCACGGCAGGTGGTGCCGGCAAGGAACGCGCCGATGACATCGGAGTCGGTGATGTTGGGCAGCTCGGTGCGCTGCTTCGAGAATCGCCGGATGTAGTCCCGAAGGGACTCTCCCGGCTGTTGCCGGCAGCTTCGGAGGTCCCAGGAATTCCCGGGGCGCACATACGTGCCCTGGAAGTTGTCGGCGAAAGCCTGGACCAGATCCTCCCAGTCGGAAATCTGCCCCGGAGGCAGGTGCTCCAACCAAGCGCGAGCGGTGTCGGAGAGGAACAGGGGGAGGTTGCAGATGATGAGGTTGTCGTCGTCCGTCCCACCCAGTTGACAGGCCAGGCGGTAGTCCGCAAGCCACAATTCCGGTCTCGTTTCCCCCGAGTACTTCGTGATAGTAGTCGGGGGTCGGAATCGGGTCGGAAACGGCGCCCGCCGAATGGCTCGGCTGAAGACCTGCGGACCGGGTGGTTCGGGCGAGGGACTCCGATCCTCCCCGCTGTCGTAGCGTCCTCCACGCCTGGGGTGATAACCTCGGCGCACCCTTTCGTCGAGGCGGGCCCGACGGTCGCGATGAGGGTGCTCGTCACCGAGGTGGCCCGGGGCCGCAGGCGCGGTATTGCGCGTGCGCCCGGTGTAGACCGAGGCTTCCCGCGTGAGTCGGGAAGTCGCGGCACGAGGTTCCGAGGGGTACCCCTGCCTTCGGGAGGCAGAGCTCTCGGCCCGCCGGGCCGCAGCGCCTTCCAGGAGATGCTTGAGCTCTCCCTGGATTCGCCGACCCTCGGTGGTTGATGACTCCGGCATCGCGCGAAGGAGCATTGCTGCGGTGGCCAGGTCCTGACCGGTTCCGCCGGATGCGGGTGGCGGTCTGTCCCTGGCATCGTTGGCGATGCGGTGCTGGAGACCTTGGGGCAGATGACGTATTCCTCCGGCCGGGGGCTGGCTCGCCCATACCTGCCCGATGTTCCGGCGGATTGCCTCGAGCGCTCCTGCTCCCTCATCGAGCCCGGCCTGCGCCCCGCGGACTTGCTCGAGCTGTGGGTCGTGTCCCCCCGCCGGAACGGGGACCATAGCTAGCTCCCGCGGGATGTCAGCGCGAGGCGCTGGCCTAGGGGGATCACCATCCTCCGGCATGCCGAGACAGCTGCCTCCGGAGGGATCCCCTAGCTCGACGTGGAAACATTCGCGGCTCGGGCCGCAGTCCTTGTCGTCAAGGCTGCGGCTGCCGTCGGAACAGTCGGAGAGGCAGTAGTTGCATGCGGTCATGAAGTCCCGCATGGCACTGGGGTTGCCAGATCCAGAGAAATCCCAGCAGATGCTGGGGTCGTCATCTTCCTCGGACCCAGAGGGTCCGTAGGTCGAGACACCCGTCAATCGGTCCCAAGGCGACCGCACACGAAACCCCAGAGAGGTTGCACTCGCCTCAACGTGAGCGCCCGCCAAAGCGAGGCCGCCAGGCGGGTTGAGGCCGAGTCGAAATGACGAAGGATGGGAATCAGCCCGTACCTTTTGGTCGACGAGGATCGACGAAGTCGCATCGGGGGCTGATCGTGCTGTCGTCCTGGGTGCGAGGGCGACGTCCTGCAGGCCCTCCGTGAGCGTGCTGGCGTCGTCCACTTGCTCGGGATCGGCGTGTCGCGGGGGGACGGCGCTCGCCTTCGCCTCAAACGCGTGGGTGATGCCCGACGCGTCCTCCGTTGGGGCGCTGGGGATGTCGATTTGCTCGACAGTCGACTGAGCGCAGCCTCCCGCTCGGCCTTGGTTGCCCTGCCTCCTCCTCCGATGGCGAGGGAGAGGATGGGGTGAGCTCGAAAGTTGTCCTTCCCCCACGCGGGAAAGACGTCGTCGATTCCGCCGCCGGCGGGCGGGCTGTCCGCCACCGTTGTCGCTGTCGCGCGGCGGTGGAAGGAGTATCATGTCGTAGCTGCCGTCGAAAGACATGAACTCGAGACTCCCGAAACGGAGCACCGTCCCGGGTTGAAGAGGTCGTTGGAGACTGCCCATCTGGAGCTTGACGGGAAACTACTCGTCAACACGCAGCAGGCCCCTACCTGGCGCGCCAACTGTCGGCGTTCCGAGACCGGGGGGTCCCCGAGCCGACGAGTGAGTGTGCCGCGTGCCCCAGCCCAGATGGGTCGAGCGCGTGGGCGAGCGCGAAGGGGGGAGAGAGAGCGAGAGCGAGGTGGCCGGAGCCGGGTCGTGAGGGAGTCGGAGATTCCCGCGGCCTTCGTGTTCGTCCCGCGCCCAGGTCGGGTGCGCTTGCAGTAGGTGGTTACAAGCGTCCGCGCGGGTGAGGGGAGCGAGCGGCCCCGAGAGAGCGCCTGCCCCTGCCCTTCGTTCCCGCGAGGCCAACCTCCTCTAAGAAGGCCCTGGTCCTTCCTTTTATAGGCGTAAGGAGAGGATCCAGGTGTACAAATGGGGGTGTAGCAAGGTGCTACGTGTCTAGCGGGGGAGAGCTAGTGATAGTCGCCTAGAGGGGGGGTGAATAGGGCGAAACTGAAATTTACAAAAATAATCACAACTACAAGCCGGGGTTAGCGTTAGAAATATAAACGAGTCCGCGAGAGAGGGCGCAAAACAAATCGCAAGCGAATAAGAGTGTGACACGCGGATTTGTTTTACCGAGGTTCGGTTCTCGCAAACCTACTCCCCGTTGAGGAGGCCACAAAGGCCGGGTCTCTTTCAACCCTTCCCTCTCTCAAACGATCCCACGGATCGAGTGAGCTTTCTCTTCTTCTCAATCAACCGGGAACAAAACTTCCCCGCAAGGGCCACCACACAATTGGTGCCTCTTGCCTTGGTTACAATTGAGTTTGATCACAAGAATAAGTAAGGAAGAAAAGAATGCGATCCAAGCGCAAGAGCTCGAAAGAACACAAGCAAATCACTCTCTCTAGTCACTATGGTGTTATGTGGAATTTGGAGAGGACTTGATCTATTTGGTGTGTCTAGAATTGAATGCTAGAGCTCTTGTAGTAGTTGAGAAGTGGAAAACTTGGATGCAATGAATGGTGGGGTGGTTGGGGTATTTATAGCCCCAACCACCAAAAGTGACCGTTGCTGGAAGCTGTCTGTTCGATGGCGCACCGGACAGTCCGGTGCACACCGGACAGTCCGGTGCCCCTGCCACGTCACCATTGCCGTTGGATTCTGACCGTTGGAGCTTCTGACTTCTGGGCCCTCCTGGGTGTCCGGTGCACACCGGACATGTACTGTTTGATGTCCGGTGCACCGGTATGGGCACGTCTGACGTCTGCGCGCGCTGCGCGCGCATTAAATGCACCGCAGGGAGCCGTTGGCGCCGGAAAGAGCCGTTGCTCCACTGGTACACCGGACAGTCCGGTGCACACCGGACAGTCCGGTGAATTTTAGCGGAGCGGCTGCCGTGCGAACCCGAGGCTGGCGAGTTCCGGAGACCGCGCTTCCTTGGAGCACCGGACATGTCCGGTGCACACCGGACAGTCCGGTGAATTATAGCGCGCCGGCTTCCGAGAATTCCCGAGGGCGAAGAGTTTGAGTTGGAGTCCTCTGGGCGCACCGGACACTGTCCGGTGCACACCGGACAGTCCGGTGCCTCCAGCCAGAGGTGCCTTCGGTTGCCTCGTTGCTCCTTGGTTGAATCCAAAACTTGATCTTTTTATTGGCTAAGTGTGAACCTTTTGCACCTGTATAACTTATGCACTAGAGCAAACTAGTTAGTTCAATATTTGTGTTGGGCAATTCAACCACCAAAATTATTTAGGGACTAGTTGTAAGCCTAATTCCCTTTCAATCTCCCCCTTTTTGGTGATTGATGCCAACACAAACCAAAGCAAATATAGAAGTGCATAATTGAACTAGTTCACATAAAGTAAGTGCAAAGGTTGCTTGGAATTGAGCCAATATAAATACTTATATGATGCACATGGATTGTTTCTTTGTTTTTGACATATTGGACCTTATTTGCACCATAAGTTTTGTTTTTGCAAACTCTTTTGTAAATTCTTTTCAAAGTCATTTTGCAAGATAGTCAAAGGTAAATGAATAAGATTTTGCAAAGCATTTTCAAGATTTGAAATTTTCTTCCTTTGTTCAAATGCTTTTCCTTTGACTAAACAAAACTCCCCCTTAAATAAGGTCTCCTCTTAGTGTTCAAGAGGGTTTTCCATCAATTTTGAAAATACTACTTGCTCCCCCTTTAGAACACAAAGAGATACCAATTTTGAAATTTACCATTGAAAATCATCAAATTTAAAAAATTAGGTGGTGGTGCGGTCCTTTTGCTTTGGGCTCATATTTTCTCCCCCTTTGGCATGAATCGCCAAAAACGGAATCATTAGAGCCCAATGAAGTACTTTCTCCCCCTTTGGTCATGAAATGAATGAGTGAAGATTATACCAAAGTTGGAGAGATGATGTGGAGCGACAGCGAAGAATGAGTAGTAGAGTGGAGTGGAAGCCTTTTTCTTCGCCGAAGACTCCTATTCCCTTTCAATATCCCTATGACTTGGTTTGAAATACACTTGAAAGCACATTAGTCATAGCATATATAAAAGAGACATGATCAAAGGTATATTCATGTGCTATGTGTGCAAGTTTAGCAAAAGAAATTCCTAGAATCAAGAATATTGAGCTCATGCCTAAGTCGGGTAAAAGATTGTTCATCAAGTGGTTTGGTAAAGATATCGGCTAATTGATCTTTAGTGTTAATGTAAGAAATCTCGATATCCCCCTTTTGTTGGTGATCCCGAAGAAAATGATACCGAATGGCTATGTGCTTAGTGCGGCTATGCTCGACGGGATTGTCGGCCATTTTGATTGCACTCTCATTATCACATAGCAAAGGAACTTTGGTTAATTTGTAACCGTAGTCCCGCAGGGTTTGCCTCATCCAAAGCAGTTGCGCGCAACAATGGCCTGCGGCAATATACTCGGCTTCGGCGGTGGATAGAGCGACCGAATTTTGCTTCTTTGAAGCCCAAGACACCAAGGATCTTCCCAAGAACTGGCAAGTCCCCGATGTGCTCTTCCTATTAATCCTACACCCCGCCCAATCGGCATCCGAATACCCAATCAAATCAAAAGTGGATCCCCGAGGGTACCAAAGCCCAAACTTAGGAGTATAAGCTAAATATCTCAAGATTCGTTTCACGGCCGTAAGGTGTGATTCCTTAGGGTCGGCTTGGAATCTTGCACACATGCAAACGGAAAGCATAATGTCCGGTCGAGATGCACATAAGTAAAGCAATGAACCAATCATCGACCGGTATACCTTTTGATCCACGGACTTACCTCCCGTGTCGAGGTCGAGATGCCCATTTGTTCCCATGGGTGTCTTGATGGGCTTGGCATCCTTCATTCCAAACTTGCTTAGGATGTCGTGAGTATACTTCGTTTGGAAAATGAAGGTGCCCTCATGGAGTTGCTTGACTTGGAATCCTAGGAAATACTTCAACTCCCCCATCATAGACATCTCGAATTTCTGTGTCATGATCCTACTAAATTCTTCACATGTAGATTTGTTAGTAGACCCAAATATGATATCATCAACATAAATTTGGCATACAAACAAATCATTATCAAGAGTCTTAGTGAATAAAGTAGGATCGGCTTTGCCGACTTTGAAGCTATTTGCAATAAGGAAATATCTAAGGCATTCATACCATGCTCTTGGGGCTTGCTTAAGCCCATAAAGCGCCTTAGAGAGCCTATAAACATGGTTAGGGTACTCACTGTCTTCAAAGCCGGGAGGTTGCTCAACATAGACCTCCTCCTTGATTGGTCCATTGAGGAAGGCACTCTTCACGTCCATTTGATAAAGCTTGAAGCCATGGTAAGTAGCATAGGCTAATAATATGCGAATTGACTCAAGCCTAGCTACGGGTGCATAGGTTTCACCAAAATCCAAACCTTCGACTTGTGAATACCCCTTGGCCACGAGTCGAGCTTTGTTCCTTGTCACCACACCATGCTCGTCTTGCTTGTTGCGGAAGACCCACCTGGTTCCTACAACATTTTGATTAGGACGTGGAACTAAGTGCCATACCTCATTCCTTGTGAAATTGTTGAGCTCCTCTTGCATCGCCATCACCCAATCCGAATCTTGAAGTGCTTCCTCTACCCTGTGTGGCTCAATAGAGGAAACAAACGAGTAATGTTCACAAAAATGCGCAACACGAGATCGAGTAGTTACCCCCTTATGAATGTCGCCGAGGATGGTGTCGACGGGGTGATCTCGTTGTATTGCTTGGTGGACTCTTGGGTGTGGCGGCCTTGGTTGTTCATCCTCCTTGTCTTCATCATTTGCATCTCCCCCTTGATCGTTGCCGTCATTTTGAGGTGGCCCATCTTCTTGATCTTCTTGTTCAACATCTTGAGCATCATCCTCAACTTGAGTTGGTGGGGATGCTTGCATGGAGGAGGATGGTTGATCTTGTGCTTGTGAAGGCTCTTCGGATTCCTTAGGACACACATCCCCAATGGACATGTTCCTTAGCGCTATGCATGGAGCCTGTTCTTCACCTATTTCATCAAGATCAACTTGCTCTACTTGAGAGCCGTTAGTCTCATCAAACACAACGTCACAAGAAACTTCAACAAGTCCTGAGGACTTGTTAAAGACTCTATATGCCCTTGTGTTTGAGTCATATCCTAGTAAAAAGCCTTCTACAGTTTTAGGAGCAAATTTAGATTTTCTACCTCTCTTAACAAGAATAAAGCATTTGCTACCAAAAACTCTAAAATATGAAATATTTGGCTTTTTACCGGTTAGGAGTTCATAGGATGTCTTCTTGAGGATTCGGTGAAGATATAACCGGTTGATGGCGTAGCAAGCGGTGTTGACCGCTTCAGCCCAAAACCGATCCGGTGTCTTGTATTCATCAAGCATGGTTCTTGCCATGTCCAATAGAGTTCGATTCTTCCTCTCCACTACACCATTTTGTTGTGGAGTGTAGGGAGAAGAGAACTCATGCTTGATCCCCTCCTCCTCAAGAAAGCCTTCAATTTGAGAGTTCTTGAACTCCGTCCCATTGTCGCTTCTAATTTTCTTGATCCTTAAGCCGAACTCATTTTGAGCCTGTCTCAAGAATCCCTTTAAGGTCTCTTGGGTATAAGATTTGTCCTGCAAAAAGAACACCCAAGTGAAGCGAGAATAATCATCCACAATTACAAGACAATACTTACTACCGCCGATGCTTATGTAAGCGATCGGGCCGAATAAATCCATGTGTAGGAGCTCCAGTGGCCTGTCGGTAGTCATGATGTTTTTGTGTGGATGATGGACACCAACTTGCTTCCCAGCTTGGCATGCGCTACAGATCCTGTCTTTCTCAAAATGAACATTGGTTAGTCCTAAAATGTGTTCTCCCTTTAGAAGCTTGTGAAGATTCTTCATTCCAACATGGGCTAGTCGGCGGTGCCAGAGCCAACCCAAGTTAGTCTTAGCAACTAAGCAAGTGTCGAGTTCAGCTCTATCAAAATCTACCAAGTATAGCTGACCCTCTAACACTCCCTTAAATGCTACTGAATCATCACTTCTTCTAAAGACAGTAACACCTATATCAGTAAAAAGACAGTTGTAGCCCATTTGACATAATTGGGATACGGAAAGCAAATTGTAATCTAAGGAATCTACAAGAAAAACATTGGAAATAGTATGGTCAGGTGATATAGCAATTTTACCCAAACCTTTGACCAAACCTTGATTTCCATCCCCGAATGTGATAGCTCGTTGGGGATCTTGGTTTTTCTCATATGAGGAGAACATCCTTTTCTCCCCTGTCATGTGGTTTGTGCACCCGCTGTCGAGTATCCAACTTGAGCCCCCGGATGCATAAACCTACAAAACAAGTTTAGTTCTTTGTTTTAGGTACCCAAACGGTTTTGGGTCCTTTGGCATTAGAAACGAGAACCTTGGGTACCCAAACACAAGTCTTGGAGCCCTTGTGTTTGCCCCCAACAATTTTGGCAACTATCTTGCCGGATTTGTTAGTCAAAACATAAGATGCATCAAAAGTTTTAAATGAAATAACATGATCATTTGATGCATTTGGAATTTTCTTTCTAGGCAACTTGGCATGGGTTGGTTGCCTAGATCTAGATGTCTCACCCTTATACATAAAAGCATGATTAGGGCCAGAGTGAGACTTCCTAGAATGAGTTTTCCTAATCTTGCTCTCAGGATAGCCGGCAGGGTACAAAAAGTAACCCTCGTTATCCTGAGGCATGGGAGCCTTGCCCTTAACAAAGTTAGATAAGTTCTTTGGAGGGGCATTAATTTTGACATTGTCTCCCTTTTGGAAGCCAATGCCGTCCTTAATGCCAGGGCGTCTCCCATTATAGAGCATGCTTCTAGCAAGTTTAAATTTTTCATTTTCTAAGTCATGCTCACTAATCTTAGCATTAAGTTGTGCTATGTGATCATTTTGTTTTTTAATTAATGCTAGGTGATCATGGATAGCATCAACATTAACATCTCTACATCTAGTACAAATGGAAATATGCTCAACATTAGATGTAGAGGGTTTGCAAGATTTTAGTTCAACAACCTTAGCATGCAACATATCATTTTTAGTTCTAAGGTCGGAAATAGTAGCATTGCAAACATCAAAATCCTTAGCCTTAGCAATTAGTTTCTCATTCTCATTTCTAAGGCTAGTGATAGAAACATTCAACTCATCAATCCTAGCAAGCAAATCAACATTATCATTTCTAGGATCAATGCAAACATGAGAATCAACCTTAGTAATTAATTTAACATTTTCACTTCTAAGGTTGTCTATAGTCTCATGGCAAGTACTTAGCTCACTAGACAATTTTTCACATTTTTCTATTGCTAGAGCATAAGCATTTTTAACCTTAACATGTTTCTTGTTTTCCTTGATTAGGAAGTCCTCTTGGGAGTCCAAGAGATCATCCTTTTCATGGATGGCACTAATTAGCTCATTTAATTTTTCTTTTTGTTCCATGTTAAGGTTGGCAAAAAGAATACGCAAGTTGTCCTCCTCATTTTTATCATTATCCTCATCACTAGATGTTTCATATTTAGTGGAGGACCTTGATTTTACCTTCCTTTTGCCGTCCTTGGCCATGAGACACTTGTGGCCGACGTTGGGGAAGAGGAGGCCCTTGGTGACGGCGATGTTGGCGGCGTCCTCGTTGTCGGAGGAGTCGCTTGAGCTTTCGTCGGAATCCCACTCCCGACAAACATGGGCATCGCCGCCCTTCTTCTTGTAGTACTTCTTCTTTTCTCTCCTCTTTCCCTTCTTGTCGTCGCCCCTGTCACTGTCACTAGACATAGGACATTTTGCAATGAAATGACCGGGCTTACCACACTTGTAGCAAACCTTCTTGGAACGGGATTTGTAATCCTTCCCCTTCCGTTGCTTGAGGATTTGCCGGAAGCTCTTGATGATTAGGGCCATCTCCTCGTTGTCGAGCTTGGAGGCGTCAATTGGTTGTCTACTTGGTGTAGACTCCTCCTTCTTCTCCTCCGTTGCCTTGAAGGCCACCGGTTGCGCCTCGGATGTGGAAGGCTCGTCAAGCTCGTTGATCTTCTTGGAGCCCTTAATCATGCATTCAAAGCTTACAAAATTTCCGATAACTTCCTCGGGGGTCATTAGTGGATATCTAGGATTACCACGAATTAATTGTACTTGAGTGGGGTTAAGGAAAATAAGAGCTCTTAGAATAACCTGAACCACTTCGTGGTCATCCCATTTTGCGCTCCCGAGGTTGCGCACTTGGTTCACCAAGGTCTTGAGCTGGTTGTACATGTCTTGTGGCTCCTCCCCTTGGCGAAGACGGAAGCGACCGAGCTCCCCCTCGATCGTTTCCCGCTTGGTGATCTTTGTGAGTTCATCACCCTCGTGCGCCGTCTTGAGTAGGTCCCAAATCTCTTTTGCGTTCTTCAACCCTTGCACTTTGTTGTATTCCTCCTTGCTTAGAGAGGCAAGGAGAATGGTTGCGGCTTGGGAGTTGAAGTGCTCGATTTGGGCTACTTCGTCCGTGTCATAGTCCTCATCCCCTATAGATGGTACCTGTACACCATACTCAACAACATCCCATATACTTTTGTGGAGAGAGGTTAGATGAAATCGCATCAAATTACTCCACATAGCATAATCTTCACCATTAAAAGTTGGTGGTTTGCCTAATGGGACGGAAAGTAAAGGTGTATGTTTAGAAACGCGAGGGTAGCGTAGGGGGATCTTACTATACTTCTTACGCTCTTGGCGTTTAGAAGTGACGGACGCCGCGTCGGAGCCGGAGGTGGATGTCGATGAAGTGTCGGTCTCGTAGTAGACCACCTTCCTCATCCTTTTGTGCTTGTCCCCACTCCGATGCGGCTTGTGAGAAGAAGATTTTTCCTTCTTCTCTTTGTGGTGAGAAGAGGAAGATCTTTTCTCCTTCCGCTTGGAGGAGTTCTTCTTCTTCTCCCTTCTCTTGGTGCGGGACTCTTCCGATGAAGTGCTCCCTTGGCTTGTAGTGGGCTTGTTATCGCCGGTCTCCATCTCCCTCTTGGTGTGATCTCCCGACATCACTTCGAGCGGTTAGGCTCTAATGAAGCACCGGGCTCTGATACCAATTGATAGTCGCCTAGAGGGGGGGTGAATAGGGCGAAACTGAAATTTACAAAAATAATCACAACTACAAGCCGGGGTTAGCGTTAGAAATATAAACGAGTCCGCGAGAGAGGGCGCAAAACAAATCGCAAGCGAATAAGAGTGTGACACGCGGATTTGTTTTACCGAGGTTCGGTTCTCGCAAACCTACTCCCCGTTGAGGAGGCCACAAAGGCCGGGTCTCTTTCAACCCTTCCCTCTCTCAAACGATCCCACGGATCGAGTGAGCTTTCTCTTCTTCTCAATCAACCGGGAACAAAACTTCCCCGCAAGGGCCACCACACAATTGGTGCCTCTTGCCTTGGTTACAATTGAGTTTGATCACAAGAATAAGTAAGGAAGAAAAGAATGCGATCCAAGCGCAAGAGCTCGAAAGAACACAAGCAAATCACTCTCTCTAGTCACTATGGTGTTATGTGGAATTTGGAGAGGACTTGATCTATTTGGTGTGTCTATAATTGAATGCTAGAGCTCTTGTAGTAGTTGAGAAGTGGAAAACTTGGATGCAATGAATGGTGGGGTGGTTGGGGTATTTATAGCCCCAACCACCAAAAGTGACCGTTGCTGGAAGCTGTCTGTTCGATGGCGCACCGGACAGTCCGGTGCACACCGGACAGTCCGGTGCCCCTGCCACGTCACCATTGCCGTTGGATTCTGACCGTTGGAGCTTCTGACTTCTGGGCCCTCCTGGGTGTCCGGTGCACACCGGACATGTACTGTTTGATGTTCGGTGCACCGGTATGGGCACGTCTGACGTCTGCGCGCGCTGCGCGCGCATTAAATGCACCGCAGGGAGCCATTGGCGCCGGAAAGAGTCGTTGCTCCGCTGGTACACCGGACAGTCCGGTGCACACCGGACAGTCCGGTGAATTTTAGCGGAGCGGCTGCCGTGCGAACCCGAGGCTGGCGAGTTCCGGAGACCGCGCTTCCTTGGAGCACCGGACATGTCCGATGCACACCGGACAGTCCGGTGAATTATAGCGCGCCGGCTTCCGAGAATTCCCGAGGGCGAAGAGTTTGAGTTGGAGTCCTCTGGGCGCACCGGACACTGTCCGGTGCACACCGGACAGTCCGGTGCCTCCAGCAAGAGGTGCCTTCGGTTGCCTCGTTGCTCCTTGGTTGAATCCAAAACTTGATCTTTTTATTGGCTAAGTGTGAACCTTTTGCACCTGTATAACTTATGCACTAGAGCAAACTAGTTAGTTCAATATTTGTGTTGGGCAATTCAACCACCAAAATTATTTAGGGACTAGGTGTAAGCCTAATTCCCTTTCAGCTAGTACCCTAAGTACATGCCAAGGTGGCAGCCGGAGAGATCTTGGCACCCGGCTAGTGTGGCGTCGTGGCTGTCGGAGAAGCAATGGAGCTTGACGGAGGGACAGCTGTCGGAGTGGTTGGGCCCTTGCTGACGTCCCCCTGCTTTCGTAAGAGAGCTGAGAGCTGCCGTCGTCATGGGTCCAGCGGGGTGCCATCATTGCCTATCTGGCGGAGCTAGCTAGATGGGACGTCGGTCCTGTTTCCTGTGGCCCAAGTCGGCTCGGGGTAGGGTGATGATGGCGCTTCCTGTCGACGTGGCGGACTTGTGCCCTAGGTCGGGCGACATGGAGGCTCCTCCGAGGCCGAGGTCGAGTTTGTCCTGCATGGCCGAGGCCGAACCTGAGCTCCCGGGTCGGGCGAGGCGGAGGTCGTTCGGCAGAGGTCGGGGTGGAGTCCGAGCCCTGGGTCGGGCGAAGCGAAGTTCATCGTCTTCCGGGGCCTTAGCCCGAGTCCGAGCCCTGGGTCGGGCGGAGTAGAGTTCGCCGTCTTCCGGGGCCTTAGCCCGAGTCCGAGCCCTGGGTCGGGCGGAGCGGAGTTCGCCGTCTTCCGGGGCCTTAGCCCGAGTCCGAGCCCTGGGTCGGGCGGAGCGGAGTTCGCCGTCTTCCGGGGCCTTAGCCCGAGTCCGAGCCCTGGGTCGGGCGGAGCGGAGTTCGCCGTCTTCCGGGGCCTTAGCCCGAGTCCGAGCCCTGGGTCGGGCGGAGCTTCCTCTGGCGCTTTTGGCCAAGCCTGGCCGCCCATCAGTCTTACTCTTTGCGTTAAAGGCCCCAGTGACTTGGTCGGTCGGCGTGGTGATTTAGTCAGGGTTACTTCTTAACGAAGGCAAGGCCTCGGGCGAGCCGGAGATGCGTCTGCCGTGAAAGAGGAGGCCTCGGGCGAGACGGAAATATCTCAGGGTCGGCTGCCCTTGCCCGAGGCTAGGCTCGGGCGTGGCGTGATCGAGTCGCTCGTATGGACTGATCCCTGACTTAATCAAACCCATCAGGCCTTTGCAGCTTTATGCTGATGGGGGTTACCAGCTGAGAATTAGGCGTCTTGAGGGTACCCGTAATTATGGTCCCCGACAGTAGCCCCCGAGCCTCGAAGGGAGTGTTAACACTCGCTTGGAGGCTTTTGTCGCACTTTTTTGCAAGGGGACCAGCCTTTCTCGGTTGTACTTTGTTCCAGTGGGTGCGCGCGAGCGCACCCGCCGGGTGTAGCCCCCGAGGCCTCGGAGGAGTGGTTTCACTCCTTCGAGGTCTTAATGCCTTGCGTAATGCTTCGGCTGGTCTGGCGGTTCCCTCATGCGAACAGGCCGTAGCCCAGGTGCTCTGTCGGGGCCCAAGTTCTCGGGCTGGTATGTTGACGCTGTCAACGGTTCGGCCGGAGCCGGGTTTGCGAGAGCAGCCCCCGAGCCTCCGCACAGGGCGAGAGGACGATCAGGGACAGACTCGGCTTTTTTACATACGCCCCTACGTCGCCTTTCCGCAAGGAGGAGGGGGGGAGAGCGCCATGTTACCCTCGATGGGCACCGAACATGGTGTCTCCGGTGAGCTGCAATCGGGTAATCCGAGTGGACGTCCGTGCCCCGTTCGTTGGGGGTCGGCTAGGGGCCCGGAGGCACGCCCAAAAGTACCTGCGGGTGATCTGCCGGACCCGGTCCCCTGGCGACGGGGTCCGAGGGCTCGTTGCCTCCCTCCGATGGGATTCCGTTACAGAGTCGTTCCCGCTGGTCTCGGAAATGTCCTAGGGTACCTCGGGAGCGCAGCCCGAGCCTTGGTTATGTATCGAACGTACCCCTGGTCATCCCTCGCTCGGTGTCTGAGGCGACTGTGAACCCTTCGGGGGGCCAGCCTTCGAACCCCTGATCAGTAATGGGCGCGGAGCCCGAGTAGCCTGAGGCAGTCGTGGAACCTTTCGGGGGGCCGACCTTCGAACCTCTGACCAGTAGTGGGTGTCGGGCCCACGCGATCTGAGGCGGCTGTTGAACCCTTCGGGGGGCCAGCCTTCGAACCCCTGATCAGTAAGGAGGCTCGGAGCCTAGTTCCTTCACGGGGAAGGATCCCTTTGGGGGTATCCCCCTTCCCGGTCCCTGTTGCAAGAGATAGAGAAAGAGGAAAAAGGGAAAAAGGATACGAAATTGAATGACGTGGCGTACCTATTTGGTGTGGCCGCTTTGGCGAAGGCGAAACGTCGCCAGCTGCTCCCGCCAGTGGCGCTGCCCGTCGAGCCGCGGAGTTAATGCGCCGGGGCGAGTAGTTGGCGAGGCTGCCGTTGCGCGTGCGCGAGCCGTTCGAGGAACGGGTCACGGGCGTGCCGTCTTCACACCATGAGAGAGAGGGTTCTCTTGCTGCCTCCGGATGGGACGTGAGCCTGGCTGATGGCGTGATCGCTGCTCTTGCGCGCCTCCCACTGTCATTACTGCCGGCCTACTTTTGACCGCGTTTGACCGCTGCGTCAGGCTGGTGCAGCTGGGCCGCGCGCTGGGCCGCCTCGGGTCGTGGTATTGGTTCCACAACCGAGGAGGTGCGGTGGTGGCGCAAGTGGCATAGTGGCTTACATGCAGCATCCGGCGCGCCGGTTGCGCGACGCGTGGGCTTGAGCCTCCGTGCTGGCCTGTCAGGAGTCGGAGAGGCGCGTCCACTTGGCGCGGTTGCATGCCGCCCGCATGGCTGCCCACCCCCTTCGCCCGTTGGTCTGGGCAAAAGTGGAGGGTCACTTGTAACTGCTGGGTGGTTGCGCGCGCGCCGCGCGCGGCGGTTCGGCTTCTTCTGCTTGGAGCCGGTCTACATGACAGGTGGGTCCCAGCCCCCGCGCCGCAGGGGAGGGCTTTGGAGGCGTGTTGGAGAAGACTCAGCCCGTGACGGTTGGGGGCGCAAGCACGGAGAGTTGCCTTTAAAAGGAGGGCGACCGCTTTCGTAAGGCGACCATGTCTTCTTCCTCCCTTATGCATCGTGTCTTTCCGCCTTTCAAGCCCCCGGATGGGGGAAACCGCCGTCTCCGTGCCTCATCGTCGGGGGACACCACTCCATGGGAGCGGGTACCTTTCAGCCATCGTTCGGCTTCAAGGATTTTCATCATGCAGCCCGGCTGCACCCCTCCACCGGGGGTCACCCAAGAGGGCGACCTCCGGCTTGATGGTGGGGGAAAGCGAGCCGGGCTGCGGCCTCTACCCCTCCCTCAGCCTCAAGGATTTTCATCACCAGGGCTGAGGAGGGGAGTGTGCCGAGTTGGGGTCGGCTCCTGCGCGGGCGGTGGCCCGCTCCTTCCCTCAGTGATCGGGGGGAAGGGCGGGAGTCGTCCGTGGCGCCAACAGCTGCAGCGTGCCTGGCCTTCGGACGCGAGTGGCTTCGGAGTCGCTCGCGGCGCCGGCGTTTGCCACGGCAACTGGAAGAGGTTCTTCCGCCGGCACAACAGCCAAGGTTGGCCATGGACCGACCTCCAACTCTACGGCCTTCTGCCCGTCCTTGCCTCTCGAGTTTGGGCAAGGGCGGGGGCCTCCTAGCAGCAGCATCCGCCCTGAGGCCATCATTGCTGCTGTTCGGCCCCCCGGGGCAGAAGTCTTCATCGTCGCCGCTGTCGGGGCGGTCGGCGACATGCCGTTCGTCGGTCTTCTGTTGCCCCGCAGGCCCACCCCCATCGAGTGGGGTTGTTCGTACTTGCGGAGGGGGAACCAGAGTTCCGTTTGTAATGGCACTTCGAGTGCCGGGTTTTCTGTTCATTTTCGGCTTTCGGGGCCTGAACATGTATGTAACTACGGCACGGAGCCGTGTTTTTTCCTCATTTCCGAGCACTAAGACTCGTCTACTGATTGTCTGAACCGCTTCACTAAGCATGAGTCGCCCCGTGTCAAGGTGACGAGTGAGGTATCCGTATCCCGGAGGCGTAGGAGTCCCTCGGCTCGGTCGGCCCTGTTGTCCGAGGCTCCTCTGGCTTAGTTAAAGAGACCCCTCGGCCGCTCTTCGACGAGCCGAGGCCGGGGGTAGCGATATCAGCATGAGCAGAGGCAGAGTTGGCTCGGAAAAGAAACCTGGTTGGCCGGAGCCTAGCCGAGTTGTCCGTTGGCAGGATCGACGCCGGAGTTGGTCAGCCGAGGCTTCGGGCAGGGCTCGTGTCCTCGGAAGGTGGTCGGCCGAGGCCCCCGGAAGTGGCTGGCCGAGCCGCCTGCTCGGGCCGGATTCCCGGAGAAGTCCCTGACAACGATCGCCCGGGCGTGGTGATGACGCCATCCTTTGGAGCGGAGGGCTAGTTCGGGCCTTGCCGAAGGTGCTGTTGATGCCGAGGGTGTCGCCGCCCCCTTCCAGCGCCAAGACCTGAGCCTGCAGGATCAGCTTGTCTTGTAGCGTGTGCTTTGTGCGGCCGTCGAGGCCAGAACACACACCCTTGCTGTGTTGTAAAGCTGCGTCCCTTTTCCTCTTGTTCCAAGCATCTGGACTTTTTGTCGGTAACAGGGATGTTTGTGCGAGCGAAAGTTGCTTCTCGCGGAAGGTGAGGAGTGAGGTATCCGTATCCCGGAGGCGTGGGAGTCCCTCGGCTCGGTCGGCCTTGCCGCTTACGCGCACTTTTACTCGTCCATGAGGCCCTATCACCGACTTAGTCGAGAAAACTCGAAGAATCGCTTCGACAGAAGAGCTTCCGAACGTAGAGACTTGTTCAATCCGCGGAGTCACCTTATCCGAGCGCGAGTTACTTATCGCAGAAGGTGATGAGTTAGGTATCCGTATCCCGGAGGCGTAGGAGTCCCTCGGCTCGGTCAGCCTTGGCTGCTTACGTGTACCCTGTCGTTTCCATGACCCACTTTTCGAAGTAGTCAAAAAGCACGAAAGATATTCTGATAAAAGAGATTTTTTGTTCGAGGAAAATTTTGACGCAGAGGGGGTTTCCCCCCTTTTAGCCCCCGAGGGAGGGTCGGGCTTTGCCGAGGCGAGGCCGACCCTTCCTTGTTGACTAAACTTTGCGTGGGTGCGAGGTATATGAACAATTTGGAAACATCTCAAGGGTAGAAGCGATGTAGCTGTTGGATGTTCCAAGCGTTGTCGTAGACCTCGCCTTGACTGTTGGCCAGCTTGTACGTTCCGGGCTTCAGAACTTTGGCGATGACGAACGGCCCCTCCCAGGGGGGCGTGAGCTTGTGCCTCCCTCGGGTGTCTTGCCGCAGCCGAAGCACCAGATCGCCCACCTGGAGGTCTCGGGGTCGGACCCCTCGGGCGTGGTAGCGTCGCAGGGACTGCTGATACCGCGCCGAGTGTAGTAAGGCCCTGTCCCGAGCCTCATCCGGCTGGTCCAGCGAGTCTTCTCGGCTAGCTTGGTTGCTTTCTTCGTTGTAGGCCCTCGTCCTCGGGGAGCCGTATTCCAGGTCAGTGGGCAGGACGGCCTCGGCCCCGTAGACCAGGAAGAACGGCGTGAAACCTGTGGCTCGGCTTGGCGTCGTCCTCAGGCTCCAGACCACCGAGGGGAGTTCCTTCATCCATCGCTTGCCGAACTTGTTGAGATCATTGTAAATCCGGGGCTTGAGCCCTTGTAGAATCATGCCGTTGGCACGTTCCACTTGCCCATTCGACATGGGATGAGCTACGGCGGCCCAGTCTACCCGGATGTTGTGATCCTCGCAAAAATCCAAGAATTTTTTGCCGGTGAACTGGGTGCCATTGTCGGTGATGATGGAGTTCGGGACCCCGAAGCGATGGATGATGTTGGTGAAGAACGCCACCGCCTGCTCGGATCTGATGCTGTTCAGGGGTCGGACCTCGATCCACTTGGAGAATTTGTCGACGGCGACCAGCAGGTGCGTGTAGCCCCCGGGCGCCTTCTGTAGAGGGCCGACGTGGTCCAGACCCCACACAGCGAAGGGCCTTAGCCCGAGTCCGAGCCCTGGGTCGGGCGGAGCGGAGTTCGCCGTCTTCCGGGGCCTTAGCCCGAGTCCGAGCCCTGGGTCGGGCGGAGCGGAGTTCGCCGTCTTCCGGGGCCTTAGCCCGAGTCCGAGCCCTGGGTCGGGCGGAGCGGAGTTCACCGTCTTCCGGGGCCTTAGCCCGAGTCCGAGCCCTGGGTCGGGCGGAGCGGAGTTCGCCGTCTTCCGGGGCCTTAGCCCGAGTCCGAGCCCTGGGTCGGGCGGAGCGGAGTTCGCCGTCTTCCGGGGCCTTAGCCCGAGTCCGAGCCCTGGGTCGGGCGGAGCTTCCTCTGGCGCTTTTGGCCAAGCCTGGCCGCCCGTCAGTCTTACTCTTTGCGTTAAAGGCCCCAGTGACTTGGTCGGTCGGCGCGGTGATTTAGTCAGGGTTACTTCTTAACGAAGGCAAGGCCTCGGGCGAGCCGGAGATGCGTCTGCCGTGAAAGAGGAGGCCTCGGGCGAGACGGAAACATCTCAGGGTCGGCTGCCCTTGCCCGAGGCTAGGCTCGGGCGTGGCATGATCGAGTCGCTCGTATGGACTGATCCCTGACTTAATCAAACCCATCAGGCCTCTGCAGCTTTATGCTGATGGGGGTTACCAGCTGAGAATTAGGCGTCTTGAGGGTACCCCTAATTATGGTCCCCGACACTACCACGCGGTACTGGGGAGGCCATGCTACGCGAAGTTCATGGCCGTCCCCAACTACACCTACCTGAAGCTCAAGATGCCGGGCCCCAACGGGGTCATCACCGTCGGCCCCACGTACAAACACGCGTTCGAATGCGACGTGGAGTGCGTGGAGTACGCCGAGGCCCTCGCCGAGTCCGAGGCCCTCATCGCCGACCTGGAGAACCTCTCCGGAGAGGTGCCAGACGTGAAGCGACACGCCGGCAACTTCGAGCCAGCGGAGACGGTTAAGGTCGTACCTCTCGACCCCAGTGGCGACACCTCCAAGCAGATCCGGATCGGTTCCTGGCTCGACCCCAAATAGGAAGCAGTGCTCGTCGACTTTCTCCGCGCAAACGCCGACGTCTTTGCGTGGAGTCCCTCGGACATGCCCGGCATACCGAGGGATGTCGCCGAGCACTCGCTGGATATTCGGGCCGGAGCCCGACCGGTCAGGCAGCCTCTGCGCCGATTCGACGAGGAGAAGCACAGAGTGATAGGCGAGGAGATCCACAAGCTAATGGCAGCAGGGTTCATCAAAGAGGTATTCCATCCCGAATGGCTTGCCAACCCTGTGCTTGTGAGAAAGAAAGGGGGAAATGGCGGATGTGTGTAGACTACACTGGTCTCAACAAAGCATGTCCGAAGGTTCCCTACCCTCTACCTCGCATCGATCAAATCGTGGATTCCACTGCTGGGTGCGAAACCCTGTCTTTCCTCGATGCCTACTCAGGGTATCATCAAATCAAGATGAAAGAGTCCGACCAGCTCGCGACTTCTTTCATCACGCCCTTCGGCATGTACTGCTATGTCACCATGCCGTTCGGTTTGAGGAACGCGGGTGCGACGTACCAGCGGTGCATGAACCATGTGTTCGGCGAACACATCGGTCGTACGGTCGAGGCCTACGTCGATGACATCGTAGTCAAGACAAGGAAAGCCTCCGACCTCCTCTCCGACCTTGAAGTGACATTCCGGTGTCTCAAGGCAAAGGACGTCAAGCTCAATCCCGAGAAGTGTGTCTTCGGGGTGCCCCGAGGCATGCTCCTGGGATTCATCGTCTCCGAGCGGGGCATCGAAGCCAACCCGGAGAAGATCGCAGCCATCACCAGCATGGGGCCCATCAAGGACTTAAAAGGTGTACAGAGGGTCATGGGATGTCTCGCGGCCTTGAGCCGTTTCATCTCACGCCTCGGCGAAAGAGGCCTGCCTCTGTACCGCCTCTTAAGGAAGGCCGAGTGCTTCACTTGGACCCCTGAGGCCGAGGAAGCTCTCGGGAACCTGAAGGCGCTCCTCACCAAGGCGCCTATCTTGGTACCCCCAACTGATGGAGAAGCCCTCTTGGTCTACGTCGCCGCGACCACTCAGGTGGTTAGCGCCGCGATTGTGGTCGAAAGGCAAGAAGAGGGGCATGCATTGCCCATTCAGAGACCAGTTTACTTCGTCAGCGAGGTGCTGTCCGAAACCAAGATCCGCTACCCACAAGTTCAGAAGCTACTGTATGCAGTGATCCTGACGAGGCGAAAGTTGCGACATTACTTTGAGTCTCATCCGGTAACTGTGGTGTCATCCTTCCCCCTGGGGGAGATCATCCAGTGCCGAGAGGCCTCGGGCAGGATCGCAAAGTGGGCGGTGGAAATCATGGGCGAGACAATCTCGTTCGCCCCTCGGAAGGCCATCAAGTCCCAGGTATTGGCGGACTTCGTAGCCGAATGGGTCGACACCCAGCTGCCGACGGCTCCGATCCAACCGGAGCTCTGGACCATGTTTTTCGACGGGTCGCTGATGAAGACGGGAGCCGGCGCGGGCCTGCTCTTCGTCTCGCCCCTCGGGAAACACCTACGCTACGTGCTGCGCCTCCATTTCCCGGCGTCCAACAATGTGGCTGAGTACGAAGCTCTGATCAACGGATTGCGAATCGCCATCGAGCTAGGGGTCCGACGCCTCGACGCTCGCGGCGACTCGCAGCTCGTCATCGACCAAGTCATGAAGAACTCCCACTGCCGCGACCCGAAGATGGAGGCCTACTGCGATGAGGTTCGGCGCCTGGAAGACAAGTTCTACGGGCTCGAGCTTAACCACATCGCACGGCGCTACAACGAGACTGCGGACGAGCTGGCGAAAATAGCCTCAGGGCGAACGACGGTTCCCCCGGACGTCTTCTCCCGGAATCTGCACCAACCCTCCATCAAGATCAACGACACGCCCGAGCCCGAGGTACCCTCGGCCCCCGAGGGCGAGGCGCTGCGCATCGAGGAGGAGCGGAGCGGGGTCACGCCTGATCGAGATTGGCAGACCCCGTACCTGCAATATCTCCGCCAAGCAGAGCTACCCCTCGACCAAGCCGAGGCTCGGCGGGTAGCGCGACGCGCCAAGTCGTTCGTCTTGCTGGGCGATGAGAAGGAGTGAAAGGGAATTAGGCTTACACCTAGTTCCTAAATAATTTTGGTGGTTGAATTGCCCAACACAAATATTGGACTAACTAGTTTGCTCTAGTGCATAAGTTATACAGGTGCGAAAGGTTCACACTCAGCCAATAAAAAGATCAAGTTTTGGATTCAACAAAGGAGCAAAGAGGCAACCAAAGGCACCTCTGGCTGGAGGCACCGGACTGTCCGGTGTACACCGGACAGTGTCCGGTGCGCCCAGAGGACTCCAACTCAAACTCTTCGCCCTCGGGAATTCTCGGAAGCCGGCGCACTATAATTCACCGGACTGTCCGGTGTACACCGGACAGTGTCCGGTGCTACAAGGAAGCGCGGCCTCCGGAACTCGCCAGCCTCGGGTTTGCGCGGTAGCCGCTCCGCTATAATTCACCGGACATGTCCGGTGTGCACCGGACTGTCCGGTGTGCCAGCGGGGCAACGGCTATTTCGGCGCCAACGGCTACCTGCGGTGCATTTAATGCACGCGCAGCGCGCGCAGACGTCAGGCGCGCCCATACCGGTGCACCGGACAATGAACAGTTGTTGTCCGGTGTGCACCGGACACCCAGGCGGGCCCAGAAGTCAGAAGCTCCAACGGTCTGAATCCAACGGCATTGATGACGTGGCAGGGGCACCGGACTGTCCGGTGTGCACCGGACTGTCCGGTGCGCCATCGAACAGAAGCCTCCAGCCAACGGTCAAGTTTGGTGGTTGGGGCTATAAATACCCCAACCACCCCACCATTCATTGCATCCAAGTTTTCCAACTTCCAACCATTTACAAGAGCTAGGCATTCAATTCTAGACACACCAAAGAGATCAAATCCTCTCCAATTCCACTCAAGCCTTTAGTGACTAGCAAGAGAGATTTGCCGTGTTCTTTTGAGCTCTTGCGCTTGGATCGCTTTCTTTCTTTCTCACTTGTTCTTGTGTTCAAAACTCAATTGTAACCAAGGCAAGAGGCACCAATTGTGTGGTGGCCCTTGCGGGGAAGTTTTGTTCCCGTTTGATTGAGAAGAAGAAAAGCTCACTCGGTCCGAGGGACCGTTTGAGAGAGGGAAGGGTTGAAAGAGACCCGGCCTTTGTGGCCTCCTCAACGGGGAGTAGGTTTGCGAGAACCGAACCTCGGTAAAACAAATCCGCGTGTCACACTCTTCATTTGCTTGCGATTTGTTTTGCACCCTCTCTCGCGGACTCGTTTATATTTCTAACGCTAACCCGGCTTGTAGTTGAGATTATTTTTGAGATTTTCAGTTTCGCCCTATTCACCCCCCCTCTAGGCGACTTTCAATTGGTATCAGAGCCCGGTGCTTCATTAGAGCCTAACCGCTCGAAGTGATGTCGGGAGATCACACCAAGAGGGAGATGGAGACCGGCGACAACAAGCCCACTACAAGCCAAGGGAGCACTTCATCGGAAGAGTCCCGCACCAAGAGAAGGGAGAAGAAGAAGAACTCCTCCAAGCGGAAGGAGAAAAGATCTTCCTCTTCTCACCACAAGGAGAAGAAGGAAAAATCTTCTTCTCACAAACCGCATCGGAGTGGAGACAAGCACAAGAAGATGAGGAAGGTGGTCTACTACGAGACCGACACTTCATCAACATCCACCTCCGACTCCGATGCACCGTCCGTAACTTCTAAGCGCCAAGAGCGCAAGAAGTTTAGTAAGATCCCCTTAAACTATCCCCGTACATCTAGACATACTCCTTTACTTTCCGTTCCATTAGGCAAACCGCCGACTTTTGATGGCGAAGATTATGCTAGGTGGAGTGATTTAATGAAATTTCATCTAACCTCACTCCACAAAAGTATATGGAATGTTGTTGAGTTTGGAGTACAGGTACCATCAATAGGGGATGAGGATTATGACACGGACGAAGTGGCCCAAATCGAGCACTTCAACTCCCAAGCCGCAACCATTCTCCTTGCCTCTCTTAGCAAGGAGGAATAAAACAAAGTGCAAGGGTTGAAGAACGCAAAAGAGATTTGGGACCTACTCAAGACGGCGCACGAGGGTGATGAACTCACCAAGATCACCAAGCGGGAAACGATCGAGGGGGAGCTCGGTCGCTTTCGTCTTCGCCAAGGGGAGGAGCCACAAGACATGTACAATCGGCTCAAGACCTTGGTAAACCAAGTGCGCAACCTCGGGAGCAAAAAATGGGATGACCACGAGGTGGTTAAGGTTATTTTAAGAGCACTTATTTTCCTTAACCCCACTCAAGTTCAATTAATTCGTGGTAATCCTAGATATCCACTAATGACCCCCGAGGAAGTTATCGGGAATTTTGTGAGCTTTGAATGTATGATTAAGGGCTCAAAGAAGATCAACGAGCTTGACGAACCTTCCACATCCGAGGCGCAACCGGTGGCCTTCAAGGCCACGGAGGAGAAGAAGGAGGAGTCTACACCAAGTAGACAACCAATTGACGCCTCCAAGCTCGACAATGAGGAGATGGCCCTAATCATCAAAAGCTTTCGGCAAATCCTCAAGCAACGGAAGGGGAAGGACTACAAACCCCGTTCCAAGAAGGTTTGCTACAAGTGTGGTAAGCCCGGTCACTTTATAGCTAAATGTCCATTATCAAGTGATAGTGACAGGGGCGACGACAAGAAGGGAAGAAGAAAGGAGAAGAAGAGGTACTACAAGAAGAAGGGCGGCGATGCCCATGTTTGTCGGGAGTGGGACTCCGACGAAAGCTCAAGCGACTCCTCCGACGACGAGGACGCCGCCAACATCGCCGTCACCAAGGGCCTCCTCTTCCCAAACGTCGGCCACAAGTGTCTCATGGCCAAGGACGGCAAAAAGAAGGTAAAATCAAGGTCCTCCACTAAATATGAAACATCTAGTGATGAAGATGATGATAAAAATGAGGAGGATAACTTGCGCATTCTTTTTGCTAACCTCAACATGCAACAAAAAGAAAAATTAAATGAATTGATTAGTGCTATACATGAGAAGGATGATCTCTTGGATTCTCAAGAGGACTTCCTTATTAAAGAAAATAAGAAGCATGTTAAGGTTAAAAATGCTTATGCTCTAGAAATAGAAAAATGTGAAAAATTGTCTAGTGAGCTAAGTACTTGCCATGAGACTATAGACAACCTTAGAAATGAAAATGCTAATTTGTTAGCTAAGGTTGATTCTCATATTTGCAATGTTTCAATTCCAAATCCTAGAAATTATAATGATGATTTGCTTGCTAGGATTGAAGAATTGAGCATTTCTCTTGCTAGTCTTAGATTAGAAAATGAAAATTTGATTGCTAAGACTAAAGATTTTGATGTTTGCAATGCTACTATTTCTGACCTTAGAAGTAAGAATGAAATATTGCATGCTAAGGTTGTAGAATTAAAATCTTGCAAACCCTCTACATCTACTGAGCATATTTCCATTTGTACTAGGTGTAGAGATATTAATGTTGATGCTATCCATGATCACCTAGCCTTAATTAAAAAAACAAAATGATCACATAGCACAACTTAATGCTAAGATTAGTGAGCATGACTTAGAAAATGAAAAATTTAAATTTGCTAGAAGCATGCTCTATAATGGGAGACGCCCTGGCATCAAGGATGGCATTGGCTTCCAAAAGGGAGACAATGTCAAACTTAATGCCCCTCCAAAGAATTTATCTAACTTTGTTAAGGGCAAGGCTCCCATGCCTCAGGATAACGAGGGTTACATTTTGTACCCTGCCGGCTATCCTGAGAGCAAAATTAGGAGAACTCATTCTAGGAAGTCTCACTCTGGCCCTAACCATGCTTTTATGTATAAGGGTGAGACATCTAGTTCTAGGCAACCAACCCGTGCCAAGTTGCCTAGAAAGAAAACTCCTAATGCATCAAATGATCATGCCATTTCATTTAAAACTTTTGATGCATCTTATGTTTTAACTAACAAATCTGGCAAGGTAGTTGCCAAAATTGTTGGGGGCAAACACAAGGGCTCCAAGACTTGTGTTTGGGTACCCAAAGTTCTTGTTTCTAATACTAAAGGACCCAAAACCGTTTGGGTACCTAAAATCAAGAACTAAAATTGTTTTGTAGGTTTATGCATCCGGGGGCTCAAGTTGGATACTCGACAGCGGGTGCACAAACCACATGACAGGGGAGAAAAAGATGTTCTCCTCATATGAGAAAAACCAAGATCCCCAACGAGCTATCACATTCGGGGATGGAAATCAAGGTTTGGTCAAAGGTTTGGGTAAAATTGCTATATCACCTGACCATTCTATTTCCAATGTTTTTCTTGTAGATTCTTTAGATTACAATTTGCTTTCCGTATCCCAATTATGTCAAATGGGCTACAACTGTCTATTTACTGATATAGGTGTTACTGTCTTTAGAAGAAGTGATGATTCAATAGCATTTAAGGGAGTGTTAGAGGGTCAGCTATACTTGGTAGATTTTGATAGAGCTGAACTCGACACTTGCTTGATTGCTAAGACTAACTTGGGTTGGCTCTGGCACCGCCGACTAGCCCATGTTGGAATGAAGAATCTTCACAAGCTTCTAAAGGGAGAACACATTTTAGGACTAACCAATGTTCATTTTGAGAAAGACAGGATTTGTAGCGCATGCCAAGCCGGGAAGCAAGTTGGCACTCATCATCCATACAAAAACATCATGACTACCGACAGGCCACTGGAGCTCCTACACATGGATTTATTCGGCCCGATCGCTTACATAAGCATCGGCGGTAGTAAGTATTGTCTTGTAATTGTGGATGATTATTCTCGCTTCACTTGGGTGTTCTTTTTGCAGGACAAATCTTATACCCAAGAGACCTTAAAGGGATTCTTGAGACGGGCTCAAAATGAGTTCGGCTTAAGAATCAAGAAAATTAGAAGCGACAATGGGACGGAGTTCAAAAATTCACAAATAGAAGGCTTCCTTGAGGAGGAGGGCATCAAGCATGAGTTCTCTTCTCCCTACACTCCACAACAAAATGGTGTAGTGGAGAGGAAGAATTGAACTCTATTGGACATGGCAAGGACCATGCTTGATGAATACAAGACACCGGATCGGTTTTGGGCCGAAGCAGTCAACACCGCTTGCTACGCCATCAACCGGTTATATCTTCACCGAATCCTCAAGAAGACATCCTATGAACTCCTAACCGGTAAAAAGCCAAATATTTCATATTTTAGAGTTTTTGGTAGCAAATGCTTTATTCTTGTTAAGAGAGGTAGAAAATCTAAATTTGCTCCTAAAACCGTAGAAGGCTTTTTACTAGGATATGACTCAAACACAAGGGCATATAGAGTCTTTAACAAGTCCTCAGGACTTGTTGAAGTTTCTTGTGACGTTGTGTTTGATGAGACTAACGGCTCTCAAGTAGAGCAAGTTGATCTTGATGATATAGGTGAAGAACAGGCTCCATGCATAGCGCTAAGGAACATGTCCATTGGGGATGTGTGTCCTAAGGAATCCGAAGAGCCTCCACATGCACAAGATCAACCATCCTCCTCCATGCAAGCATCTCCACCAACTCAAATTGAGGATGAGGCTCAAGATGTTGAACAAGAAGATCAAGAAGATGAGCCAACTCAAAACGACGGCAACGATCAAGGGGGAGATGCAAATGATGAAGACAAGGAGGATGAACAACCAAAGCCGCCACACCCAAGAGTCCACCAAGCAATACAACGAGATCACCCCGTCGACACCATCCTCGGCGACATTCATAAGGGGGTAACTACTCGATCTCGTGTTGCACATTTTTGTGAACATTACTCGTTTGTTTCCTCTATTGAGCCACACAGGGTAGAGGAAGCACTACAAGATTCGGATTGGGTGATGGCGATGCAAGAGGAGCTCAACAATTTCACAAGGAACGAGGTATGGCACTTAGTTCCACGTCCTAATCAAAATGTTGTAGGAACCAAGTGGGTCTTCCGCAACAAGCAAGACGAGCATGGTGTGGTGACAAGGAACAAAGCTCGACTCGTGGCCAAGGGGTATTCACAAGTCGAAGGTTTGGATTTTGGTGAAACCTATGCACCCGTAGCTAGGCTTGAATCAATTCGCATATTATTAGCCTATGCTACTTACCATGGCTTCAAGCTTTATCAAATGGACGTGAAGAGTGCCTTCCTCAATGGACCAATCAAGGAGGAGGTCTATGTTGAGCAACCTCCCGGCTTTGAAGACAGTGAGTATCCTAATCATGTTTATAGGCTCTCTAAGGCGCTTTATGGGCTCAAGCAAGCCCCAAGAGCATGGTATGAATGCCTTAGAGATTTCCTTATTGCAAATGGCTTCAAAGTCGGCAAGGCCGATCCTACTTTATTCACTAAAACTCTTGACAATGATTTGTTTGTATGCCAAATTTATGTTGATGATATCATATTTGGGTCTACTAACAAATCTACATGTGAAGAATTTAGTAGGATTATGACACAAAAATTCGAGATGTCAATGATGGGGGAGTTGAAGTATTTTCTAGGATTCCAAGTCAAGCAACTCCAAGAAGGCACCTTCATTAGCCAAACGAAGTATACTCAAGACATTCTAAGCAAGTTTGGAATGAAGGATGCCAAGCCCATCAAGACACCCATGGGAACCAATGGGCATCTCGACCTCGACACGGGAGGTAAGTCCGTGGATCAAAAGGTATACCGGTCGATGATTGGTTCATTGCTTTATTTATGTGCATCTCGACCGGACATTATGCTTTCCGTATGCATGTGTGCAAGATTCCAAGCCGACCCTAAGGAATCACACCTTACGGCCGTAAAACGAATCTTGAGATATTTGGCTTATACTCCTAAGTTTGGGCTTTGGTACCCTCGGGGATCCACTTTTGATTTGATTGGTTATTCGGATGCCGATTGGGCGGGGTGTAAGATTAATAGGAAGAGCACATCGGGGACTTGCCAGTTCTTGGGAAGATCCTTGGTGTCATGGGCTTCAAAGAAGCAAAATTCGGTCGCTCTTTCTACCGCCGAAGCCGAGTATATTGCCGCAGGCCATTGTTGCGCGCAATTGCTTTGGATGAGGCAAACCCTGCGGGACTATGGTTACAAATTAACCAAAGTTCCTCTTCTATGTGATAATGAGAGTGCAATCCGCATGGCGGATAATCCCGTTGAGCATAGCCGCACTAAGCACATAGCCATTCGGTATCATTTTCTTCGGGATCACCAACAAAAGGGGGATATCGAGATTTCATACATTAACACTAAAGATCAATTAGCCGATATCTTTACCAAGCCACTTGATGAACAATCTTTTACCAGACTTAGGCATGAGCTCAATATTCTTGATTCTAGGAATTTCTTTTGCTAGTCTTGCACACATAGCTCATAAATATACCTTTGATCATGTCTCTTTTATATATGCTATGACTAATGTGTTTCCAAGTGTATTTCAAACCAAGTCATAGGTATATTGAAAGGGAATTGGAGTCTTCGGCGAAGACAAAGGCTTCCACTCCACTCTACTACTCATCCTTCGCCGTCACTCCGAGCATCTCTCCAACTTTGGTATAATCTTCACTCTTTCATTTTATGACCAAAGGGGGAGAAAGTACTTCATTGGGCTCTAATGATTCCGTTTTTGGCGATTCATGCCAAAGGGGGAGAAAATATGAGCCCAAAGCAAAAGGACCGCACCACCCCTAATTTTTAAATTTGATGATTTTCAATTGGTAAATTTCAAAATTGGCATCTCTTTGTGTTCTAAAGGGGGAGCAAGTAGTATTTTTCAAAATTGATGTCTTAAAACCCTCTTGAACACTAAGAGGAGACTTTAATTGAGGGGGAGTTTTGTTTAGTCAAAGGGAAGGCATTTTGAACAAAGGAAGAAAATTTCAAAACTTGAAAATGCCTTGCAAAATCTTATTCATTTACCTTTGACTATCTTGCAAAAGGACCTTGAAAAGAATTTACAAAAGAGTTTGCAAAAACAAAAAATTTTGGTGCAAATGTGGTCCAATATGTCAAAAACATAGAAAACAATCCATGCGCATCATGTAAGTATTTATTGGCTCAATTCCAAGCAACCTTTGCACTTACATTATGCAAACTAGTTCAATTATACACTTCTACATTTGCTTTGGTTTGTGTTGGCATCAATCACCAAAAAGGGGGAGATTGAAAGGGAATTAGGCTTACACCTAGTTCCTAAATAATTTTGGTGGTTGAATTGCCCAACACAAATATTGGACTAACTAGTTTGCTCTAGTGCATAAGTTATACAGGTGCGAAAGGTTCACACTCAGCCAATAAAAAGATCAAGTTTTGGATTCAACAAAGGAGCAAAGAGGCAACCAAAGGCACCTCTGGCTGGAGGCACCGAACTGTCCGGTGTACACCGGACAGTGTCCGGTGCGCCCAGAGGACTCCAACTCAAACTCTTCGCCCTCGGGAATTCTCGGAAGCCGGCGCACTATAATTCACCGGACTGTCCGGTGTACACCGGACAGTGTCCGGTGCTACAAGGAAGTGCGGCCTCCGGAACTCGCCAGCCTCGGGTTTGCGCGGTAGCCGCTCCGCTATAATTCACCGGACATGTCCGGTGTGCACCGGACTGTCCGGTGTGCCAGCGGGGCAACGGCTATTTCGGCGCCAACGGCTACCTGCGGTGCATTTAATGCGCGCGCAGCGCGCGCAGACGTCAGGCGCGCCCATACCGGTGCACCGGACAATGAACAGTTGTTGTCCGGTGTGCACCGGACACCCAGGCGGGCCCAGAAGTCAGAAGCTCCAACGGTCTGAATCCAACGGCATTGATGACGTGGCAGGGGCACCGGACTGTCCGGTGCGCCATCGAACAGAAGCCTCCAGCCAACGGTCAAGTTTGGTGGTTGGGGCTATAAATACCCCAACCACCCCACCATTCATTGCATCCAAGTTTTCCAACTTCCAACCATTTACAAGAGCTAGGCATTCAATTCTAGACACACCAAAGAGATCAAATCCTCTCCAATTCCACTCAAGCCTTCAGTGACTAGCAAGAGAGATTTGCCGTGTTCTTTTGAGCTCTTGCGCTTGGATCGCTTTCTTTCTTTCTCACTTGTTCTTGTGTTCAAAACTCAATTGTAACCAAGGCAAGAGGCACCAATTGTGTGGTGGCCCTTGCGGGGAAGTTTTGTTCCCGTTTGATTGAGAAGAAGAAAAGCTCACTCGGTCCGAGGGACCGTTTGAGAGAGGGAAGGGTTGAAAGAGACCCGGCCTTTGTGGCCTCCTCAACGGGGAGTAGGTTTGCGAGAACCGAACCTCGGTAAAACAAATCCGCGTGTCACACTCTTCATTTGCTTGCGATTTGTTTTGCACCCTCTCTCGCGGACTCGTTTATATTTCTAACGCTAACCCGGCTTGTAGTTGAGATTATTTTTGAGATTTTCAGTTTCGCCCTATTCACCCCCCCTCTAGGCGACTTTCAAGGAGCTCTACCACCGCAGCCCCTCGGGCATCCTCCAGCGATGCATCTCCATCGCCGAAGGTCAGGAACTCCTGCAAGAGATACACTCGGGGGCTTGCGACCATCATGCAGCGCCTCGAGCCCTCGTCGGGAACGCTTTCCGGCAAGGCTTCTACTGGCCGACGGCGGTGGCTGACGCCACTAGAATTGTCCGCACCTGCGAAGGGTGTCAATTCTATGCGAAGCAGACCCACCTGCCCGCTCAGGCTCTACAGACGATACCCATCACCTGGCCCTTCGCTGTGTGGGGTCTGGACCTCGTCGGCCCTCTGCAGATGGCGCCCGGGGGCTACACGCACCTGCTGGTCGCCGTCGACAAATTCTCCAAGTGGATCGAGGTCCGACCCCTGAACAGCATCAGGTCCGAGCAGGCGGTGGCGTTCTTCACCAACATCATCCATCGCTTCGGGGTCCCAAACTCCATCATCACCGACAACGGCACCCAGTTCACCGGCAGAAAATTCTTGGATTTTTGCGAGGATCACCACATCCGGGTGGACTGGGCTGCCATAGCTCATCCCATGTCGAATGGGCAAGTAGAGCGTGCCAACGGCATGATTCTACAAGGGCTCAAGCCTCGGATTTACAACGACCTCAACAAGTTCGGCAAGCGATGGATGAAGGAACTCCCCTCGGTGGTCTGGAGCCTGAGGACAACGCCGAGCCGAGCCACGGGTTTCACGCCGTTCTTCCTGGTCTACGGGGCCGAGGCCGTCTTGCCCACTGACCTGGAATACGGCTCCCGAAGGACGAGGGCCTACGACGATGAAAGCAACCAAGCTAGCCGAGAAGACTCGCTGGACCAGCTGGAAGAGGCTCGGGACAGGGCCTTACTACACTCGGCGCGGTATCAGCAGTCCCTGCGACGCTACCACGCCCGAGGGGTCCGACCCCGAGACCTCCAGGTGGGCGATCTGGTGCTTCGGCTGCGGCAAGACGCCCGAGGGAGGCACAAGCTCACACCCCCCTGGGAGGGGCCATTCGTCATCGCCAAAGTTCTGAAGCCCGGAACGTACAAGCTGGCCAACAGTCAAGGCGAGGTCTACGACAACGCTTGGAACATCCAACAGCTACGTCGCTTCTACCCTTAAGATGTTTCCAAGTTGTTCATATACCTCGCACCCACGCAAAGTTTAGTCAACAAGGAAGGGTCGGCCTCGCCTCGGCAAAGCCCGACCCTCCCTCGGGGGCTAAAAGGGGGGAAACCCCCTCTGCGTCAAAATTTTCCTCGAAAAAAATCTCTTTTACCAGAATGTCTTTCGTGCTTTTTGACTACTTCGAAAAGTGGGTCCTGGAAACGACGGAGTACACGTAAGCAGCCAAGGCTGACCGAGCCGAGGGACTCCTACGCCTCCGGGATACGGATACCTCACTCATCACCTTCTGCGATAAGTAACTCGCGTTCGGATAAAGTGGCTCCGCGGATCGAACAAGTCTTTACGTTCGGAAGCCCTTCTGCCGAAGCGATCCTTCGAGCCTTCTCGACCGAGTCGATGACAGGGCCTCATGGACGGGTGAAAGTACGCGTAAGCGGCAAGGCCGACCGAGCCGAGGGACTCCCACACCTCCGGGATACGGATACCTCACTCGTCACCTTCCGCGAGAAGCAACTCTCGCTCGCACTAACATCCCTGTTACCGACAAAAAGTCCAGATACTCGAAACAAGAGGAAAAGAGACACAGCTTTACAACGCAGCGAGGGTGTGTGTTCTGGCCTTGACGGCCACACAAGGCACACGCTACAAGACAATCAGATCCTGCAGGCTCGGGTCTTGACGCTGGAAGGGGGCAGCAACACCCTCGGCATCGACGGCAACTTCGGCGAGGCCCGACCTAGCCTCGGACGGCGACGCGGTCCGAGGTTCTCCGCTCTGAAGGACGACATCATCACCACGCCCGGGCAATCGCTCCCAAGGACTTCTCCGGGAATCCGGCCCGAGCAGGCGGCTCAGCCGGTCACCCCTGGGGCCTCGGCCAACCATCTTCCGAGGGCGCCAGCCCGGTCCGAAGCCTCGGCTGATCAACTCCGACGTCGATCCTGCCAACGGATAACCCGACTAGGCTCCGGCCAACCAGGTTTCATTTTCGAGCCGACTCCACCTCTGTTCATACTGATATCGCTATCCCTGGCCTCGGCTCGTCGAAGAGCGGCCGAGGGGTCTCTTTAACTAAGCTAGAGGAGCCTCGGACAGCAAGGCCGACCGAGCCGAGGGACTCCTACGCCTCCGGGATACGGATACCTCACTCGTCACCTTGACACGGGGCGACTCATGCTTGGTGAAGCGGTTCAGATAGTCAACAGTCGAGTCTTAGTGCTCAAAAATGAGGAAAAAAACACGGCTCCGTGCCGAAGTTACATACATGTTCAGGCCCCGAAAGCCGTAATGAACAAAAACACTGGCATTCGAAGTGCCATTACAAACGGAACTCCGGTTCCCCCCCTCCGCAGGTACGAACAACCCCACTCGATAGGGGTGGGCCTGTGGAGCAACAGAAGACCGACGAACGGCTTGTCATCGCCCGCCCCAGCGGCGGCGACGATGAAGACTTCTGTCCCGGGGGGCCGAACAGCAGCAGTGATGACCTCAGGGCGGATGCTGCTGCCAGGAGGCCCCCGCCCCTGCCCAAACTCGAGAGGCAAGGACGGGCAGAAGGCCGTAGAGTTGGAGGTCGGTCCGTGGCCAGCCTTGGCTATCGCGCCGGTGGAAGAACCTCTTCCAGCTGCCGTGGCAGACGCCGGCGCCACGAGCGGCTCCGAAGCTACTCGCGTCCGAAGGCCAGGCACGCTGCAGATGCCAGCGCCATGGACAACAACCGCTCCTCCCTCCGATCACTAAGTGAAGGAGCGGGCCGCCGCCCACGCGGGGGCCGACCTCAACTCGGCACACTCCCCTCCCCAGCCCTGGTGATGAAAATCCTTGAGGCTGAGGGAGGGGCAGAGGCCGCAGCCTGGCTCGCTTTCCCCCACCATCAAGCCGGAGGTCACCATCTTGGGTGACCGCCGGTGGAGGGGTGCAGCCGGGCTGCATGATGAAAATCCTTGAAGCCGAACGATGGCTGAAAGGTACCAACTCCCACGGAGTTGCTTTCCTCCAACGATGGGGCGAAAAGACGGCGGTTTCCCCCATCCGGGGGCTTGAAAGGTGGAAAGACACGGTGCATAAGGGAGGAAGAAGACATGGTCACCTTACGAAAGGGGTCGCCCTCCTTTTAAAGGCGACTCTCCCTGCGTGCGCCCCCAACCGTCACGGGCTGAGTCTTCTCCAACACGCTCCAAAGCCCTCCCCTGCGGCACGGGGGCTGGGTCCTGCATGTCATGCAGACTGGCTCCGAGCAGAAGAAGCCAAACTGCCGCGTGTGGTGCACGCAACCGCCCAGCGGTTACAAGTGACCCTCCACTTTTGCCCAGACCGACGGGCGAAAGGGGCGGGCAGCCATGCAGGCGGCATGCAACCGCGCCAAGTGGACGCGCTTCTCCGACTCCCGACACGCCAGCATGGAGGCCCAGGCCCACGCGTCGCGCGACCGGCGCGCCGGATGCTGCATGCAAGCAACTGTACCGCCTGTGCTACCACCGCGCCTCCTCAATTGCGGAACCAATACCGCGACTCGAGGCGACCCAGCGCACGACCCAGCAGCGCCAGCCTGGCGCGGCGGCCAACGCGGCCAAAGGTGGGCCGGCAGTAATGACGGTGGCAGGCGCGCGGGAGCAGCGGACGCGTCGTCAGCCAAGCTCACGTCCCATCCGGGGGCAGCAAGAGAACCCCCTCTCACGGCGTGAAGACAACGCGCCCGTGGTCCGTTCCTCGAACGGCTCGCGCACGCGCAACGGCAGCCCCGCCAACTACTCGCCCCGTCGCATTAACTCCACGGCTGGACAGGCGACGCTTCTGGCAGGAGCAGCGGGCGACGCTTCGCCTTCGCCGAAACAGCCGCGCCAAAAAAGGTACGCCGTGTCGTTCGGTTTCGTATCCTTTTTCCTTTTTTCCTCTTTCTCTATCTCTTGCGACAGGGACCGGGAAAGGGGGATACCCCGAAAGGGATCCTTCCCCGTGAAGGAACTAGGCTCCGAGCCTCCTTACTGATTAGGGGTTCGAAGGCTGGCCCCCCGAAGGGTTCAACAGCCGCCTCAGGTCGTGTGGGCCCTACACCCACTACTGGTCAGAGGTTCGAAGGCCGGCCCCCCAAGGGTTCCACGGCCGCCTCAGGCTACTCGGGCTCCGCGCCCATTACTGATCAGGGGTTCGAAGGCTGGCCCCCGAAGGGTTCACAGTCGCCTCAGACACCGAGCGAGGGATGACCAGGGGTACGTTCGATACATAACCGAGGCTCGGGTTGCGCTCCCGAGGTACCCTAGGACATTTTCGAGACCAGCGGGAGCGATCTTGTAACGGAATCCCATCGGAGGGAGGCATCGAGCCCTCGGACCCCGTCGCCAGGGGACCGGGTCCGGCAGATCACCCGCAGGTACTTTTGGGCGTGCCTCTGGGCCCCTAGCCAACCCCCAACGAACGGGACACGGACGTCCACTCGGATTACCCGCTTGCAGCTCACCGGAGACACCATGTTCGGTGCCCATCGAGGGTAACATGGCGCTCTCCCCCCCCCTCCTCCTTGCGGAAAGGCGACATAGGGGCGTATGTAAAAAAGCCGAGTCTGTCCCTGATCGCCCTCTCGCCCTGTGCGGAGGCTCGGGGGCTGCTCTCGCAAACCCGGCTCCGGTCGAACTGTTGACAGCGTCAACATACCAGCCCGAGAACTTGGGCCCCGACCGTGCACCCGGGCTGCGGCCAGTTCGCATGAGGGAACCACCAGACCAGCCGAAGCATTACGCAAGGCATTAAGACCTCGAAGGAGTGAAACCACTCCTCCGAGGCCTTAGGGGCTACACCCGGCGGGTGCGCTCGCGCGCACCCATCGGAACAAAATGCAACCGAGAAAGGCTGGTCCCCTTGCAAAAAAGTGCGACGAAAGCCTCCAAGCGAGTGCTAACACTCCCTTCGAGGCTCGGGGGCTACTGTCGGGGACCATAATTGGGGGTACCCTCAAGACGCCTATTCTCAGCTGGTAACCCCCATCAGCATAAAGCTGCAGAGGCCTGATGGGTGCGATTAAGTCAGGGATCAGTCCATACGAGCGACTCGATCACGCCTCGCCCGAGCCTAGCCTCGGGCAAGGGCAGCCGACCTCGAGGGGTTTCCGTCTCGCCCGAGGCCCCCCTTTTTAACGGCGGACACATCTCCGGCTCGCCCGAGGCCTTGCCTTCGCTAAGAAGCAACCCTGACTAAATCGCCGCGCCGACCGACCGAGTCGCAGGGGCATTTAACGCAAAGGTAGCCTGACACCTTTATCCTGACGCGCGCCCCCCGGCAGAGCCGAAGTGACCGTCGTCACTTCACCGCTCCACTGACCGGTCTGACAGAAGGACAGCGCCGCCTGCACCACTCCGACTGCAGTGCCACTTGACAGAGTGAGACTGACAGGCAGTCAGGCCTTGCCAAAGGCGCCATAGGAAGCTCCGCCCGACCCAGGGCTCAGACTCGGGCTAAGGCCCCGGAAGACGGCGAACTCCGCTCCGCCCGACCCAGGGCTCGGACTCGGGCTAAGGCCCCGGAAGACGGCGAACTCCGCTCCGCCCGACCCAGGGCTCAGACTCGGGCTAAGGCCCCGGAAGACGGCGAACTCCGCTCCGCCCGACCCAGGGCTCGGACTCGGGCTAAGGCCCCGGAAGACGGCGAACTCCGCTCCGCCCGACCCAGGGCTCGGACTCGGGCTAAGGCCCCGGAAGACGGCGAACTCCGCTCCGCCCGACCCAGGGCTCGGACTCGGGCTAAGGCCCTAGAAGACGGTGAACTCCGCTCCGCCCGACCCAGGGCTCGGACTCGGGCTAGGCCCCAGAAGACGACGAACTCCGCTTCGCCCGACCCCAGGGGTCGGACTCCGCCCTGGCCTCTGCCGAACGACCTCCGCCTCGCCCGACCCAGGAGCTCGGGCTCGGCCTCGGCCATGAAAGACAGACTCGACCTCGGCTTCGGAGGAGCCTCCACGTCGCCCGATCTAGGGCACAAGCCCGCCACATCAACAGGAAGCGTCATCATCACCCTACCCCGAGCCGACTCGGGCCGCAGAGAACAAGACCGGTGTCCCATCTGGCCAGCTCCGCCAGATAGGCAATGATGGCGCCCCGCTAGCCCCGTGACGACGGCGGCTCTCAGCTCCCTTACGGAAGCAGGGGGACGTCAGCAAGGACCCAACCGCTCCGACAGCTGTCCCTCCGCCAGGCTCCGTTGCCCCTCCGACAGCCACGACACCACACCAGCTGGGTGCCAAGATCTCTCCGGCTGCCACATTGGCATGTACTTAGGGCGCTAGCTCTCCCCCGCTAGACACGTAGCACTCTGCTACACCCCCATTGTACACCTGGATCCTCTCCTTACGCCTATAAAAGGAAGGACCAGGGCCTTCTTAGAGAGGGTTGGCCGCGCGGGGACGAGGACGGGGCAGGCGCTCTCTTGGGGCCGCTCGCTTCCCTCACCCGCGTGGACGCTTGTAACCCCCTACTGCAAGCGCACCCGACCTGGGCGCGGGACGAACACGAAGGCCGCGGGATTTCCACCTCTCTCACGCCCGTCTCCGGCCACCTCGCTTTCCCCCCTTCGCGCTCGCCCACGCGCTCGACCCATCTGGGCTGGGGCACGCGGCACACTCACTCGTCGGCTTAGGGACCCCCCCGGTCTCGAAACGCCGACACTATCACATTTGGGGATGGAAATCAAGGATTGGTCAAAGGCTTGGGTAAAATAGCTATATCACCTGACCATTCTATTTCCAATGTTTTTCTTGTAGATTCATTAGATTACAATTTGCTTTCTGTATCTCAATTATGCAAAATGGGTTACAACTGTCTTTTCACTGATGTAGGTGTCACTGTCTTTAGAAGAAGTGATGATTCAATAGCATTTAAGGGTGTGTTAGAGGGTCAGCTATACTTAGTAGATTTTGATAGAGCTGAACTCGACACATGCTTAATTGCTAAGACTAACATGGGTTGGCTCTGGCACCGCCGACTAGCCCATGTTGGGATGAAGAATCTTCATAAGCTTCTAAAGGGAGAACACATTTTAGGACTGACAAATGTTCATTTTGAGAAAGACAGGATTTGTAGCGCATGCCAAGCAGGAAAGCAAGTTGGTGCCCATCATCCACACAAGAACATCATGACGATCGACAGGCCGCTTGAGCTACTCCACATGGATCTATTCGGCCCGATTGCTTACATAAGCATCGGCAAGAGTAAGTATTGTCTTGTAATAGTGGATGATTATTCTCGCTTCACTTGGGTGTTCTTTTTGCAGGAAAAATCTCAAACCCAAGAAACCTTATAGGGATTCTTGAGACGAGCTCAAAACGAGTTCGGCTTAAGGATCAAGAAAATTAGAAGCGACAACGGGACGGAGTTCAAGAACTCTCAAATCAAAGGCTTCCTTGAGGAGGAGGGAATCAAGCATGAGTTCTCTTCTCCCTACACGCCACAACAAAATGGTGTGGTGGAGAGGAAGAATCGAACTCTATTTGACATGGCAAGGACCATGCTTGATGAATACAAAACTTCGGATCGGTTTTGGGCCGAGGCGGTCAACACCGCCTGCTACTCCATCAACCGGTTATATCTACACCGAATCCTCAAGAAGACATCCTATGAACTCCTAACCGGTAAAAAGCCCAACATTTCATATTTTAGAGTCTTTGGTAGCAAATGCTTTATTCTTGTTAAAAGAGGTAGAAAATCTAAATTTGCTCCTAAGACTGTAGAAGGCTTTTTACTAGGATATGATTCAAACACAAGGGCATATAGAGTCTTTAACAAGTCCACTGGACAAGTTGAAGTTTCTTGTGATGTTGTGTTTGATGAGACTAACGGCTCTCAAGTAGAGCAAGTTGATCTTGATGAGATAGGTATTGAAGAGGCTCCATGCATCGCGCTAAGGAACATGTCCATTGGGGATGTGTGTCCTAAGGAATCCGAAGAGCCTCCAAATGCACAAGATCAAGTGATCAACCATCCTCCTCCACGCAAGCATCTCCACCGACTCAAAATGAGGATGAAGCTCAAGTTGATGAAGAAGAAGGTCAAGCAAATGAACCACCTCAAGATGACGGCAATGATCAAGGGGGAGATGCAAATGATCAAGACAAGGAGGATGAAGAACAAAGGCTGCCACACCCAAGAGTCCACCAAGCAATCCAACGAGATCACCCCGTGGACACTATTCTCGGCGACATTCATAAGGGGGTAACTACTAGATCTCGTGTTACACATTTTTGTGAGCATTACTCTTTTGTTTCCTCTATTGAGCCACACAGGGTAGAGGAAGCACTCCAAGATTCGGATTGGGTGGTGGCAATGCAAGAGGAGCTCAACAACTTCACTAGGAATGAGGTATGGCATTTAGTTCCACGTCCTAATCAAAATGTTGTAGGAACCAAATGGGTCTTCCGCAACAAGCAAGATGAGCATGGTGTGGTGACAAGGAACAAAGCTCGACTTGTGGCCAAGGGATACTCCCAAGTCGAAGGTTTGGATTTCGGTGAAACCTATGCACCCGTAGCTAGGCTTGAGTCAATTCGTATATTATTAGCCTTTGCTACTTACCATGGCTTTAAGCTTTATCAAATGGACGTGAAAAGTGCCTTCCTCAATGGACCAATCAAGGAAGAGGTCTATGTTGAGCAACCTCCCGGCTTTGAAGACAGTGAGTACCCTAACCATGTCTATAAGCTCTCTAAGGCGCTTTATGGGCTCAAGCAAGCCCCAAGAGCATGGTATGAATGCCTTAGATATTTCCTTATCGCTAATGGCTTCAAAGTCGGAAAGGCCGATCCTACACTCTTTACTAAAACTCTTGAAAATGACTTGTTTGTATGCCAAATTTATGTTGATGATATTATATTTGGGTCTACTAACAAGTCTACATGTGAAGAATTTAGTAGGATCATGACACATAAGTTCGAGATGTCTATGATGGGGGAGTTGAAGTACTTCTTGGGATTTCAAGTGAAGCAACTCCAAGAAGGCACCTTCATTAGCCAAACGAAGTATACTCAAGACATTCTAAACAAGTTTGGGATGAAGGATGCCAAGCCCATCAAGACACCCATGGGAACTAATGGGCATCTCGACCTCGACACGGGAGGTAAGTCCGTGGATCAAAAGGTATACCGGTCAATGATAGGCTCTTTACTCTATTTATGTGCATCTCGACCGGATATTATGCTTTCTGTATGCATGTGTGCAAGATTCCAAGCCAACCCTAAGGAAGCTCACCTTACGGCTGTAAAACGAATCTTGAGATATTTAGCTTACACTCCTAAGTTTGGGCTTTGGTATCCTAGGGGATCCACATTTGATTTGATTGGTTATTCGGATGCCGATTGGGCAGGGTGTAAAATCAATAGAAAGAGCACATCGGGGACTTGCCAGTTCTTAGGAAGATCCTTGGTGTCTTGGGCTTCAAAGAAGCAAAATTCGGTTGCTCTTTCCACCGTCGAAGCCGAGTACATTGCCGCAGGCCATTGTTGCGCGCAATTGCTTTGGATGAGGCAAACCCTGCGGGATTACGGTTACAAATTAACCAAAGTCCCTTTGCTATGTGATAATGAGAGTGCAATCAAGATGGCGGATAACCCCGTCGAGCATAGCCGCACTAAACACATAGCCATTCGGTATCACTTTCTTAGGGATCACCAACAAAAGGGAGATATCGAGATTTCTTACATTAATACTAAAGATCAATTAGCCGATATCTTTACCAAGCCTCTTGATGAACAAACTTTTAACAAACTTAGGCATGAGCTAAATATTCTTGATTCTAGGAACTTCTTTTGTTGATATTGCACACATAGCACATTTATATACCTTTGATCATGTCTCTTTCATATGCTATGACTAATATGTTTTTCAAGTCTATTTCAAACCAAGTCATAGGTGTATTGAAAGGGAATTGGAGTCTTCGGCGAAGACAAAGGCTTCCACTCCGTAACTCATCCTTCGCCGTCGCTCCGTGCCACTCTCCATCTTTGGGGGAGAAAGCAAAAGGACTTCGTCTTTGGTATAATCTTAACTCATTTATTTATGACCAAAGGGGAAGAAAGCGCTTCGAGGGCTGGCGATTCATGCCAAAGGGGGAGAGAGTATGAGCCCAAAGCAAAAGGACCGCACCACCACCTAATTTTATTTTTAAAAAAATTGGTAAATTTCAAATTGGTATCTTATTGTGTTCAAAAAGGGGAGAAAGTAGTATTTCAAAAATGATATATCAAAACCCTCTTGAACACTAAGAGGAGGATCTCATTTAGGGGGAGTTTTGTTTAGTCAAAGGAAAAACATTTGAAACAGGGGGAGAAAATTTCAAATCTTGAAAATGCTTTACAAAATCTTATTCATTTACCTTTGACTATTTGCAAAAGAACATTGAAAAGGATTTACAAAACAGTTTGCAAAAACAAAACATGTGGTGCAAGCGTGGTCCAAAATGTTAAAAACAAAGGAACGATCCATGCATATCTTGTAAGTATTTATATTGGCTCATTTCCAAGCTACCTTTGCACTTACATTATGCAAACTAGTTCAATTATGCATTTCTATACTTGCTTTGGTTTGTGTTGGCATCAATCACCAAAAAGGGGGAGATTGAAAGGGAATTAGGCTTACACCTATTCTCCTAATTGATTTTGGTGGTTGAATTGCCCAATACTAATAATTGGACTAACTAGTTTGCTCTAGTGTATAAGTTATACAGGTGCCAAAGGTTCACACTTAGCCAATAAAAAGATCAAGTATTGGATTCAACAAAGGAGCAAAGGGACAACCGAAGGCACCTCTGGTCTGGGGGCACCGGACTGTCCGGTGTACACCGGACAGTGTCCGGTGCATCATAGGACTCCAACTCAAACTTGCCACCTTCGGGAATTTCCAGAGGCACTCCGCTATAATTCACCGGACTGTCCGGTGTACACCGGACAGTGTCCGGTGCTCCAAGGAAGAGCGGCCTCCGGAACTCGCCAGCCTCGGGAAAACGCAGCGGCTGCTCCGCTATAATTCACCGGACATGTCCGGTGTACACCGGACTGTCCGGTGAACCAGCAGAGCAACGGCTACTTCGCGCCAACGGTCACCTGCAGGCGCATTCAATGCGCGCCAGAAGCGCGCAGAAGGCAGTCACGCCCATACTGGCGCACCGGACATTGAACAGTACATGTCCGGTGTGCACCGGACATCCAGGCGGGCCCAGAAGACAGAAGCTCCAACGGTCGGAATCCAACGGCATTGGTGACGTGGCTGGCGCACCGGACATGTCCGGTGTGCACCGGACTATCCGGTGCACCATACGACAGACAGCCTCCACCAACGGTCATGTTTGGTGGTTGGGGCTATAAATACCCCAACCACCCCACCATTCATGGCATCCAAGTTTTCCAACTTCCAACCACTATACAAGAGCTAGCATTCATTGCAAAGCACACCAAAAGAGATCAAATCCTCTCCCAACTCCACACAAAGCCTAAGTAACTAGAGAGAGTGATTTGTTGTGTTCATTTGAGCTCTTGCGCTTGGATCGCTTCTTTTCTTTCGCATTCTTTCTTGTGATCAAACACTCACTTGTAATTGAGGCAAGAGACACTAATTGTGTGGTGGTCCTTGCGGGAAGTTTGATTCCCAAGTGATTTGAGAAGAGAAGCTCACTCGGTCCAAGGGACCGTTTGAGAGAGGGAAGGGTTGAAAGAGACCCGGCCTTTGTGGCCTCCTCAACGGGGAGTAGGTTTGCGAGAACCGAACCTCGGTAAAACAAATCCGCGTGTCACACTCTTCATTTGCTTGCGATTTGTTTTCCACCCTCTCTCGCGGACTCGCTTTTATTTCTAACGCTAACCCGGCTCGTAGTTGTGTTTATATTTGTAAATTTCAGTTTCGCCCTATTCACCCCCCCCCCCCCTCTAGGCGACTATCAATATGCTTTCTGCTTGTGGGGATGAGTTCCGTGCCATGGTTAACTATTGCCCCTAAAAAATATCAGCAGGTTTACCTGGCTTAAGTTACATTGCTTCCTAGACTAACGTTTGCTTGCATTTCCTAATGGTTTGACAAGAGGATAACTGATTTTGCAAGGATAAGTTTGTAAGCCATTTTTTATTTTGCATCAATCAATATAAATTCTAAAGCATGTACGGATAGTAGACTTTTGCCATTTTTATTTTTCTGATATCAATACAAGATTTGTTTCCACTTGCATTTTTCTTCAGTTGAAAGTATGATTCTATCTTCATCTTTGCACAGATTGCTTGCTCTGCCCAATCTGTTCCTGCCTAGGCTTGTTTAGTATAAGAGCGGTCGACTTCGCACATATCCATTGAAACAATGCAGTAATGTGAATCTAGGAGATCTTTTAGTTATATATTAAACTTTTTACTTCACTGTTGGAATTTACTGCTACCGGAGATTGATTACATTATGTCAATCTGAATAGACCCTTCGCGCGCTGATTGATACTACATGGCTACGTGAGATTTCTATTGCTTGGGAGGTCTCAAATTTTTTTCATGAATTACCAATTCAGGTGTTTTGACTATTGTTCTATGTTTGCCCTGCAAATTTGCACATGTATAGTTAATGCATGAAGTGTGTCATCAGATATACCCCATCCAGGTTGTGGTCCATAATTTTTCTACTATTCTCTTTTTAGAGATGGCACTCCACATTCATGAAAATGGTATAGATTGTGGTCCATAATGTTTATCGGTGTCTACAGTTTATAGATTGCATTGCTACGGTTCCAAACAAACCTTTATTCAGTCTATGCAACCTATACATTGTCAGTTTCAGTAACCTTTAACTAGTTTTCATTTTGTGTATTTTATTCAGATTGCATACTTGACATTTTTTAGTTTGTACAATTTATTCAGTTTACAGACCTCACTATATTCAGTTTAAGCAGATTTCTACATACAACATTTTATTCAGTTAAGAGACTTCACCTTATGCGTCATGGTCTTATAGCTTCTTTATACAACAGTTATTTTAGAACTGTTTTTGTTGACCATTTAGTTACTATAGGTTGAGCTTGAGCCATGAAGCTAAAAAACATTAGGATTAAATAAGCAAATTATTTAAAGAGAAACTCTCGATATATGGACCTTCCAAAGTGTTTTGAAGTCAGTACCAAGTATTGATACAAGTTGCATAAGATAGAGCTTATTGAGAAAATGACTTCGAAAAGCAACATCTCAATAGGGAAATCATGTCAACTGTTGGCCCATGATACCTTCAGAATCATATGAAGGGAGAGAAAAGACAGATTGTTGTGTCACTGTGTGAACTGTAATATTATTATCATGCATGGTTATTCTGAATTGCTTCCTGTTCTAGAATATTATTATCCTGCATGGTTAGCTAGAATAATAGTGTGGTCCAAGCTTCAATTATTTCGATACGTGAACTGTAATTCTGAATTGTTGCATTCCCTATTGGTCTATAGTAGTGGTCAGTTCTGATATGGTGTGTTCTGGTGTTTATATGCAATTACTTGTTATTCTGATATGGTGTGTATATTTCTTATTTTTGTTTTTATCTCTTAACCTGAGAAAATGGGTTTTATCATAATATATTTAAGAACAAATTAGATCTCTGAGAGTTACTATGGGTTCGACTGTTTCTATCTACTTTGAATTTTTTATTGTCAATAATAGCAACTGATATAGGTTAGTTTTGTTGTTTCTATCTACTTATCTATATTCTCCTCTTGTTTGATTTACTCTTGTATGGTTTACTGAATATTTGGAGCTGCATTTTCTAGAACAACATTTTGTCTTCCGATCAGTGAGGCCAGTCATCCTCTATTGTTATATATTATTGCATGTGGTTTATTAATCCGTCATAATTAAATATATTTGACTAGACTGTTTTCCTAATAAAGATTTAACATGCCTTGTTATGTCTTGAATTAGTACCGCTTCATTGCTGCAACAATTAATCAGTACTGCTTTTCTTTCTGTATTGACAACACAAGCAACAAGCAACTACAAAATTAAGACTAATGTTCTGCAGTAATCAATCATTTAGCATTAGTCATATTTCTATCTTTAGCTAGGACATGCCACTTGTGTTTTTTTCCTTCTCTTCATTGTTAAATGTCACCTCCATTCTGATGTAGCGTTCCTTCAGGAAAGGGGAAGATCTCAGTTCTATATCTAAAGAAGACTACCACCCCCAAGTCAGTTAAAGACCTTGAATTTGATGGTTTCTCCTCCACTACTGACCTTCGTGAGGTTTCTCCTTGACTACTGACCTTGAATCTGCAAAACTTTATTTTATTGAATCCATTCTATGGTTGTTAATTTAGTTTTCACCTTGAAATTTTGTGTATTGTTGTTTTTTCTTTTATATTTGCATGTGCATAGTGTTTCCCTGTACTTAAATCAGTTGTTCTGTTAAGAAGCTATATACAGATCGTGTTTAGAAATTCATTGACAAAGTGCTATGATCCGTGAACTTAAGTCAGTTGTTATGAAATGTCCATTCATTTAAATGTAGCCTACTAAAACCGAGGTTCCTATAAAGATTCATAGTATAGGTTTTCGACTTCATCTTCATTTTAATTCTGAATTGTTGCATTCCCTACGGGTCTAGAGTAGTAGTTAGTTCTATTATGGTCTATATTTCTGTCTATTGTACATGTTCATTTCATGGTTGGATTTCCGGCTCATTTCCGGAAAGGTGGTTTAATTGGGTTGCTTCTCAGTTTATCTTCAATTTTAATTCTCAGTTTATATATAATATATGTGATGTTATTTGCAAATACTCTAGTTTAGGATAATAAACAAAGATTCGTAATTTTTTCTCTCACTTGTTATTCCCGTCCTTTTGGTATGAATTTTAATGTATATTCACTTCATTACCATTACAATCCTCACAATGCACAAACATTGTACTCACTTCTTAGACGTTGTTTTTGTGATTTTCACATTGTATTGTAAATTGATTTGTATTAGTTTAATTCTTCATTTGTTGTTAACAGAGAATTTATAAGATTGTGATCGATAATATGTGTTGCTTGTTTTTATGTAATTATTGTCCACGAATAATTTGTGTGCCGTCGCAACGCACGGGCACTTGACTAGTTAGTTAATAATTAATCAGCGTGCCTTTAAGAGCATCTCTAATAGTCTGTAAATTTAGCTCCCTAAATTATAGATTTAGAGAGTTGCTAATATAATTTTAGCAATAAAAGGTGTTTCTGCTCTAACAGTTCTTTATTTATTGACTACAAACTTTTGAAGTTATTCTAGTCAACAACAAAAAAAGTGGGCCTGCTTTTAATTTTTAATTGGAACCATCTATGACTTTTTTTAGCGGCATCAGGGATGTAGCACCTGCTACAGCCTTGATGAGGTGAACTTTCCAAACAGCTTCCATCGGGAAAAAAAATCCCAACGACCTGTTTGGTTCAGATTTTTTCTGACCAGCTTTTCCGAGAATCTAGCTGTGGAGAGAATCTGGCTGTGTAGAGAATCTAAATATCATTAGAATTACGTGCGGAGGAAGATAAAGTTGTCTATGGGACTCATGATCTATAAAGTGACGGATTACTACTATTGCGACGACTCAACGGATTATATGTTTATGTTGATTTTGAATGGTTTTTATCCAAATGAATTTTATAGAAGCTGGCTGAAAAGCTGAGTGTTTGGCAGTCCGCAGCAGCTTTTGGTGGCCAGAAGCTACGAAAAGCCGAAACAAACGGGCACATGGTTGTTGCTACAGATCTTGAAGAAGCAAGATTGAACGAGAGAAAAGCATTTTGCCCTATTGCTATTGCAATTTCTATCTATTAAAGCGCTGCAGCTAGCAGCACAACCAGGCTGACCACTTATTCTCCCTTCTTAACAGTCGTCTGATTTGGTCTTCATGGCTACGGACGTAAGCCGATGCCACCCGTAAAGTACCTCCCTTTTTGCCAGCGCAAAGCTGCCTCTCCGATAGTCCACGTAGTCTTCAATTTTGTATCCATCTGATCGTATCTCAATGGTTCCGCACCATCTGGACTCTCCGTTACGCAAAGCTTCTTGCCCCGGAAAAAAATATGTACATCCCTAATGCAAAGTTCCTCTTTTACGGCCCCTCACATCCACCACTTAGAGGCCCACAAAAACAGATCAAAATTTGCAACTCAACTCTTTAGTAATTTGTTTTTCTTCTATTTATATATTTATATAGATCACTAGGTTGTGGATGTGAGGGGCTACAAAGGAGTTTCTTTACATCTTGGATGTAAAGATTTTTTTTCCCTGCAATTGTTGAGGCTAAGACCACTAAACAGGATGTCTACTCAAAGTTCAAGAGCAGCTCTCCCCATTGCTACAAGAAAGATCCAACAATTGTTGATTTACTTCCGGGCACTCCATACAACATGCAAATTGCCAATTACTGCAAGGCATGAGTTGTAATTATTTTTAACCAAAACCCGACAAATGTTGCTTCCTCCTTCCAGATCAGTGTTGGTATTGCTGGAAGTACCAAAAAATTGTTAAGGTGCCAAATAACTTACTCTTACGACTCTAGGTCCTGGGTACACATGTGGGCGTGCCATTATTGGCAGGCTGACTGAGTTTTTCACCGCGAATGGGTGCAGGGCAACCCAACCTCTAAGTAAGTTGCCCATATACTAAACTTTTACATTTTACTTGCTATCAGTTGCTTATGTATGTTTTAGAGATGAGGTACAACTACTTCATATTATTTAGGTTTTGTTTGAGTACTCTAGTATTGACCTTAATCCACATGTGTTGTGGTGGATTGAGATTAATACTATAGTACCCAAACTAGGCCTTAGTGTGTTCCTGTTCCCTGACGATGACTCCAAATTTTTAGGTTACATTTGTCACAAAAGAGAAATGCTAATTGATATTTGATGGCAATAAGTTACTACTAGGCTCAACAAAATGCAATATCTTTTTATTTTTTGTTTGTTCTTCACAAAGTAATATATTCTAATCACAGATAGGCCTAGGAAGGATTCCATATAAGTTGCAGTTTTGTCTAGATTTTATAGCAGAGAGTGTTCTTAACAGAGACATTCTTAATCTGCAGTGACATGGAATGTGACATGTACATATTCCCAATTTCTTGTTCATAAGTCTCCATCATATTGTGTATCTCTCTCATCGTTTCGTAATGAAAAAATTATGAATTGCCCAACATGCTCATGTGACTACCAGAACTCGAGTGGGTCAAACTGCGTGAAGTGACTTTATCTGCTTTTTACTCTTAATTCATGTCATATCAGGGTCTTGTTTTTTATCTATGAAGTTTTTAATTGGTTTTGTTGTATTTTGTAATGAAATGTGTTTCCTCTATTTGATAAATTTTCACAAAGTTATGTAGTGCTTCAGTAGTTGAAATAATAACCATTTTATTAAAAAATTTACTAGTATTGTACAAGAACAAAATAGATATCATGTAGGCCCTTTTTTACAATCTTTAGTTCATAATGTATGATACAGTTACAAACCATAATGTTTTAACAACTAACAACATATATCCCTCATGCATAAAGTAAATATTTCATGCAAGGCCTTTTGAAAGGAACATAGGATCAATATCCACAAAGAAAAGGTATTATTGTCATAATCTCAACATAAACACTGGTATTATGTTACTACTAACAATTTTCATCCTGTTCTATAACTTTACCATTCGCTACTTGCCTGTATAAATGATTTGCGCTAGAGAAGTCCTTGAGTGATACCTCTATATTTGTTATATACATAGTTACACTAGCTTCTCCATGCATATCTATATGATTTTTCCTCTTTGGTTGTGTAAGCGTATTAGCTATTTATTTATAGAACAATGTGTCTTAAGAAGCAAAACCTAAGAAATTTGCCTATGAAATTCCTCTCCATCTTTATTGTAGGAAGAACATTGTACAACTTTTTATATGTAAATACCTGTTGAATCAACTTCTATCACTCATCTAAACAATTCTGTTATTATCGAAAGCTACAATTAAATAGAGTTTAACTTAATTACAATGAAGAACGCGTGCTAGCGCGCGACAGTTACTAGTAACAACAATGAGTTGAGCGTGCAGAAGCAAGATTGGAGGCTAGAGGAATAGGGGTGCCCTACCCACGAGTAGTGTGAAAACAGGGCATATACGGACAGACAGTAGATAATCTTGTATCCTACCCCAAATGTATTTCAATCGTGTTCGAGATCAGATATGGATAGTTAGAAATGAGACAGATATAGGACCAGATATTTATTCGGACAGATAAGTGACAGATACAGACATTATTTGGTTGATGCTGGATACCTATCAGAAAATGCTTGAATTGATTATTATTCACTAAAATTTAGTTCCAGCATAAGATAGTTACACCGCGAGCATTGCATAGACCATAGATCAACGTTATAATATAACAATAAGTTGAGATCTTATAGTAGTCCAACATAATAGTTTAAATGTAATGACTAGATTCGAATCTCACAATAGTCTATACAACACAATATAGTTTTCAAATGACATAAAATAGTCTAATATAACACAAGATAGTCCAATATATGTGGTATATAATCTATTATAAGATATGGAGTGATGAGTTACACATGTGATGTATATTCTATTACTTCAATATAATTTTGAACATTATTTTAATAATTTTGATGTAAATTGTTAGCACACGGCGTTTATGGGGGTCCTCGGCACAAAGGATTGTTAGGAGTGGCAACATCAAGAATGTTTTATTATAATACTATATGTCTATTGTGATCTAACGATTTAATTCCGCCCCACTTATATAAATATATTGGTGATTTGGTGTCCACCTCCTGATACGTATGACATCTACCAGAAAGAAGCAACATCTCCGTGTGCATCGATCAGCTCTGGCCTGCACGTGTGATTAATTCCCGGGTGTTCAACGTTTTCAAATTTCATGCCTTCTTGAGCATGGCAACAAATTAATTACCAATAATCATATCCTAGAGTCCCAACGCTCTCTATTTATCTTTTAATTGACCTTGTACCTAAAATCAATTAACACATTTTGTTCTGACACCACCCAATTAAAAAAAAAACACAGAATCCGCAGTGCTCTTCTGGAGCCCCTTCCTCGTGAAGTTGGAAACAAAAGACGATCGCACCAAACTCAGGGATGCAGCGGACTTGACGACCTCATCTTCAACACCGGGCACTGGACTCACCGGCAAACTCAGCCCGTATGTGCACAAGCTCCAGAATGTCAAGTTTCGCTTGCCACAGCCTATCCATCTGTAAGCAGTTGGGATAATCTCGAGTGGGACGGAAAGGAGGCGCAGACGGCAGGTGAGAAAGCCTTCGATGGAGCATTGATGTCCTGGGCTAGGTGGGTCGACAGTCGACTACAATATACAACCAAGTGTCTCACCTGGACACAAGAGGTGCACATTTCGAACAATAACAATTGAAAAGACACATCCAACTAAATTATCACTTACCACATCCCTTCTAGTAGTATTATGCAGCGTAAATTGGTGCTACAACCAAAATGTTTCCATCTAAGGGAACCATCGCTCCATCATTTAATCATTATCCAGAAAAACATCGAGAGGACAGAAACGACTACCATACATATGAACATCAACTCTACGAGCTACGAATTGATGCACACCCATCAATTTACCGAATTACTCAGCAAAGGGAAACCACTTACAAAGAGCAGCAGCAACCACCACTAACATATTGCGACGGCAGCCACTGGTGTCTACAGGGTTACCAGCACATGGAACGTGCTTCTGTTTAATTCCCTGATTAGACCTCAAGTATAGATATTTCGGAGTGAACAGCAAATCAAAACAAAACAGAAGACGTACAAACAAAGATTCCAAGATATATAACGACATTACAACAAAGAACAAAGAATCATAATATGTAGGCATTGCAACGTAGGTAAAAATTTACATCGAACATGTACCACTATATATAAATAGTGGCACAATTCTCATAGCAGGAAAAAAAACACCTCAGTGGCTTTTAAATTGGCTACTATTAATAAACAATCAATAAGATCCAAGACTGCAAAATGCTCAATTCCAAATTCTAGGCCATTCTTGTTCACCTAAACATAAGATAATGTATACAGATGTGTATTATATATCTAGAAAAACACAACTTGCTTCTTTTCAAATTGTAAGGCTCCGTAGCTAGCTTTTTCGAGATACTCATGTATCTAGACATAATCTATATCTAGACGCATAGCAAAAATCATGAATCTAGAAAAGAACAAATTACAGTCAGAAATTAGGGAATATTACAACTATCACCACATTGACCAAGGCAGATAACTGCATCATTTACCCTCAATAACACAATCCAATCACTGTAACCTTTTAAGCAAAACTAACACCTCCACAACACAAACTAAAATTTTCATAGCAGCAAATGTCAAACCTAGCTTCAAACAAACGTCAGATAATTTTTCTAAACTTGTAATCATGGAGCAGATCAGATCAGACCTATCTACAAATAAAAAATAGCAACAAAAAGTTGACTTCAGGTTTCGATATGACCTGTAATCTCCAGTTACCACCAAAGTGTGGCTCATGGTTCCAATCTAACAATAACCATATTAACTATAATGAGATATTCGTGTCGCAGGGGATATAACTATAAATTGGACCTTATAGAAAAAAAGAGAAGGTGCATTACAATCACCAATCATACATATAGATTGCCCTTGGTCCACCAAAAATATACACAAATAGAAAGCCATAAGATTAAACACATCATCAGACCATGAAAATAAAGGGATTTCATATGATAATACAATGATAATCAACACAACATACACTTCATGCAAGGTCTTTTATCTATATAGAAAATGAAACTGCAAAGCAGTCATAAGTACATGTGAAGCATTATCACAGATAAGCATTATCACAACTATCACAACAAACTAGCTTCATGTATCCCTTAGCAGCAAAATTTGGGAGTGCAAACTCAATCCACATTTCAGATCAGAAGTAGCCAGAATATGCAAGACATCCATGTAACAACACTTCTGAATTCAGCACAAGAAATGGATATGCTCCCAAGAGGCAAACACCTGAGTCACACATTCACTAGAATTCAATCAATAATTCAGCTGAGTACATATATAAATACAAAATATATACAATACAACATTAGAATATAGATATATAATGTTTGATACATTAAGCATACAAACTATTAAACTTAGAGACTACATTTTTTCGGAGTATGCAATATCAAATATAGCAGTTTTGATAACAAAAAATTGATCTTGCAAACCTTTAAATGCAAATATAACGTTTGGTTCAGCAAGAAGATTGCAAAATATTATTATAACACAATTAAATATATTAGGCAGTAAAAATTGGATCAAACCATATTGCTGATGATATAAGAAAATATCCAAGCAGATTGAAAGATGTTAGTCGTAGAATCAAAGCAAGGTGGATCAAGTGATGTCAAACATCTAGCGTTCTGTGACAAGATGGTACCACAAAAGTCGAAAGACTAGTTTTATAGGATGGCGATTAGACCTGCTATAATGTATGATGCAGAATGTTGACCACCTACAAAAAGACGGCATGTTCAACGGGTGACCAGGCGTTGTGAAAATGCGTACGCTGCGTTGGATTTGTGGCCATACAAGACTATCTACAGCAGTCTACCCATAGTTTATCGAAAAGCACTGTTTTGCATTGTGGATTGCACTGTTCGCAGAGTGGAGTTTAAATATGGGTATGTTGGAGGTATCCTAAGAAAGGATTGAGTCCAGAGCGATGATATAAGATAGACTAAGGTTAGCACCAATTGAAGAAAAGTGTGTCCAACAATGGTTGAAATGGTTCAAACATGTCCATCATAGACCTCCAACAGTGCGTACTGGGATCCAAGGGCACGATGGCAATAAGAAAACAAGCAGGGAAAGGACGATGTTAACATGGGAAGCGACGGTAAAAGGAGACTTGGAAGAATATGACTATATGAGCATAAAAACAGTTATCCATGTGCCTAAACCTTGCCTTGTAGTTTCTGTTGGGTTTCAACTCTAACTTACCTCAACTTGCTTGAGACTAAAGAGGCTTTGTTGTTGTTGTATAAAAAATGACCAAAAAAACTTGAAAGATTTCATTCATGAATCATCACCATAAAGAAAGCACAATGTCTAGTGGACGAAGGTTAAATTTGTTTTTTAAAGCATTTCACATTGGCCATGATATACATGCAATGCTAATAGAAGAAATAGAGATAACTTCATAAAGCATATGAAGTTGCCATGCGTAACATTGCAGAAAAAAATAGACCAAACAAAACATCTCTAGCATTCAAATACACATTTGAGGGTTGTCTGTGTATGCGACTAGTAATTTTATAGTATAAAACAAGGAAATAAAATATTTCGGATCAACACCTCAAGCACTACATGCATTATTAAATTTGTGAAACAACATAAGTTCTACAAAAGGGGTTCGTTCACAAAAATGTGACAATGCACATGCTCAAGTACCAAATTGGAGTCAAGGTATGTGTATCAATAACATGAATACTGAAAAACATGCACGGGTAAATAATTGTACAAACCACTAATACCAGTAAAGACTATGATAATAAGACTGAGTAAAAAGAAAAGGATGCAAATAAAAGGACTGATCAAGTAGTGGAGAAGATCCAAATGCACCTATTGACAAAGCAAACAAAGTAAACCAAAGCTTTTAACAAAAAAACAATAAATATAGGTACACATTTTACAGGATGTCTGGATACCATATCTACTGCAACAATTCCCGCATGCAATGAAATCCTAAACGGGTCATCATACCAATCTCAGATGTCAACAAACATCTAGCATCAAGTATGAACCAGCAAGGTGAGATACTTAGATCAAGTAACTATCCAAGACATACACATTATTGGCCATCATCATGATAAAACTTGAATACCAAATCTTGGAGACCCCAAGCATTAAGAGATAACAAATTAGAATCCAACAAGCACATGTGCAACAAACTAACAAGTGCAGGAATGAACTCTTGTCAAATAAACAACCGAATAAATTCGGTGGTGAAAAACTGAAAATGATGGGTGGTGCAGCCAGACAAAAAAGGTGTTATGCTATGCTCTGAGAGTACCTTCCACAATACCAAGGCAAGTCTAAGGATAGACCCATACACCCAAAGTGAAGTTTCAGAACAGTAAAACAAGACAAAATAATGGCAAATACAGTATGGAAATTAAGGTCTACTACGCTGACTCATTCACAGTTATCAATCCTTGAAGCTATGCCCACCAATCAACTTCATCAGACATGTAATTATCTCAAGTCTTTTACAAAGCATCATAAGAACTTCAATCACCAAGAAAACCAATAAAATCAGAACAAGTAAACAATACTCAGCCAATCACTACTTGTAAGTGCACCAATGGCCTTAAATTTCTTACAAATCATTGGAGCTTAATCAATGAAAATGTTTGATTTCCCAGCCATTCAATGAAAGCAAAGAAACTAACACTGTCAACATAATTCGCAAACACGTTAGTCAAGTACTCTACTTCATCCAAGAGAAGCTAAGGAAAAAACATCTACAGGTCAATGCAGATTTCACCACTGTTTTAAAGGTATCGCCTAGGCGTCCAGGCGGTGGTCCAACGCCTAGGCGCCTTGCATCGCCTAGGCGCCACCTAGGCATCCAGGCAGCGGTCCAATGCCTTGTCTCACCATACCACTTTAAAAACCATGGATTTCACTATACATCCAGGTTTCAAAAACATCATACTGGAACAGTAACTAACCTATAGATAAAACTAATAACATATGGAAGCAGTGTAAATGAATACCTTAGAAATAAGGTGGCACGTTGGGATACATAGGAGGAGCCCTGCCACCTGGACCAGGAGGAGACATTCCACCTTGAGGGTCCTGGCCCCGGAAACCAGAACCTGGAGGTGGGTAGCTCCCTCCATCACCAAATGCGCCTGCAGGCAGCCCACCTGCTCCCTGTTGTATGCGGTACATAGAGCCTCCACCAATTCCAAGGCCACCATATGCCCCCATCCCAGCAGCACCGAACTGAGATGATACACCAAATGAACCACCACCCAATCCGCCAGGCCCAAATGCACCAGCCCCAGCACTAGCCAAACCACTGGGCACCTGGCTTCCCATCGACCCTAAACCACCTGCGCCACCTCCACCCATGGAAGATGGCATGTTACCATAAGGATTTGGACCCCCAAACCCGCCGCCAACACCACCAAAACCAAATGAAGGCATACCAGTCCCAGGGACACCATACTGTGCTCCCATTTGTGACCCAAGCCCAAGCCCTCCCTGAATGTCCTGCGGACCACCCGGCAGTATCTGCTGCTGGTGGTGATTGCCAGGTCCAGGTTGCTGTGATTGCCCCTGCTTCTCCTTCTTCCCGTCTAAGGCAAGCTTGCATACAAGCTGGTGGCCGTCAATTACCTTCACCGTGTCCACTAGGGAGGCCTGCGCACCTTCTGGTGTCTTGTATACGAAGAGTGCAAAACCCCGGAACTTGCCCGTCTGCTTGTCAAAACCCAGCGGCCCCTCCTCAATCTCGCCATAGGAGGCAAAATGCGCAAGGAGACGCTCTGATGCCATGTCTGCCGGAACGTTACCAACGAAGATCTTCCGGAGCGACACATCAGACACAGGAGCACCGCCACTGCCGGCGGGCCCACCGGCGGGCCCACCAGCCGAGCCGGCGGCGGCGAGCTGCGTGACAGTCATGCGACCGTCGATCTTCTTGGATGGCTCCTTGAGCGCGAGGACGGCGGAATCGGCGTGGCGGAAGGTGACGAACCCGTAGCCCTTGGACCGCCCCGTGGGTTTGTCAGTGATGACGACGGCCTCCTCCAGGTCCCCGTAAGCGGAGAAGATGGCGCGGAGCGAGTCGGATGTGGTCTCCCAACCAAGCCCCCGAACGAAGAGCTTGCGGAGGGCCGGGTCACGGTCGGCGGCTGCGCGCACGGCGTCGAGCGCTTGCGAGGAGACGAGCGCGGCGGCGGCCGCTATGTCCGCAAGCTGGTCCCGGGAGAGCGGCTCGAGAAGGCGGATGACGTCGTCGCGGGTGAGGCCCAGCGTGGCAGCCCCACCGGCGGGAGAGGCGGTGACGGCACCGTTCTCGTCGGGCTTGCGCTTCTTGGAAAAGGGGTCCATGGGGGTGAGGATAGGGAAGGAGAGGGCTTGGGAAAACCCTAGTTAGGGTTTGGCGATGTGCGGCGGCCGGGTTAGAACTTGGGACGAGGAGGACGACGGAAAGAAAGAGGGATCGGCGTGCTTTTATCGACCTTCCAGAAACAGGATTTCTTGATTGGGGAATCGGAAAATTAACATGGGCCGGGCTCAAACTAAATTTTCACAAACAAAAGCCCTTTACATCTGAACGTAGGCCTCTTTAGAATGGATGATTAGTAAAACGTAAGGATAGAAGGAAATTTAGTTTGGACCTCATGTTAAAAAAAACATCTAAAATCTTACTACATTGCTCAGTTTTATGGCCCTGTTTGGTATAGCTGCTGCTTGTTGAAAAAGCAGCTTATCTGATAAGCTGGTAAAAACAGCTTCTGCTTGTTGGCTGCTTTTAGTTCATTTTGAGAAGTAGCTGAACTGATAAGCTGCTGCAGAAGCTGTCTGTTTGGCAAAAATTCGGCTTAAATTTGTGAAGAAGCTGAAAATAAGTTGTGCCAAACAGGGCCTATATGAATTTTATAGAATTTATAGCAACTTACTCCTTTGTTCCAAAAGGACCATATAGAAAAACTTCTCATATATTTTTAATTCTTCAAATCCCTTTACTTTTCCCTTGTTCCAAAGGAGGCCGTAAAATTTCCTTTTGAAAGGGGCCCAAACTCCTACCATCCCGATCTGAAGTTTCATATGCCTTAAATCGCGTATAGAACTAAAATATATAGTATTTGTATCTGTATTTTACATAATATTAAACCAACGATTGAATCGTATCCATCATAAAGGATCTGGTACTTTAGAGCATGAACTGATTCTGCAGGTTCTGATTCATAAAGGATTTGGTCCAAAGTGGATTACCTGGACTCGGAATATCCTTCACTCTAGCACTTCTTCGGTGTTACTCAATGGAGTCCCAGGGAAAACCTTTCATTGTAAACGCGGAGTCAGACAAGGAGATCCCCTCTCACCCTGTTGTTTGTTTTGGCGGCTGATCTCCTTCAGAGTATTATCAATAAAGTCAGACATCTGAATTTGCTTTAGCTACCTCTGTCAGACAGTTGTGAACAAGATTTTCCTATTGTTCAATATGCTGATGGTACTCTCTTGATAATGGAGGCCTGTCCAAAGCAGTTGTTCTTTCTAAAGGCAATTCTCAATTCTTTTGCAACCTCAACTGGTCTAAGGTGGATTATAACAGATCAAGTATGTATCTGATAAACGTTAACCCTGGGAAAATGGAGATTCTTTCAAGAACACTCAATTGTCAGACAGGAGCAATGCCTTTCACTTACCTTGGATTGCCTCTGGGTCTTTCAAAGCCACAACTTCAGTATTTCTTACCTCTAATCCAAAGAATTGAAAAGAGCCTGTCATGTACCTCTAATTTCCTATCTCAGGCTGGGCGATTGGAGTTGGTAATTTCCTATCATCGGACCTCGGTCCGGTGCACTAGACCACCTGGGTCCAATGTCTACTTCGTAGGCGATCGTTGGCCCAATGACTAGTTAACGTGGCATACTATCTAGTGGTACACCGGACTGGTCTAGTGCCAGCTCAAGAAGGAAGGTTCCCAATCAGATACCGGAGATGGCCGCACTATTGGAGGTTTGGTGCACCCACGGACAAAGGCTTTCCTAGTTTGTCTCCAATGACTATTTGGGGCTTGGGGGCTATAAAAGGACCCTCTACGCTCCTAACTAGGACACAACAGTACCAAGCAAGTAGCATACAAGCGTATTCTCATATCCTATCCTTATCTTGTGCATTCTTTGATAGATTAAGTGATTAGAGCGTGTTATAGTCAAAGAGAGAGGTGTGTATGCTATAATATTGCATAAAGAGCTAGTGTCTGATCTTGAACAAAGTATTCGAGTTGTGATTCTGCCAGAGAGCTACCAAAGTTGTAGTAAGCCTCAGTTCTGTTGTAACTCAACATCGATATAGTGTAAGTCTCGGTGAAGTAAGAAAGTTCAATAGAGTTTAAGTTTTTATTAATGCCTATTCACCCCCTCAAGGCGACATCCAAGTCCTTAGTACCTCAAAAGGTACTTTCACCCGTAGAGAACCAAAATCGGGTAACACAATTATAGTAACATGATTTCCCATTTTTCTCTATCCACTTGCAATGGAGGGATATATTAAAGGGAGAATGCCATGATAATTACAAGTATAAAATATAGCGAGACATAAAAATATGAGAATGCACAAGTTGAGCAATATTAGCTTCATTTATTTATTATGTTTTCCTTGGTTACAAATGATTAAAAGGGTACCTTCATAGTGCCCAAAGGTATTTTGAAGAAATTCATAGCTTACCACTTCAGATGCTGAGTAATCTTGTGTGAGTGCACATGAGAACAGTAAAAAGCCCTCGTGATGCATAGGTAATGTGCCCCTGTTTATAGGGGAAACACGACGTGCAACTTTGCATGAAATTACATTCACGTCCTCAAATCCTATACATATGATCTATAGAGCCCATTAAGGGTGTCGTTGTATTTTCCTCTTAGAGATGTGTACCACACTTTGCTTGATTCTTTCTGTCTCATAATCTGCTTCAAATGCAGCGAGGTATTTCGGCTTACCATCAGTGCTTAAGCTATTACTTCTTCTTGTACCCTTAGGTGCTTTTTGAGATGAATGTCACTTTATTGTCTTGAAAGAAACTTAAAGATGATCGAAGTTTATTATTTTGAGGACCTTCGACATAGGTAGACCTCTAACACCTATAATGGCTAATAAGGCACGATAAGTCCATACTTTTCTATGACGCTAAGATATGATTGCCATCCAAATTGAGACGAGATATTTTGCTCCTATCACTCGAGTCATTGTCATCATGCTTCGCGTACTATTTGGGATGATGACAAAGAGCGTACCATATGTGCTCTAGCTTGAACTTGGTTTCTCCGAGCTTGTTGCACAAACACTCCTTGATTGCTTCAAGCAGCATAACATCATCTGCTCCACTTGACCAGGCCATATATAAGTGGTTGTAGATGCCATTAAAGAGGGTGATCTTTCGATTGCTTGTCGATTACCGATCCTTTAGTTGCTTTTGGGTATGGTGGCGAGGAGTTTATATGGTAGAGTCGTACATGTTGGCTATTTGCCCTATCGATCCCTTTTGTTGTTGCCATTAATGGACTCCACTGAGTCTAGTAGCCACATGTGGACCTAAAAATATGAACTAAAACTATTGTGGACCTAAAACATGTGTCAACTTTGAAAGTTCGGTTCGAAGCGGTATCAATGTCACATCTTGGGGGCACTATCGTAACTTTAGGAGGACGAAATGAAGAACATGCACCATATGGAAGAGGAGCACGATAAAAGAGATGAGCAAACAGAGAAGGGGGTGGAGGAGGATCACCACATGGAGGAGGAGCGCTATGATCTATATGCACTACACCACGGTTGAGTTTTATAGGCCCTTGTTAGGTATCAACAGTTGGTTGCTAAACGTTGGGGACTTTTGGTTGGTCGCTAAAGGTGTTTGTAGCCACGACCTGTTGATCGCTAAAACTACATAAATTTAATGACTTATGGTGGGTTGCTATAGAAGCAAGTGGACATCCAACGGTTTGTCACTAATCAACTTTAGCGGGCCTTAGCCACAGCCCCATCTCCCCATGCGTGCCAATCCCTTACGCTAGGGTTTGACTCTATTGCCATTCACACCCTCCCTCTTCTCCATGGTCGCCTCTCCCTCTCGTTGCTATCCTCTAGTGCCCTCGATCCTCCCTCATAGTTCCTTTGCACCACCACCTACTCCCACCCTCCTCCTCACAGTCGTCACTGCTAACCATCCCTAGTCCCCACCGGTGATGATGTCGAAGCCGAAGTCGTCGCCTCCGGCGAGCCCCACCATCTATGCTGCATGTCGCCCCAGCCGACGCTAGAGTAACCCCTATGGCTGCTGATCTACGTCGGGCACCCACCGTTTGTAGACGGATCAACCACAACACAGCGGACCGACAGTTGGTCGCTAAAAATATAATAGCAGCAACCGACGGCCAGTCGTTAAAAAGATGTCGGTCGCTAAAGCCTTTAGCGAGGCACTTACAACGACCATCTTTATAAGTCGCTAAAGGTCTTTAGCGACGAACAGTAGGTCGCTGAAGGTGCTTTTAGCAACCAACCGTAAGTCACTGTAAATGAATCGTCGTGTAGTCATGGAGAAGCTCCATATGGATATCCATATGGGTATGAAGGAGGGTATGAATAAGTAATGGTGGTGGATTAGTGTTAGTGGTAGGAGGTTTTGTGGAGGGGAGGGAGAGCATCCATGGAAGATTGGTAGGGATATGGAAGAGGAGAATATGAGTATGAGAGGTTTTGGAGTGAGGGAACAATGATAGGCACAAACATCCTCTCGACGATAGTGTATTAAATAAGACCCATGATATGACCATGTCATTAAGCAATACATTACAACCCTTAAGGCATACTACATCAACTCAAGTACAACCAACATCATCACCAACCCAAGCCTTTGATGGACCAATTACACGTAGTCGAGCTAAGAAGCTACATCAAGAGGTGCACGCGCTACTTTATGAATTTCAACTAAACACTAATGAGAACTTTATGCTACCTAAGCCGTGTATGTTGATATTACTTAGGTTCACCAAAGAGGAAGGACAAAACATATTAAGGACGAGTCAGCAAGAAGAGCTCTGTCTGAGTCAGTCTAGCGCAATAGAACCGTCCAGAAGAAACAGTCATATCTTTTGATTCCCAAAAGCTATGAAGGCCCATAAGTACTTTTTGGAAAGCTCTTGAAGTCTAGTTTCCAATGCTTCTAAAGCCGACTTAATTAAATCTACCAGAAAGGCAGCCGGCCTACTTTAGTGCTGATGGGTCAGAAGGTCAACAGTCTGCTTGATGACCAAGTTTTCGTATTAAACTGCATCATTCTACGAAGTTTCATTAAGCATGCTATATATGGTGAGAATGCTTATCAAGTTAGCTTTCCAATGCAACAAGTCCCACGTCATTTGAAGATTCCTATAAGAAGTTATTGTCAAAATACTGAAGGCTGTGCAGAAGTCAAACAGCCACACAGAAATCAGCTCTGCAGATCTCCCGAAGAGGCTCCTTCACATTAGCACGTGAAATTACTTTTGTTTCGTGTTTATACCTCGCTAAGGCTGGTTGTTACTAGTATAAATACCCCCCTATGTCTATGATGTAAGGCAGCTTATGATAATCTAAAATAGAACCCTTTTATTCAGCTGTGTGCTAACAAATATTGAGAGTGATCTCTACCCCTTTGCTCTTGTGAAATCCTTCGCGGTATTGCAGAAGCGGCGGCTTCATCCGCTCCCAATTGGTGCTCCTACTCCCTTCGAGGTCTCCTCGATTGATTGTAGGCTGTGTTGGTTGGTTCTTTGAGAGTGTGGTTGGGCGAATCCTCGATTCAGGCTGCCGGTTAAAGACAGTGGTTGGCTTCGAGTTTTATTTGTCAGGTTGCACTAGTTATCGCTGTTTGCAGCAAGTTATCTTGGCTTCTTTGAAGCTAGTTATCTGAAGATTGATCCTATGTCGTGAAGATCGGGCATCGTGACGCATCATCTGGTATCAAAGCCTCAGTTGCCACGATAGGATTCTTTACCCTTAGCTACATATATTTTGTGTTCGTCCTATCCACTAAAAAGCCATAAAATATTTTTGCCATAGCCCTTTGTTTTAATCTGTTGTTCCAGTGAGTTTTGTTAAGTTTCAGTCCTTAGAATCTTTGTTTAGTTGCTGGTCACTCTATCCTTTGTGTTTCCTTTGAGCCTCTTATATATATCTGAAAATATCCACACAAAAAATTCTGAAAAAAAACCCTCATCATTTCCTTCGCGTTAACTTTGATCCTATTTAAGTTATAACTGTTGGTTGAGTTCTTTGTTAAATATTATAAAGTGTGCAATATCATATCAGATCTCTGTGTTTAGTTCTATATAAAAAAAGAGTATAAAAAAGTGCCAAAAAAAGTGTTGAACAAGATTGTGAAAGAAAAGTAGAACAATCAGTTTGTTTATGTGCACAAGTGCTGAAAGTTTTATCAAGTTGTTCAACCAGTTTGCTATTGTCATTTGGTGCAAAATTTTGGTTGGATCTTATTGCAACACTTGCATTCCAATCATACTCCTTGTCTGCATCAAATCTGAAATTTCTTGCGCGTGTGTTTGATCTATTTACATCACTCGTATTTTGTGGTCAGCACTAAGCAGGGAACTTCTAGTTGGGTGGTTATTTAACTTTACAACAACTAGGATTCAGATTGCATCCCTTGTTTATTATTCCCCACCAAGCTCCACATATAAGCCATTGTAATCAGTACTCTGGTCTTGTATTCGATTAACCACCACTTTCTTGTTACCACCACACATTTTCTTGCAACCCGCAGGGAACTCATAAGAGCCTTGGTTGGTAAGAGTGGTCAGGTTGTGAGATTTTATATAGCTTCATATTCCACTTATATTTGTTGCCTTGTCGCCACTAATTTCGCAGGAAGATGGATCCCAACATTGAGATTGAAGAATGTGTCACCATGATACAATTCAATGAGCTCAAACAAAGCATAGAAGCCAAGCAAGATCTGTTGGCACAAGATCTTCAGACACTTATGGCTGAAATCAGAGGTCGTCGTCGTCGACTCCCTGATGGTGTAAGAAACCATGATGAAGATGGGGAAGAAGGTGAAGGAAATTATTCTAGAAGGGCAAGTGAACATGGGAGGAGAAATCAAGGTGCTGCACGTGGTAGGGGAAGAGGTCGGAATCGAAGAAATGATGACAATGAGGAATCTGAATTTGGGAATGATGATGATCAGTCCCAACATCGCTATAGTCGTCGTCATCGTAGAGGCGTCAACCAAGAAGAGAGATTTGGAAAACTTAAGTTTACCATGCCAAAATTTGATGGTAGATCTGATCATGAAGATTATTTCACATGGGAATTGAAGGTGGAGAAAATCTTCCGCCTACATAATTATTCAGAGGAGAAGAAACTTGCAATGGCATCTCTTAGGTTTGAAGGATCTGCCCTGATTTGGTGGGAGAAACTTCTTCGTGATCGTGAAGAAGATGGAGAGGTCCCTATTATTACATGGCAGGAGATGAAGCGAGAAATGAGAATTCGTTTTGTGCCGAACCATTATCGACGTGATCTTTTTGATAAATTGCAGAATTTGAGACAAGGAAGTTTCTCTGTTGAGGAGTATTATAAGGAGATGGAGAAGGCCATGATTAGAGCCAATGTGTATGAAGACGAAGAGCAAACCATTGCATGTTTCATGGCTGGGTTACACCGCAACATTCAGCGTATTGTTGAGTTCCAGCCGTACCAAAGTCTTATTGATTTGGTACATCAAGTCACCAAAGCTGAACGCCAGCTGCAACAAGATGCTAAGAGCAGCAAGCCCTTGTCATATGGTGCACGAACCATGACTGGAGGAAGCAAATCGATCTCAAGGTTTACTGTTGCATCCTCAGCAACAAAAGGTTCATCTGGAGGCTTGCGATCCAATATTCAAGGCAATTCTAGTGGAAAGAACGGTGCTGCTCCAAACACAAGTTATAAACCAACAGCATCCACTTCAACATCAGTGGGTTCAACATCCAAGAGTAGTGGTATTCAGTGCTTCAAGTGTGGAGGTCGTGGTCATGTCATAAAGGAGTGTCCAAATAATCGTGTGATCTTGTGACTGATGATGGAGAATATACATCAGCTAGTGAAGAGAAAGCTAAAGCAGGAAATGAAGATGACATTGATAAATCTGAAGAACATATGGGATGTGAATTTGAGCATGGCACTACTCTTGTGGTTACACAAATCTTGAGTGTTCAAATGAAAGAAGCTAAAATTGGACAGCGACATAATCTTTTTCAAACGCGAGCAAAAGTGCAAGACAAAGTAGTAAAGGTGATCATTGATGGAGGGAACTGTCATAATCTTGCAAGTCGTGAGATGGTTGAAAAGCTTGGTTTGAAGTTGCAGCGACACCCGCATCCATATCATGTCCAATGGCTGAATGAATCGGGAGATATCAAGATTGGTTATAAGGTGAAAGCTCCGTTCAAGATTGGAGAATATGTTGACACAGTGGAGTGCGATGTTGCACCCATGTCTGTGTGTCACATGCTGCTAGGAAGACGTTGGCAATATGACCGATATTCTCAGCATTGTGGAAGAACAAATCAATACACGCTAGATCTGAAAGGGAGAAAGTTTGTACTCAAGCCTATGACCCCTCAACAAATCATGGCTGAACATTTACAAAAGAAAACTGAAATTAGTGCAGCAAGTAGAGGAGGAGAAGAGCAAAAGAAATTGAGTGCCATCCACAATTCGGTGAGCGAGTGCTACAAGCCAAATTCAAGAGATAAAAGGAAGGAAGAGGGAGAACATCTAGTTATGCTAGCCATAAAATCTAAGCTGAGAGAAGTGAGGAACAACCCATATCAAGTACTCTTTGTACTTGTGAACAAGGATGTTTTGATTTCTCCTAACGACATAACATCTCTTCCTAGTGTTGTGGCTGATCTTTTGCAGAACTTTGAAGACGTGTTTCCACAAGAAACACCGGCTGGACTACCTCCAATTCGAGGGATTGAGCATCAAATCGATCTTATTCCAGGGGCTGCACTTCCTAACCGTCCACCATATCGAACCAATCCTGAAGAAACTAAGGAAATACAAAGGCAAGTGCAAGAACTTCTTGATAAAGGTTTTGTTCGTGAAAGCTTAAGCCCTTGTGCTGTTCCTGTGATTTTAGTACCTAAGAAATATGGATCTTGGAGGATGTGTGTTGATTGTAGAGCTATAAATAATATTACCGTTCGCTATCGCCATCCTATTCCACGGCTAGATGATATGCTTGATGAATTAAGTGGTTCCACAATTTTTACTAAAATTGATTTGAGAAGTGGATACCATCAAATAAGAATGAAAACCGGAGATGAATGGAAGACTGCATTTAAAACAAAATTTGGGTTGTATGAATGGTTAGTGATGCCCTTTGGGTTGACTAATGCTCCTAGTACTTTTATGAGATTAATGAACCATGTCTTAAGAACTTTCATTGGAAAATTTGTTGTTGTCTACTTCAATGATATTCTAATTTACAACAAGGCTTTTGATGAACAAGTGAAACACATTCGACAAGTTTTAGATGAGCTTAGTAAGGAGAAATTATTTGCTAATCTTGAGAAGTGCAGTTTTTGCACAGACCATGTTGTGTTTCTTGGCTTTGTTGTTTCAACAAAAGGAATAGAGGTGGATGAATCCAAGGTGAAAGCCATCAAGGATTGGCCAGCTCCAACGAATGTAAGTCAAGTAAGAAGTTTTCATGGTCTTGCTGGTTTTTATAGAAGATTTGTGCGAGATTTCAGTACCATCGCTTCCCCTTTAAATGAATTGACAAAGAAAGGTGTTGAATTTAAATGGGGAAACTCACAAGAAAATGCTTTTCAAGAATTGAAGAAACGTTTGACTGAAGCACCTGTACTTATTCTTCCTGATTTCAATAAAACTTTTGAAGTAGAATGTGATGCTAGTGGGATTGGGATAGGAGGAGTTTTAATGCAACAAGGAAAACCTATAGCATATTTTAGTGAAAAATTGGGAGGTGCTCAATTAAATTATTTTGTGTATGACAAAGAATTGTATGCTTTGGTCCGAGCGCTTGAAACATGGCAGCACTACTTATGGCCAAAAGAGTTTGTTATTCATTCTGATCATGAAGCTTTGAAGTATTTGAAAGGGCAAGCCAAACTGAACCGTCGCCATGCCAAATGGGTTGAGTTTATCGAAACATTTCCATACATTGTGAAATATAAGAAAGGTAAGGACAATGTGGTCGCTGATGCCTTGTCTCGAAGGAATGTGTTGTTGAATCAACTAGAGGTAAAAGTTTTGGGTCTTGAAAATTTGAAAGAAATGTATAATGATGATCCTGAATTTTCAGAACCATACAATCATTGTAAAGATGGAAAAGGTTGGGAAAAATATCATATGCATGATGGGTTTTTGTTTAGAGCTAACAAACTTTGTGTACCAAATTCTTCGGTTAGATTGCTTTTATTGCAGGAGTCACATGGAGGAGGTCTAACAGGTCATTTTGGACAAAAGAAGACTTATGAAATGCTCAGTGATCATTTCCATTGGCCCAAGATGAGGAGAGACGTCATAAGATTTGTGGAGCATTGTGTCACTTGTCACAAAGCTAAGTCAAAATTGAACCCTCATGGTTTATATACTCCTTTACCCGCTCCTAAAAATCCTTGGGAAGACATAAGCATGAATTTTGTTTTAGGACTGCCGATGACTCGAAAAAAGAGAGATTCTATTTTTGTTGTGGTTGATAGATTTTCAAAAATTGCTCATTTTATTCCATGCAACAAGAGCGACGATGCTTCACATGTTGTCAATTTGTTTTTCAGAGAAATCTTAAGGCTACATGGAGTGCCCAAGACCATCGTATCTGACCGTGATGTGAAGTTTGTGAGCTATTTTTGGAAAACATTGTGGGCAAAGCTTGGGACTAAACTTTTGTTCTCCACCACATGGCACCCCCAAACTGATGGCCAAATTGAAGTAGTGAATCGTACATTGTCAATGCTGCTGCGAACAATGGTAAAGAAGAACTTGAAGGATTGGGAGGAATGTTTGCCACACGTGGAGTTTGCTTATAACAGGGCAGTACATTCTACAACTAATTTATGCCCCTTCGAAATTATATATGGGTTCAAACCTATTGCTCCGATAGATTTGTTGCCCCTTCCATTGCAGGAAAGAACTAATATGGAAGCTTCTAAGCGTGTTACATACATAAAAAAGATACATGAGAAGACCAAAGAAGCAATTGAGCTCAAAGCAGTGCGCAAGGCAGCAAGCATGAACAAGCATAGGAAGAAAGTGTTATTTGAACCGGGTGACTTGGTTTGGATTCACTTGCGCAAGGAGCGTTTTCCTAATCAGCGCAAATCCAAATTGATGCCACGAGGGGATGGCCCATTTCGTGTTCTTACCAAGATCAATGATAATGCATACAAGATAGATCTTTCACCAAGCTATGGCGTGAGCAACACGTTCAATGTTGCTGACCTCTTACCATATAAAAGTGAAGACACTTCAGAGTCGAGGACGACTCCTTTTCAAGGGGAGGAGGATGATATGACCATGTCATTAAGCAATACGTTACAACCCTTAAGGCATACTACATCAACTCAAGTACAATCAACGTCATCACCAATCCAAGCCTTTGATGGACCAATTACACGTAGCCGAGCTAAGAAGCTACATCAAGAGGTGCACGCGCTACTTTATGAATTTCAATTAAACACTAATGAGAACTTTATGCTACCTAAGTCGTGTATGCTGATATTACTTAGGTTCACCAAAGAGGAAGGACAAAACATATCAAGGACGAGTCAGCAAGAAGAGCTTTGTCCGAGTCAGTCCAGCGCAACAGAACCATCCAGAAGAAACAGTCATATCTGATAGTCGCCTAGAGGGGGGGGGTGAATAGGGCGAAACTGAAATTTACAAAAATAATCACAACTACAAGCCGGGTTAGCGTTAGTAATAACGAAACGAGTCCGCGAGAGAGGGTGCAAAACAAATCGCAAGCAAATAAGAGTGTGACACAAGGATTTGTTTTACCGAGGTTCGGTTCTCGCAAACCTACTCCCCGTTGAGGAGGCCACAAAGGCCGGGTCTCTTTCAACCCTTCCCTCTCTCAAACGATCCCACGGATCGAGTGAGCTTTCTCTTCTTCTCAATCAACCGGGAACAAAACTTCCCCGCAAGGGCCACCACACAATTGGTGCCTCTTGCCTTGGTTACAATTGAGTGATGATCTCAAGAACAAATGAGAAAGAAAGAAAGCAATCCAAGCGCAAGAGCTCAAAAGAACACGGCAAATCTCTCTCCCTAGTCACTAAGGGTTTGAGTGGAATTGGAGAGGATTTGATCTCTTTGTATGTGTCTAGAATTGAATGCCTAGCTCTTGTAAGTGGTTGAGAGTTGGAAAACTTGGATGGCCATGAATGTGGGGTGGTTGGGGTATTTATAGCCCCAACCACCACAAGTGACTGTTGGCTGGAGACTCTGTTCGATGGCGCACCGGACAGTCCGGTGCACACCGGACAGTCCGGTGCCCCTGCCACGTCACGGTTGCCGTTGGATTCTGACCGTTGGAGCTTCTGACTTGCGGGCCCTCCTGGGTGTCCGGTGCACACCGGACATGTACTGTTTGATGTCCGGTGCACCGGCATGGGCATGCCTGACGACTGCGCGCGCTGCGCGCGCATTTAATGCACCGCAGGGAGCCGTTGGCGCCGCAGGGAGCCGTTGCTCCGCTGGCACACCGGACAGTCCGGTGAATTTTAGCGGAGCGGCCGCTGAGCAGACCCGAGGCTGGCGAGTTCCGAAAGCCGCGTTCCCTTGGAGCACAGGACATGTCCGGTGCACACCGGACAGTCCGGTGAATTATAGCGCGCCGGCTTCCGAGAAATCCCGAGGACGAAGAGTTTGAAGTCGAAGTCCTCTGGCCGCACCGGACAGTCCGGTGCACACCGGACAGTCCGGTGCTTCCGGCCAGAGGTGCCCTCGGTTGCCTTGCTGCTCCTTTGTTGAATCCAACACATGGTCTTTTTATTGGCTGATTGTGAACCTTTTGCACCTGTATAACTTATGCACTAGAGTAAACTAGTTAGTCCAATGTTTGTGTTGGGCAATTCAACCACCAAAATTATTTAGGAACTAGGTCTAAGCCTAATTCCCTTTCAATCTCCCCCTTTTTGGTGATTGATGCCAACACAAACCAAAGCAAATATAGAAGTGCATAATTGAACTAGTTTTCATGATGTAAGTGCAAAGGTTGCTTGGAATTGAGCCAATATAAACTTATATGATGCGCATGGATGGTTTTCTTTATTTTTCACATATTGGACCACATTTGCACCACGAGTTTTGTTTTTGCAAATTCTTTTGTAAATTCTTTTCAAAGTACTTTTGCAAGATAGTCAAAGGTAAATGAAAAAGATTTTGCAAAGCATTTTCAAGATATGGAATTTTCTCCCCCTATTTCCAATGCTTTTCCTTTGACTAAACAAAACTCCCCCTAAAATAATGTCTCCTCTTAGTGTTCAAGAGGGTTTTCCATTAATTTTGAAAACACTACTTGCTCCCCTTTTAGAACACAAAGAGATACCAATTTTGAAATTTATCATTGAAAATCATCAAATTTAAAATTAGGGTGGTGGTGCGGTCCTTTTGCTTTGGGCTCATATTTTCTCCCCCTTTGGCATGAATCGCCAAAAACGGAATCATTAGAGTCCAATGAAGTACATTCTCCCCCTTTGGTCATGAAATACATGAGTGAAGATTATACCAACGTTGGAGAGATGATGCGGAGCGACGGCGAAGGATGAGTAGTAGAACGGAGTGGAAGCCTTTGTCTTCGCCGAAGACTCCAATTCCCTTTCAATACACCTATGACTTGGTTGAAATACACTTGAACACACATTAGTCATAGCATATATAAAAGAGACATGATCAAAGGTATATTCATGTGCTATGCGTGCAAGACTTAGCAAAAGAAATTCCTAGAATCAAGAATATTAAGCTCATGCCTAAGTCGGGTAAAAGATTGTTCATCAAGTGGTTTGGTAAAGATATCGGCTAATTGATCTTTAGTGTTAATGTAAGAAATCTCGATATCCCCCTTTTGTTGGTGATCCCGAAGAAAATGATACCGAATGGCTATGTGCTTAGTGCGGCTATGCTCGACGGGATTGTCGGCCATTTTGATTGCACTCTCATTGTCACATAGCAAAGGGACTTTGGTTAATTTGTAACCGTAGTCCCGCAGGGTTTGCCTCATCCAAAGCAATTGCGCGCAACAATGGCCTGCGGCAATATACTCGGCTTCGGCGGTAGAAAGAGCGACCGAATTTTGCTTCTTTGAAGCCCATGACACCAAGGATCTTCCCAAGAACTGGCAAGTCCCCGATGTGCTCTTCCTGTTGATTCTACACCCCGCCCAATCGGCATCCGAATAACCAATCAAATCAAATGTGGATCCCCGAGGGTACCAAAGCCCAAACTTAGGAGTAAAAGCCAAATATCTCAAGATTCGTTTTACGGCCGTAAGGTGTGATTCCTTAGGGTCGGCTTGGAATCTTGCACACATGCAAACGGAAAGCATAATGTCCGGTCGAGATGCACATAAATAAAGTAATGATCCAATCATCGACCGGTATACCTTTTGATCCACGGACTTACCTCCCGTGTCGAGGTCGAGATGCCCATTTGTTCCCATGGGTGTCTTGATGGGTTTGGCATCCTTCATTCCAAACTTGGTTAGGATATCTTGAGTATACTTCGTTTGGCTAAGGAAGGTGCCCTCTTGGAGTTGCTTGACTTGAAATCCTAGAAAATACTTCAACTCCCCCATCATTGACATCTCGAATTTCTGTGTCATGATCCTACCCCTTATGAATGTCGCCGAGGATAGTGTCGACGGGGTGATCTCGTTGTATTGCTTGGTGGACTCTTGGGTGTGGCGGCCTTGTTTGTTCATCCTCCTTGTCTTCATCATTTGAATCTCCCACTTGATCGCTGCCGTCATTTTGAGGTGGCTCATCTTCTTGATCTTCTTGTTCAACATCTTGAGCTTCATCCTCAACTTGAGTTGGTGGAGATACTTGCGTGGAGGATGATGGTTGATCTTGTGCACTTGAAGACTCTTCGGATTCCTTAGGACACACATCCCCAATGGACATGTTCCTTATCGCTATGCATGGAGCCTGTTCTTCACCTATATCATCAAGATCAACTTGCTCTACTTGAGAGCCGTTAGTCTCATCAAACACAACGTCACAAGAAACTTCAACAAGTCCTGAGGACTTGTTAAAGACTCTATATGCCCTTGTGTTTGAGTCATATCCTAGTAAAAAGCCTTCTACAGTTTTAGGAGCAAATTTAGATTTTCTACCTCTTTTAACAAGTATAAAACATTTGCTACCAAAAACTCTAAAATATGAAATATTGGGCTTTTTACCGGTTAGGAGTTCATAAGATGTCTTCTTGAGGATTCGATGAAGATATAACCGGTTGATGGCGTAGCAGGCGGTGTTGACCGCCTCGGCCCAAAACCGGTCCGGTGTCTTGTACTCATCAAGCATGGTTCTTGCCATGTCCAATAGAGTTCGATTCTTCCTCTCCACTACACCATTTTGTTGAGGAGTGTAGGGAGAAGAGAACTCATGCTTGATGCCCTCATCCTCAAGAAAGCCTTCTATTTGAGAGTTCTTGAACTCCGTTCCATTGTCGCTTCTAATTTTCTTGATCCTTAAGCCGAACTCATTTTGAGCCCGTCTCAAGAATCCCTTTAAGGTCTCTTGGGTTTGTGATTTTTCCTGCAAAAAGAATACCCAAGTGAAGCGAGAATAGTCATCCACAATTACAAGGCAATACTTACTACCGCCGATGCTTATGTAAGCGATCGGGCCGAACAAATCCATGTGAAGGAGCTCCAGTGGCCTGTCGGTAGTCATGATGTTTTTGTGTGGATGATGGACACCAACTTGCTTCCCGGCTTGGCATGCGCTACAAATCCTGTCTTTCTCAAAATGAACATCGGTTAGTCCCAAAATGTGTTCTCCCTTTAGAAGTTTGTGAAGATTCTTCATTCCAACATGGGCTAGTCGACGGTGCCATAGCCAACCCAAGTTAGTCTTAGCAATTAAGCATGTGTCGAGTTCAGCTCTTTCAAAATCTACTAAGTATAGCTGACCCTCTAACACACCCTTAAATGCTATTGAATCATCACTCCTTCTAAAGACAGTAACACCTGTATCAGTAAAAAGACAGTTGTAGCCCATTTGACATAATTGGGATACGGAAAGCAAATTGTAATCTAATGAATCTACAAGAAAAACATTGGAAATAGAATGGTCAGTAGATATAGCAATTTTACCCAAACCTTTGACCAAACCTTGATTTCCATCCCCGAATGTGATAGCTCGTTGGGGATCTTGGTTTTTCTCATATGAGGAGAACATCCTTTTCTCCCCTGTCATGTGGTTTGTGCACCCGCTGTCGAGTATCCAACTTGTGCCCCCGGATGCATAAACCTACAAAACGAGTTTAGTTCTTTGTTTTAGGTACCCAAACGGTTTTGGGTCCTTTGGCATTAGATACAAGAACTTTGGGTACCCAAACACAAGTCTTGGAGCCCTTGTGTTTGCCCCCAACAATTTTGGCAACCACCTTGCCGGATTTGCTAGTCAAAACATAAGATGCATCAAAAGTCTTAAATGAAATAGCATGATCATTTGATGCATTTGGAATTTTCTTTCTAGGCAACTTGGCATGGGTTGGTTGCCTAGATCTAGATGTCTCACCCTTATACATAAAAGCATAATTAGGGCCAGAGTGAGACTTCCTAGAATGAATTTTCTTAATTTTACTCTCAGGATACCCGGCAGGGTACAAAATGTAACCCTCGTTATCCTGAGGCATGGGAGCCTTGCCCTTAACAAAGTTAGACAAGTTCTTAGGAGGGGCATTAATTTTGACATTGTCTCCCTTTTGGAAGCCAATGCCATCCTTAATGCCAGGGCGTCTCCCATTATAGAGCATGCTTCTAGCCAATTTAAATTTTTCATTTTCTAAGTCATGCTCTCTAATTTTAGCATTAAGTTGTGCTATGTGATCATTTTGTTTTTTAATTAAGGCTAGGTGATCATGGATAGCATCAACATTAATATCTCTACATCTAGTACAAATGGAAACATGCTCAACATTAGATGTAGAGGGTTTGCAAGATTTAAGTTCAACAACCTTAGCATGCAACATATCATTTTTAGTTCTAAGGTCGGAAATAGTAGCATTGCAAACATCAAAATCCTTAGCCTTAGCAACTAATTTCTCATTTTCATTTCTAAGGCTAGCAATGGAAACATTCAACTCATCAATCCTAGCAAGCAAATCAACATTATCATTTCTAGGATCAATGCAAACATGAGAATCAACCTTAGCTAACAGATTTGCATTTTCATTTCTAAGGTTGTCTAAAGTCTCATGACAAGTGCTTAGCTCACTAGACAGTTTCTCACATTTTTCTCTTTCTAGAGCATAAGCATTTTTAACCTTAACATGCTTTTTATTTTCTTTAATAAGGAAGTCCTCTTGAGAATCCAAGAGATCATCCTTCTCATGTATAGCACTAATCAATTCATTTAATTTTTCTTTTTGTTCCATGTTAAGGTTGGCAAAAAGAATACGCAAATTATCCTCTTCATTTTTATCATCATCCTCATCACTAGATGTTTCATATTTAGTGGAGGACTTTGATTTTACCTTCTTTTTGCCGTCCTTGGCCATGAGGCATTTGTGGCCGACGTTGGGGAAGAGGAGGCCCTTGGTGACGGCGATGTTGGCGGAGTCCTCGTCGTCGGAGGAGTCGCTTGAGCTTTCGTCGGAGTCCCACTCCCGACAAACATGGGCATCGCCGCCCTTCTTCTTGTAGTATCTCTTCTTCTCCTTCCTCTTGCCCTTCTTGTCGTCGCCCCTGTCACTATCACTAGACATAGGACATTTTGCAATGAAATGACCGGGCTTACCACACTTGTAGCAAACCTTCTTGGAACGGGATTTGTAATCCTTCCCCTTCCGTTGCTTGAGGATTTGCCGGAAGCTTTTGATGATTAGGGCCATCTCCTCGTTGTCGAGCTTGGAGGCGTCAATTGGTTGTCTACTTGGTGTAGACTCCTCCTTCTTCTCCTCCGTTGCCTTGAAGGCCACGGGTTGCGCCTCGGATGTGGAAGGCTCATCAAGCTCATTGATCTTCTTGGAACCCTTAATCATGCACTCAAAACTAACAAAATTCCCGATGACTTCCTCGGGGGTCATTTGTGTATATCTAGGATTGCCACGAATTAATTGTACTTGAGTAGGGTTAAGGAAGATAAGGGCTCTTAGAATAACCTTAACCACTTCGTGGTCATCCCATTTTGCGCTCCCGAGGTTGCGCACTTGGTTCACCAAGGTCTTGAGCCGGTTGTACATGTCTTGTGGCTCCTCCCCTTGGCGAAGACGGAAGCGACCGAGCTCCCCCTCGATCGTTTCCCGCTTGGTGATCTTGGTCAGTTCATCACCCTCGTGCGCCGTCTTGAGTAGGTCCCAAATCTCCTTGGCGTTCTTCAACCCTTGTACTTTGTTGTATTCCTCCTTGCTTAGTGAGGCAAGGAGAATGGTTGTGGCCTGGGAGTTGAAGTGCTCGATTTGGGCCACTTCGTCCGTGTCGTAGTCTTCATCCCCTACGGATGGTACCTGTACACCAAACTCAACAACATCCCATAATCTTTTGTGGAGAGAGGTTAGATGAAATCGCATCAAATTACTCCACATAGCATAATCTTCACCATTAAAAGTTGGTGGTTTGCCTAATGGGACGGAAAGTAAAGGTGTATGTTTAGGAATGCGAGGGTAGCGTAGGGGAATCTTACTATACTTCTTACGCTCTTGGCGTTTAGAAGTGACGGACGCCGCGTCGGAGCCGGAGGTGGAGGTCGATGAAGTGTCGGTCTCGTAGAAGACCACCTTCCTCATCCTTTTGTGCTTGTCCCCACTCCGATGCGGCTTGTGAGAAGAAGATTTTTCCTTCTTCTTCTTGTGGTGAGAAGAGGAAGATCTTTTCTCCTTTCGCTTGGAGGATCTCTTCTTCTTCTCCCTTCTCTTGGTGCGGGACTCTTCCGATGAAGATGAGGTGCTCCCTTGGCTTGTAGTGGGCTTGTCATCGCCGGTCTCCATCTCCTTCTTGGCGGGATCTCCCGACATCACTTCGAGCGGTTAGGCTCTAATGAAGTACCGGGCTCTGATACCAATTGATAGTCGCCTAGAGGGGGGGGGGTGAATAGGGCGAAACTGAAATTTACAAAAATAATCACAACTACAAGCCGGGTTAGCGTTAGTAATAACGAAACGAGTCCGCGAGAGAGGGTGCAAAACAAATCGCAAGCAAATAAGAGTGTGACACAAGGATTTGTTTTACCGAGGTTCGGTTCTCGCAAACCTACTCCCCGTTGAGGAGGCCACAAAGGCCGGGTCTCTTTCAACCCTTCCCTCTCTCAAACGATCCCACGGATCGAGTGAGCTTTCTCTTCTTCTCAATCAACCGGGAACAAAACTTCCCCGCAAGGGCCACCACACAATTGGTGCCTCTTGCCTTGGTTACAATTGAGTGATGATCTCAAGAACAAATGAGAAAGAAAGAAAGCAATCCAAGCGCAAGAGCTCAAAAGAACACGGCAAATCTCTCTCCCTAGTCACTAAGGGTTTGAGTGGAATTGGAGAGGATTTGATCTCTTTGTATGTGTCTAGAATTGAATGCCTAGCTCTTGTAAGTGGTTGAGAGTTGGAAAACTTGGATGGCCATGAATGTGGGGTGGTTGGGGTATTTATAGCCCCAACCACCACAAGTGACCGTTGGCTGGAGACTCTGTTCGATGGCGCACCGGACAGTCCGGTGCACACCGGACAGTCCGGTGCCCCTGCCACGTCACGGTTGCCGTTGGATTCTGACCGTTGGAGCTTCTGACTTGCGGGCCCTCCTGGGTGTCCGGTGCACACCGGACATGTACTGTTTGATGTCCGGTGCACCGGCATGGGCATGCCTGACGACTGCGCGCGCTGCGCGCGCATTTAATGCACCGCAGGGAGCCGTTGGCGCCGCAGGGAGCCGTTGCTCCGCTGGCACACCGGACAGTCCGGTGAATTTTAGCGGAGCGGCCGCTGAGCAGACCCGAGGCTGGCGAGTTCCGAAAGCCGCGTTCCCTTGGAGCACAGGACATGTCCGGTGCACACCGGACAGTCCGGTGAATTATAGCGCGCCGGCTTCCGAGAAATCCCGAGGGCGAAGAGTTTGAAGTCGAAGTCCTCTGGCCGCACCGGACAGTCCGGTGCACACCGGACAGTCCGGTGCTTCCGGCCAGAGGTGCCCTCGGTTGCCTTGCTGCTCCTTTGTTGAATCCAACACATGGTCTTTTTATTGGCTGATTGTGAACCTTTTGCACCTGTATAACTTATGCACTAGAGTAAACTAGTTAGTCCAATGTTTGTGTTGGGCAATTCAACCACCAAAATTATTTAGGAACTAGGTCTAAGCCTAATTCCCTTTCAATATCTTTTGATTCCCAAAAGCTATGAAGGCTTATAAGTACTTTTTGGAAAGCTCTTGAAGTCTAGTTTCCAATGCTTCTAAACCCGACTTAATCAAATCTACCAGAAAGGCAGCTAGGGATGTTCCTAAAACATCCGATTTGTATCACAAATCTAATATTTTAGCATAGATATACATATAATTTAAAGCTATTTTTTGGCAATTTTATGAAGAATATTATAAAGTATTTAAATAAATTTTTGTATAATTTTTTATGTACATTATTTTCTCCCTACAACAAAAAAGGTGAAAAAACATCCGAATCCGTATTCGGATAGACATCCGAATTTTATATCAATTATTTAAAAATATCTAGAACGAATTTAATGTTTATTTTTTGTGAAGATTAATAGCCTCAATGGTAAAAACAAGAATATAAATTTACATAGCAAATTCTATATGTTATTTGTTCACAATCGAAGAAAGAAGGCCAAAAAATTGACATCCGAATAAATATCCGGATCCATCCCTAAAGGCAGCCGACCTACTTTAGTGCTGACGAGTCAGAAGGTCAACAGTCTGCTTGATGACCAAGTTTTCGTATTAAACTGCATCATTCTACGAAGTTTCATTAAGCATGCTATATATGGTGAGAATGCTTATCAAGTTAGCTTTCCAATGCAACCAGTCCCACGTCATTTGAAGATTCCTAGAAGAAGTTATTGTCAAAATACTGAAGGTTGTGCAGAAGTCAAACAGCCACACGGAAATCAGCTCTGCAGATCTCCTGAAGAGGCTCCTTCACATTAGCACGTGAAATTACTTTTGTTTCGTGTTTATACCTCGCTAAGGCTGGTTGTTACTAGTATAAATACCCCCTATGTCTATGATGTAAGGTAGCTTATGATAATCTAAAATAGAACCCTTTTGTTCAGCTGTGTGCTAATGAAAGGGAAATGTGCCCTTGGGCCATTTCTAAGTATTTTGGTGATTTAGTGTCCAACACAAGTGCCCTAGTGTAAAAAGGTGGACAAAGTACAAATCAAGGATAAAGGTATGTTTCTCAGACTTAGTACATTGTTTTATGGACTAATGTATTGTGTCTAAGTGCTGGAAACAGAAAAAATCGAGTTGGAGAAGAGATGGCTCGAGCAGCCAAAGTCTGCTCAGTCTGGGTGCACCGGACTGTCCGGTGGTGCACCAGACAGTGTCCGGTGTGCCAGGCTGGCTCTGGCGAAAAGGCTGCTCTCGGGACTTCGACGGCGGTGTACGACTATAAATCACCGGACTGTCCGGTGGTTCACCGGACTGTCCGGTGGTTCACCGGACTGTCCGGTGGTTCATCGGACTGTCCGGTGTGCCGTTCACAGGCGAACTCGTCGCTCCCGGGAAACCATCAACGACGTACGGCTATAATTCACCGGACTGTCCAGTGTGCACCGGACTGTTCGGTGAGCCAACGGTCGGCAGGGCCAACGGTCGGCCGCGCGATCTGCGCGGCACACGTGGCCGAGCCAACGGCTAGAAGGGGGCACCGGTCTGTCCGGTGTGCACCGGACATGTCCGGTGCGCCAACGGCTCTCAGGCTGCCAACGGTCGACTGCGCCATTTATGGAAGGAAATCGGGCACCGGACAGTGTCCGGTGTGCACCGGACTGTCCGGTGCGCCAGTCGATAGAAGGCAAGATCAGCCTTCCTAGATTGCTCTCAACGGCTCCTAGCTGCCTTGGGGCTATAAAAGGGACCCCTAGGCATATGGAGGAGCACACCAAGCATTCCTACAACATTCCTAAGCACCAAGACATCAATTCCGCACCTTTGATTCTTTGCGATAGCAATTAGAGCTCTAGTTGAGTAGTGAACTCATTGAGTTGTGTTGTGAGCTCTCATTGCGACTTGTGTGCGTGGTGTTGCTGTGATTTCTTGTCTTGAGTGTGTTACTAATCCCTCCCTTGCTCCATGTTTCTTTGTGAATTTCAAGTGTAAGGGCGAGAGGCTCCAAGTTGTGGAGATTCCTCGCAAACGGGATTGAGAAAAAGCAAACAAAACACCGTGGTATTCAAGTGGGTCTTTGGACCGCTTGAGAGGGGTTGATTGCAACCCTCGTCCGTTGGGATGCCACAACGTGGAGTAGGCAAGCGTTGGTCTTGGCCGGACCACGGGATAACCACCATGTCATCTCTGTGATTGATCTTGTTGGTTATTGTGTTTTGTTGAAGATTCCTCTCTAGCCACTTGGCAGTTATTGTGCTAACACTTAACCAAGTTTTTTGTGGCCTAAGTTTTAAGTGTTACAGGATCACCTATTCACCCCCCCTCTAGGTGCTCTCAATTGGTATCAGAGCGGTTCTCTTCACAAAGGGACTAACCGCCCAAAGAGATGGATCCTAAGGGGAAGGGAATCGTGATTAACGACAAAGAGAAGGAATCCTTCGTCAACGAGCCGAAGGATGACAAGCCCACAGACTCCGGCTCGGGCCATAGACGGAAAGACGGGAAGAAGAAGAAGACAAGGCGCATCAAGGAAATTGTCTACTACGACGACAGCGATGAGTCTACTTCTTCCCAAAAGGACGACGACCACAACGACTACGAGAGAAGGAAACCGGTCAATTCGAACTTTTCTTTTGATTACTCTCGTATTCCTCAAAGTACAAATGCTCATTTATTATCCATTCCTCTCGGCAAGCCTCCACACTTTGTTGGGGAGGACTACGGATTTTGGAGCCACAAAATGCGTAGTCACCTTTTCTCTCTCCGTCCTAGTATATGGGAAATTGTAGAGAGTGGAATGCACTTCGATAGTACGGATAGTCCCATGTTCATTAATGAGCAAATTCATAAGAATGCACAAGCTACTACTGTTCTTCTAGCTTCATTGTGCAGGGATGAATACCACAAAGTGAGCGGCTTGGATAACGCCAAGCAAATATGGGACACCCTCAAGATTTCTCATGAGGGGAACGACGTCACCTTGCTCACCAAGATGGAATTGGTGGAGGGCAAGCTTGGTCGATTCGCGATGATAAGGGGCGAGGAGCCAACCCAAACATACAAACGGCTCAAGACCCTTATCAACAAAATAAGGAGCTACGGAAGCACGCGATGGACGGACCACGACGTCGTCCGACTGATGCTAAGGTCCTTTACCGTTCTTGATCCTCATTTGGTGAATAATATTCGTGAGAATCCCAGGTACACCAAAATGTCGCCCGAAGAAGTCCTTGGGAAATTTGTAAGCGGGCGAATGATGATCAAGGAGGCGAGGTACGTGGACGACGCATTGAATGGTCCAATCAACGAGCCTCAACCCCTTGCTCTCAAGGCAACAAGAAGCAAGGAGGCGCTACCTAGCAAGGTGGCACAAATTGAGGCGGCCGGACTTAATGATGAAGAGATGGCCCTCATCATCAAGAGATTCAAGACGGCGCTAAAGGGTCGCAAGGGGCAGCCAAGCAAGACCAAGACAAAGGGGAAGCGCTCATGCTTCAAATGTGGTAAGCTTGGTCATTTTATTGCTAACTGTCCCGACAATGATAGTGACCAGGATCAAGGGAACAAGAGGGAGAAGAAGAAGAACTATAAGAAGGCAAAGGGCGAGGCACATCTTGGCAAGGAGTGGGATTCGGATTGCTCCTCGTCTGACTTCGACAATAAAGGACTCGCCGCCACCGCCTTCAACAAGTCGTCCCTCTTCCCCAACGAGCGTCACACATGCCTTATAGCAAGGGAGAAGAAGGTATGTACTCGAGACTCTACCTATGCTTCTTTAAGTGAGGACGAATCTAGTGATGAGGATGAAATAAATTATTCATGTTTATTTAAGGGCCTAGATAGAACTGAAAGGGAAATGTGCCCTTAGGCCATTTCTAAGTATTTTGGTGATTTAGTGCCCAACACAGGTGCCTAATTGTAAAATGGTGGACAAAGTACAAATCAAGGATAAAGGTATGTTTCTCAGACTTAGTACATTGTTTTATGGACTAATGTATTGTGTCTAAGTGCTGGAAACAGAAAAAATCGAGTTGGAGAAGAGATGGCTTGAGCAGCCAAAGTCTGCCCAGTCTGGGTGCACCGGACTGTCCGGTGGTGCACCGGACAGTGTCCGGTGCGCCAGGCTGGCTCGGCGTGAAGTAGCCGCTCTCGGGAATTCGCCGACGGCGTACGGCTAAAATTCACCGGACTGTCCGGTGTGCACCGGACTGTCCGGTGAGCCAACGGTCGGCCGGGCCAACGGTCGGCCGCGGGATCTGCGCGCGACACGTGGCCGGGCCAACGGTCGGGAGGGGGCACCGGACTGTCCGGTGTGCACCGGACATGTCCGGTGCGCCAACGGCTCCCAGATCTGCAACGGTCGGCAACGGTCGGCAGCGCCAGTTTAGGAAGGAAATCGGGCACCGGACAGTGTCCGGTGTGCACCGGACTGTCCGGTGTGCACCGGACTGTCCGGTGCACCCGACGACAGAAGGCAAGATTGGCCTTCCAGATTTGCTCTCAACGGCTCCTAGCTGCCTTGGGGCTATAAAAGGGACCCCTAGGCGGATGGAGGAGGACACCAAGCAACCTTAGAGCATTCTTGATCATCCACACTAAGTATTTGCGCATTCGTTTGTCATTCTTAGTGATTCGAGCTCCGTTCTAGTGAGAACTTTGAGATAGTCTTTTGAGCTCGATTCTTGGCCGTGTGTGTGCGCATTTTGCTGTGGATTTGTGTGTGTTGCTGTCCTCCCTTACTCCGTATTTCTTGTGAATCTCAAGTGTAAGGGCGAGAGGCTCCAAGTTGTGGAGAATCCTCGCAATCGGGATATTGAAAGGCAAAGCAAAACACCGTGGTATTCAAGTTGGTCTTTGGACCGCTTGAGAGGGGTTGATTGCAACCCTCGTCCGTTGGGACGCCACAACGTGGAGTAGGCAAGCGTTGGTCTTGGCCGAACCACGGGATAAACCACTGTGTCATCTCTGTGTTTGATCTCTTGTGGTATTGTGTTTTGTTGAGACTCCTATCTAGCCACTTGGCGATTATTGTGCTAACACTTAACAAGTTTTTGTGGCTATAAGTTTAAGTTTTCACAGGATCACCTATTCACCCCCCCTCTAGGTGCTCTCAAGAACCAAGGTAGATAAAATCAATGAATTGATTGATGCATTAAATGATAAGAATAGGTTTTTAGAAAAACAAGAAGATTTGTTGTATGAAGAACATGACAAATTTATAGAAGCACAAAAATCTCATGCTTTAGAAGTTAAAAGAAATGAAATGCTTTCTTGTGAATTATCTTCTTGCCATGAGACGATTACTAGTTTAAGGAGCATTAATGACGATTTGAATGCTAAATTAGAAATAGCTAGTAAATCAACAACTTGTGTAGAAAATGCCGTTATTTGCAATAGATGTAAAGATTTTGATATTGATGCTTGTAGTGAACACATAGCTTCTATTGCAAAGTTAAATGATGAAATGGCTAGTCTTAATGCCCAACTTAAGGCTAGCAAAAGTGATTTTGATAAACTAAAATTTGCTAGGGATGCCTACACGATTGGTAGACACCTCTCAATTAAGGATGGGCTTGGCTTCAAGAGGGAAGCCAAGAACTTAACAAGCCATAAGGCTCCCATCTCCGCCAAGGAGAAAGGGAAGGCCCCTATGGCAAATAGTACTAAAAGGAACCATGCTTTTATGTACAATGATAAAAGACAGTCTCATAGGAGTTGCAATGCTTTTGATTCACATGCCTATGACTCTTATGCTATGTTTGCTCCTAGTTCTTCCTATATGCATGGTAGAGATATGCCTAGGAAAAATGTTCATCATATGCCTAGGAAGAGTATTGTTCATGTTCCTAGAAAAGTTATGCATGGTCCCTCTACAATTTATCATGCTTTAAATACTTCCTTTGCTATTGGTAGAAAGGATAGGAAGATAGTTGCTAGGAAATTAGGGGCAAAATGCAAGGGTGATAAAACTTGCATTTGGGTCCCTAAGGAAACTGTGACTAACCTTGTAGGACCCAACAAGAGTTGGGTACCTAAGACCCAAGCCTAAATTTGCCTTGCAGGTTTATGCATCCGGGGGTTCAAGCTGGATTATCGACAGCGAATGCACAAACCATATGACGGGGGAGAAGAAGATGTTCACCTCCTACGTCAAGAATAAGGATTCCCAAGATTCAATCATATTCGGTGATGGGAACCAAGGCAAGGTGAAAGGTTTAGGTAAGATTGCATTATCTAATGAGCACTCTATCTCTAATGTGTTTTTAGTTGAGTCTCTTGGATATAATTTACTATCTGTCAGTCAATTATGTAATATGGGATATAATTGTCTATTTACAAATGTAGATGTGTCTGTCTTTAGAAGATGTGATGGTTCACTAGGCTTTAAGGGTGTACTAGACGGCAAACTTTATTTAGTTGATTTTGCAAAAGAAGAGGTCGGTCTAGATGCATGCTTAATGGCTAAGACTTGCATGGGCTGGTTGTGGCATCGCCGCTTAGCACATGTGGGGATGAAGAACCTCCACAAGCTTCTAAAGGGAGAACACGTGATAGGTCTAACCAATGTACATTTCGAAAAAGATAGACCTTGTGCAGCTTGTCAAGCAGGTAAACAAGTGGGAGGAGCACATCACAGCAAGAATGTGATGACCACTTCAAGACCTCTGGAGCTGCTGCATATGGACCTCTTCGGACCCGTCGCCTATCTGAGCATAGGAGGAAGTAAGTATGGTCTAGTTATTGTTGATGACTTTTCCCGCTTCACTTGGGTGTTCTTTTTGCAGGATAAGTCTGAAACCCAAGGGACCCTCAAGCGCTTCCTCAAGAGAGCTCAAAATGAGTTTGAGCTCAAGGTGAAGAAGATAATAAGCGACAACGGGTCCGAATTCAAGAATCTTCAAGTGGAGGAGTTCCTTGAGGAGGAGGGGATCAAGCACGAGTTCTCCGCTCCCTACACACCTCAGCAAAATGGTGTGGTAGAGAGGAAGAACAGGAAGCTCATAGATATGGCGAGGACTATGCTTGGAGAGTTCAAGACCCCCGAGCGCTTTTGGTCGGAAGCCGTGAACACGGCTTGCCACGCCATCAACAGGGTCTACCTTCACCGCCTCCTCAAGAAGACTTCATACGAGCTGCTGACTGGTAACAAATCCAATGTATCTTATTTTCGTGTATTTGGGAGCAAGTGTTATATTCTTGTGAAGAAAGGTAGAACCTCTAAATTTGCTCCCAAAGCTGTAGAAGGGTTTTTATTAGGTTATGGTTCAAATACAAAGGCGTATAGGGTCTTCAACAAATCATCGGGTTTGGTTGAAGTCTCTAGCGACGTTGTATTTGATGAGACTAATGGCTCTCCAAGAGAGCAAGTTGTTGATCTTGATGATATAGATGAAGAAGACGTTCCAACGGCCGCGATACGCACCATGACGATTGGAGATGTACGGCCTCAGGAACATTTGGGGCAAGATCAACCGTCTTCCTCAACTATGGTGCATCCCCCATCCCAAGATGACGAACATGTACCTCAAGTGGATGTGCATGATCAAGGGGGAGCACAGGATGTTCAAGTTGAAGAGGAAGAAGCATCTCAGGCACCTCCAACCCAAGTTCGAGCGACGATTCAAAGGGATCATCCCGTCGACCAGATATTGGGTGATATTAGCAAGGGAGTAACTACTCGCTCGAGATTAGTTAATTTTTGTGAGCATTACTCCTTTGTCTCTTCTATTGAGCCTTTCAGGGTAGAAGAGGCCTTGCTAGATCCGGACTGGGTGTTGGCCATGCAAGAGGAACTCAACAATTTCAAGCGCAATGAAGTTTGGACACTGGTGCCTTGTCCCAAGCAAAATGTTGTGGGAACCAAGTGGGTGTTCCGCAACAAATAGGACGAGCACGGGGTAGTGACGAGGAACAAGGCTCGACTTGTGGCAAAAGGTTATGCCCAAGTCGCAAGTTTGGACTTTGAGGAGACTTTTGCTCCTGTGGCTAGGCTAGAATCAATTCGTATCTTGCTAGCATATGCCGCTCACCATTCTTTAAGGTTGTACCAAATGGATGTGAAGAGCGCTTTCCTCAACGGGCCGACGATCAAGGAGGAGGTGTACGTAGAGCAACCCCCTGGCTTCGAGGATGAACGGTACCCCGACCACGTGTGTAAGCTCTCTAAGGCGCTCTATGGACTTAAGCAAGCCCCAAGAGCATGGTATGAATGCCTTAGAGACTTTTTAATTGCTAATGCTTTCAAGGTTGGGAAAGCCGATCCAACTCTTTTTACTAAGACTTGCGATGGTGATCTTTTTGTGTGCCAAATTTATGTCGATGACATAATATTTAGTTCTACTAATCAAAAGTCTTGTGAAGAGTTTAGCAGGGTTATGACACAGAAATTCGAGATGTCGATGATGGGCGAGTTGAACTACTTCCTTGGGTTCCAAGTGAAGCAACTCAAGGACGACACTTTCATCTCCCAAACGAAGTACACACAAGATTTGCTAAAGAGGTTTGGGATGAAGGACGCCAAGCCCACGAAGACGCCAATGGGAACTGACGGACACACTGACCTCAACAAAGGAGGTAAGTCCGTTGATCAAAAAGCATACCGGTCTATGATAGGGTCCTTACTTTATTTGTGTGCTAGTAGACCGGATATTATGCTTAGCGTATGCATGTGTGCTAGATTTCAATCCGATCCAAAGGAGTGTCACTTAATGGCTGTGAAGCGAATTTTGAGATATTTAGTCGCTACGCCTTGCAAACGGGATCTGGTATCCAAAGGGGTCTAACTTTGACTTGATTGGATATTCAGACTCCGACTATGCTGGATGTAAGGTCGATAGGAAGAGTACATCGGGGACGTGCCAATTCTTAGGAAGGTCCCTGGTGTCGTGGAACTCTAAGAAACAAACTTCTGTTGCCCTATCCACCGCTGAGGCCGAGTACGTTGCCGCAGGACAGTGTTGTGCGCAACTGCTTTGGATGAGGCAAACCCTCCGGGACTTTGGCTACAATCTGAGCAAAGTCCCACTCCTATGTGATAATGAGAGTGCTATCCGAATAGCGGAAAATCCTGTTGAGCACAGCCGCACAAAGCACATTGACATCCGGCATCACTTTTTGAGAGACCACCAGCAAAAGGGAGATATCGAAGTGTTTCATGTTAGCACCGAGAACCAGCTAGCCGATATCTTTACCAAGCCTCTAGATGAGAAGACCTTTTGCAGGCTGCGTAGTGAGCTCAATATCTTAGATTCGCGGAACTTGGATTGAAATATAGCATACATGTGTTTATGCCCTTGATCATGTTCATTATGCATTTTGTTGCTTATTGTGGTGCTCAGGTTGTACAAACACTCCCTGGACCTCACAAGTCCTTTTTGCAAGTGATGCACATATTTAGGGGGAGCTGTGCTACAACTTGACCCTTTGAGACTAACCATGTTCTTGAGTTTGGTTGTTTTAGTCTCAAAGGAGGATTGAAAGGGAAAAGGTGGACTTGGACCATGCAAGACTTCCACTGCACTCCGATGAAAAGAGTAACTTTTCCAAGTTCATCTTTATACTCTTATTGACTTTGTACTCTTATTTGAAGATTTTGGTGAGGCAATGGGGTTAAAGGGCCAAGATTTATCCCGTTTTGGTGCTTGATGCCAAAGGGGGAGAAAATAAAGGCCAAAGCGATAAATGGATCAGCTACCACTTGAGAGTTTTTGAAAATAGTAGAATAGAGCTTTTGGTTTGTCAAAACTCTTTTATTGTCTCTCTTGTCAAAAGTTGGTTTCTAGTGGGGAGAAGTGTTAATTATGGGAAAAAGGGGAGTTTTTGAAATCTTGAATTAATTTCTCTTGGAATGACTCTCTTTATGTCTTAACACGTGTGTTTGACTTAGAGATAGAAATTTGAGTTTGATTTGCAAAAACAAACCAAGTGGTGGCAAAGAGTGATCCATATATGTCAAATTTGAATCAAAACAATTTGAGTTCTTATTTGAATTGATTTTGTATTTGTTCTACTTGCTTTATGTTGTGTTGGCATAAATCACCAAAAAGGGGGAGATTGAAAGGGAAATGTGCCCTTGGGCCATTTCTAAGTATTTTGGTGATTTAGTGTCCAACACAAGTGCACTAGTGTAAAAAGGTGGACAAAGTACAAATCAAGGATAAAGGTATGTTTCTCAGACTTAGTACATTGTTTTATGGACTAATTTATTGTGTCTAAGTGTTGGAAACAGAAAAAATCGAGTTGGAGAAGAGATGGCTCGAGCAGCCAAAGTCTGCTCAGTCTGGGTGCACCGGACAGTGTCCGGTGTGCCAGGCTGGCTCTGGCGAAAAGGCTGCTCTCGGGACTTTGACGGCGGTGTACGACTATAAATCACCGGACTGTCCGGTGGTTCACCGGACTGTCCGGTGTGCCGTTCACAGGCGAACTCGTCGCTCTCGGGAAACCATCAACGACGTACGGCTATAATTCACCGGACTGTCCGGTGTGCATCGGACTGTCCGGTGAGCCAACGGTCGGCCGCGCGATCTGCGCGGGACACGTGGCCGAGCCAACGGCTAGAAGGGGGCATCGGTCTGTCCGGTGTGCACCGGACATGTCCGGTGCGCCAACGGCTCTCAGGCTGCCAACGGTCGACTGCGCCATTTATGGAAGGAAATCGGGCACCGCACAGTGTCCGGTGTGCACCGGACTGTCCGGTGCGCCAGTCGACAGAAGGCAAGATCAGCCTTCCTAGATTGCTCTCAACGGCTCCTAGCTGCCTTGGGGCTATAAAAGGGACCCCTAGGCGCATGGAGGAGCACACCAAGCATTCCTACAACATTCCTAAGCACCAAGACATCAATTCCGCACCTTTGATTCTTTGCGATAGCAATTAGAGCTCTAGTTGAGTAGTGAACTCATTGAGTTGTGTTGTGAGCTCTCATTGCGACTTGTGTGCGTGGTGTTGCTGTGATTTCTTGTCTTGAGTGTGTTACTAATCCCTCCCTTGCTCCATGTTTCTTTGTGAATTTCAAGTGTAAGGGCGAGAGGCTCCAAGTTGTGGAGATTCCTCGCAAACGGGATTGAGAAAAAGCAAGCAAAACACCGTGGTATTCAAGTGGGTCTTTGGACCGCTTGAGAGGGGTTGATTGCATCTCTCGTCCGTTGGGACGCCACAACGTGGAGTAGGCAAGCGTTGGTCTTGACCGAACCACGGGATAACCACCGTGCCATCTCTGTGATTGATCTTGTTGGTTATTGTGTTTTGTTGAAGATTCCTCTCTAGCCACTTGGCAGTTATTGTGCTAACACTTAACCAAGTTTTTTGTGGCCTAAGTTTTAAGTGTTACAGGATCACCTATTCACCCTCCTCTAGGTGCTCTCAGCTAACAAATATTGAGAGTGATCTCTACCCCTTTGCTCTTGTGAAATCCTTCGCGGGATTGCAGAAGCGGCGGCTTCATCCGCTCCCAATTGGTGCTCCTACTCTCTTCGAGGTCTCCTCGATTGATTGTAGGCTGTGTTGGTTGGTTCTTTGACAGTGTGGTTGGGCGAATCCTCGATTCAGGCTGCCGGTTAAATACAGTGGTTGGCTTCGAGTTTTATTTGTCAGGTTGCACTAGTTATCGCTGTTTGCAGCAAGTTATCTTGGCTTCTTTGAAGCTAGTTATCTGAAGATTGATCCTACGTCGTGAAGATCGGGCATCGTGACGCGTCAACCCCTATATAGTAGGGGTGTTAAGAAGTTATGGAGATTGGTTATTGATCAAGTCAGCTGAGGTTTGAAAATTCGTACTTCACATGAGACTCATATTAAAATACAGAATCAGAGGCTACAACATGAAGAAAAATGAGTGAAATTTTGAGCGAGGGATGTGAATATATCCAAGCACCCCTTTATTTATAGACCAAATTTTAGTTTTTAATGTTTTTGGACTTTAAACAATTCAAAACGGATAAACTCAAATAACTAACCGACGTATACTACGTGGACCAATCAAAATGTACCGTCGCTAGAGCCGATCGATACCAAAACCAATGAAGATGGACCATACCAAAATTAATCAAGACCTACCACATATAACCATGGTTGATATCGATCCGATCGTTTAACAGATTGATTGATATTCTTGGTTGATATTGACTTCAATATGGTTCCTATGGACTGCTTCGATCATTCGACCAAACTAATTAATATTAGAGCTGAATCTATTGATCATCTTGACTAGCTCAGGCTATCGGCAGCGGTTCCCTCTAAATTTTCCCCCCTATATCACTTTTCTGGGTCACATCATCAATAGTGTATCCCCTACTTTTTCATCTCCCGCAGTGGTTTCCCCTAAATACTCCCCCTATATCCCACTACAATATAAAATATCGTTTTCTATACCTACTTTTCATCTACTATCAATTTTTCTTCTACTATTAATTGAAGGCGGACCCACAGGAACAGTGGTAGGGAGAGAGCGCGCGCGCTGCAGCTGAGGGGAGAGAGAAGAGTACCGCGCGGTGGAGTGCGCGATAGCGTGCTGCGCTGCGGGCTTTAGCGCGCGCGCTGTAGCCGCCATGCAAGGGAGCGCGCGCGGTAGCGTGCGGCGATGCGGGCAGTCTCAATAGCGACCCGCCTTGGAGCGATGGTAAGCAACTCGAGATGCTATAACGCAGGCATGAGTGACCCGGGCCCATCATCTGACTAACTAAACCGCTTGCCGTCATGACCAGAATCCTACCCCTGCGGTCCCGCACCGTTTCTTCTAGGCTGCTCGTTACTTCGTTAGGGCTAAAAAAGATTGAAGCTCGCGATCTAGCTTGAGCTTGAAGCGGCTTACGAGCCTCGAGCGAGGCGAGCCAAGCCAAACCAAGCCAGATTTTCGATCTCGTTGGAGCAATGAGCTGAGCCGCTCTGGCTCACGAGTCGGCTTACGAGCTACACAAAATTAATCAACCTACACAATAATGATGGATACTGGATAATTTTATATATATTTAACTCGTTTCTTAGTCTTTAATGATGAATATATAATAATTATAATTTAGATTACTTGTAATATCATATTATAATTATTTATTTCACATTTTAGACTATTAATTCACTATAAAATACAATATTCTATATTATACTTAAAACATCTGTTTCAACGCTCGTCTCGCATCATCTTTTTACAAAAAATTCCTATATTTCTTGCAAATCAAACAACACAAAATATTAAAAAGCGGTGCAGTATGTGGGGTTTAAACCCACACCCTGGTGGAAGAAGGGTGGGAGGCACCGAACGAAGCTGTCAAACCAGTAAAGCATCATGTTCAATTATATTATTTAATATACATTGTACATATGTATATATGATTCTTTGTAAAATAAAAAAATAATCGTGTCGGGTCGGGCCAGCACTACGGCCCGAGGCTACGGCCCAAACACCGCACGAGGCTCGTGTCGGTTTGGCTCAGGCACTATTAAATGGGTCGTGCCTTGGGCCGGCTTGCCAGACATGACCCATTTGGCCATCTATATCTCCGCACGATAATGAAGGTCCTCGCCTCAGTTGCCACCATCTCGTTTGTCATTCTACTTCTTTTTCTCTCTCCCCTCATGTCTCCACCTTCGCGCCACTCCATTATCGGCAGAGGCCGTAGGAGCAGGCGCCTCCTCCTCATATTCGTCTGACATCAGCCCCAACACTGAATCGCGCAGTGGCTATTGCACGTCCACGATGACGTTTCACATCATGCGTGCACCATTGTTTTTGCGGTCGTCAGACGTCCCGTTCGTGTTCTCGGTCTTCGCCCCGTTCTTCCTCCCCAACCTGCTGTGTCCGCCCACGGTCGTAGTCACGAGCCGACCGACGCTCGTCGACGTGGGTACGGGGCGAGTCGGTCATACTCCTGGCCTTGCTCTGTGCGTGGCGTTGAGGAGAACATGATGACGCTTGCCACACTTAGGTTATCTTGCGATGAGGAGTCCAGCTCTGAGATATTAGACAACCAAGGATCGTAGTGTGGTAGCAGTCGGAATATGCTACGGAGTTGGTGGTGGTGTTGTGTCGCTTCGGCGGATCCAGGACTGGCAAAACACTCGCATTCTCTCGTCCTTCTCGGACTGACGCTTGGTGCGGGTGCCTCTCGGTTTGGAGCTGCTCCGGCTGTGCTTCTTTCTCCGCTTACGTGCTCTCTCCCTATATATCTAGCGGTATACTACCTATGTCGCCTCCAGATGCCCATGTCTTCGTCGTGTCTTTCTCCGGCAACGAACAGGTATGTCCGCCTCTTTCCTTCCCCTCCTGCTCTACGAAACATTGGAAGTGGGGGAGTCGAGGGATGAGGGTATCTGATTTGCTGCCTATGGTACCCGTGCGTTCATAAAAAATATTATGCGAAGACAGGAGACAATCAATAAAAAATCTTAAGAATGTTTTTGCTGGATAATTTACGTGGGTATTACTGTGATCCGTCGCAACGTACGGATAACCGACTAGTAATTTTTAATGTGCAACTCATGAGTCCAGTCGAGCCGGCTCACAAGCCGATATAAAGCGGGTATCGAGCGGAACCAAGGCTCCTTGAGGCCTTGTTCGTTTGTGTCGAATTGCACCCAGAACTATTCCAGCTAATCAAAGTTTATATAAATTAGAGAAACAATCCGGTTAGGAATCGTTCCAACCCACCAATTGAAGCGTCCCCAATCCTCTGGGACTCAAATGTGATACAATTACTAGTCCCAGGAGGCTAGTAAACACATTTATACATCAGATGATTCCAGATCTGCTTAAACGAGACAAACCTATAAAGGTGGCGAACAACTTTAAGAGTTGGTCCACAACTCGGGACATATCATCAGAGTGGGGCTGAAGCAGCCCGATATACGCAGTGAAGCAATTCAGCGGTCCAACAGCCATAGGCAAGGTTGGGAATAGTCGTAACTCTTACCTGATCTCCTTTTTCTGAAAAACAACAAATAAGCAAGGGTGAGTACAAACGTACTCAGCAGCCCACCTTCACCCGCGGAATGGGGAAATCAGATATAATGCATGGAATATGTGGAGCTCAGAATATTTTGCAGAAACAGCAATATTTTATGCAGGGTTGTTTTAAAAAAAACAATTTGTATTTTGCAAAGCGCATCCTCTCCAAAAGGAGCAGGAAGTTTTTCAATATTAGAACAAAATCCCCTGGACTAAACCATCCAGGTATCTCAGTAGTTTCCCACTGGTTTTCCTTTTCAAAAACAGCTACTGGACTTCCCGTCCACCATAGCTCACGGCTCAACCGCCGAACCTTTTAAAAACCACTTTTCTCAAAAGCACCTTTTTTTTAAAACAAAACATTAATTGCCATACCATACCAGACTCGTCCATTCCTGTGGACACAGACTATTCGAATAGGTTTGAACTCTGTGCAGAGGTGTACACTTTACCCACTAGTCCGGCTCTGCGATCTCATAGCTAGTGAGACCCGAATCCGAATCTATTTCTTTCCTCGCACGTCCTAACCTTAATGGTTATCCGAAAGGAGTCAGGCCACCACCATGTCCAAACCAGACAAAACTTTCCCCCTCCTTATCCTCCCGGTGCTCCCCAGCCTTCATAACCCTGGGGTTGGACCGTACGAGTTCAGATTGAGTGACTGCCCACACAGTCTTGAGTGGTTGTACTTATCATGAGTACAGGTAGTGAAAGATGACAAACCGGTCCTTATACGAGGGGACAATCCTTCTACTCACGCCTAAACCAGCTGAGCCAACACCTTAGGCCCTCCCCTAAACCAGGGAGTCCCTGATTCTCCCACTCACAAGGTGATAAGGGTGAAAACCCTTCATCATACACATTTTGAAAAGCATTTTCTTTTGAAAACTCACACCTTTTCTCAAATCATTTAGAACATATATATCAGGGATTGATTGCGGCAAGCGGCTGGGTGGCCATAATAACTTGTCTCAAAATCATATCATGCATAAAATAACAGGCTGAGGGTTGTGGTTGAAAAATCATAGGTAATTTATGCATCAAAGGGATCCAGTGAGCTTGCCGTGCTTATTCGGCGAAGGGGGAAGGGGAGCTCGCGGAACTGGCTTCTGGCTCCACCGCCTAGCGTAGACTTGCGGATCTGGCCTCCACGAGACGGCACGAACGCTACGATAACTATGCAACATGGACAAGCAAACATACAAACCAGCAAGTATACCAACAAATATTTAGTATAGTGGTCAGAATAGCGATATATGGATGGGTAGAGTCTTGAGTAGAATCTGTGTCATGTGGTGTTGTGATATTACTGGTGGTGGAGCGGAGGTGCTTACTGAAAGGGAAATGTGCCCTTGGGCCATTTCTAAGTATTTTGGTGATTTAGTGTCCAACACAAGTGCCTAAGAGTAAAAAGGTGGACAAGGTACAAATCAAGAATTAAGGTATGTTTCTCAGACTTAGTACATTGTTTTATGGACTAATGTATTGTGTCTAAGTGTTGGAAACAGAAAAAATCCAATTGGAAATGTCTTGGCTCGAGCAGCCAAGAATCTGCTGAGTCTGCAAGCACCGAACTGTCCGGTGGTGCACCGGACAGTGTCCGGTGGTGCACCGGACAGTGTCCGGTGCGTCAGGCTGGCTCGAGCGAAGTGGCTGCTCTCGGGAATTCACCGGCGACGTACGGCTAAAATTCACCGGACTATCCGGTGTGCACCGGACTGTCCGGTGAGCCAACGGTCAGCCGGGCTAACGGTCGGCCGCGCAATCTGCGCGGGACACGTGGCCGAGCCAACGGCTAGAAGACGGCACCGGACTGTCCGGTGTGCACCGGACATGTTCGGTGCGCCAACGGCTCTCAGGCTGCCAACGGTCGGCTTCGCTATTTAAGGAAGAAAATCGGGCACCGGACAGTGTCCGGTGTGCACCGGACTGTCCGGTGCCCCCGATGACAGAAGGCAAGAATGGCTTTCCAAACTTGTGCTCAACGGCTCCTAGCTGCCTTGGGGCTATAAAAGGGACCCCTAGGCGCATGGAGGATAATACCAAGCATCCTTTGAGCATCATTGATCACTCACACTTCATTCTCGCGCACTTGTTCGACATTTTAGTGATCTGAGCTCCGTTCTAGTGTGCTAGTCTCTTGAGCTCAAGTCTGGGTTTTGCGTGTGCGTATTCGCTGTGATCTTTGTGTCGTGTGTGTGAGTTGCTAATCCCTCCCTTGCTCTGTGATTCTTCGTGAACATCTTGTGTAAGGGCGAGAGGCTCTAAGCTGTGGAGATTCCTCGCAAACGGGATTAAGAGAAGCAAAGCAACACCGTGGTATTCAAGTTGGTCTTTGGACCGCTTGAGAGGGGTTGATTGCAACCCTCGTCCGTTGGGACGCCACAACGTGGAGTAGGCAAGCGTTGGTCTTGGCCGAACCACGGGATAACCACTGTGCCATCTCTGTGATTGATATCTCTTGGTTATTGTGTTGTGTTGAGATCCTTCTCTAGCCACTTGGCATATTACTGTGCTAACAAGTAACCAAGTTTTGTGGCTTAAGTTTTTGAAGTGTTACAGGATCACCTATTCACCCCCCCTCTAGGTGCTCTCAATTGGTATCAGAGCCGTTCTCTTCAAGAAAGGGACTAACCGCCCGAAGAGATGGATCCTAAAGGCAAGGGGATGGTGATCAACGACAAGGAGAAGGAGTCCTTCGTCAACGAGCCCAATGATGACAGGCCCACCGACTCAGGCTCGGGCCACAAAAGAAAAGACAGGAGGAAGAAGAAGACTAGGCGCATCAAGGAAATTGTCTACTACGACAGCGACAAATCTTCCTCCTCCTAAAAGGACAACGACGACTACGACAGACGAAAGACGGTTAACTCAAACTTTTCTTTCGATTATTCGCGCATTCCGCATAGCTCAAATGCTCAAATGCTCCCCATTCCACTTGGCAAGCCCCCTCACTTTGATGGAGAGGATTACGGATTTTGGAGCCACAAAATGCGTACTCACCTGTTTTCTCTCCATCCAAGCATCTGGGAGATTGTGGAAAGTGGAATGAAATTTGATAGCTCGGATAGCCCTGTGTTTATTAATGAACAGATTCATAAAAATGCACAAGCTACTACTGTGTTGCTAGCCTCCTTGTGCAGGGACGAGTATCACAAGGTGAGCGGCTTGGACAATGCCAAGCAGATCTAGGACACCCTCAAGATCTCTCATGAGGGAAACGATGTCACCTTGCTCACCAAAATGGAGTTGGTGGGGGTGAGCTTGGACGGTTCGCGATGATAAGGGGCGAGGAGCCGACACAAACATACAACCGGCTCAAGACCCTTATCAACAAAATAAGGAGCTACGGGAGCAGCGATGGACGGACCACGACGTCGTCCGCCTAATGCTAAGGTCATTTACCGTTCTTGATCCTCATTTGGTGAACAACATACGTGAAAATCCCAGGTACACCAAGATGTCGCCCGAAGAAGTTCTTGTGAAGTTCGTAAGCGGGCGAATGATGATCAAGGAGGCAAGATACGTGGACGACGCGTTGAACGGTCCTAGTCATGAGCCTCAACCCATTGCTCTCAAGGCAACAAGGAGCAAGGAGGCGCTACCAAGCAAGGTGGCGCAAGTTGAGGCGGCCGGACTCAATGATGAGGAGATGGCTCTCACCATTAAGCGCTTCAATACGACGCTTAAAGGTCGCAAGGGGCAGCCGAGCAAGACCAAAGCCAAGGGGAAGTGCTCATGCTTCAAATGCGGTAAGCTTGGTCATTTTATTGCTAACTGTCCCGACAATGATAGTGATCAGGACCAAGGGAACAAGAGGGAGAAAAAGAAGCATTACAAGAAGGCCAAGGGCGAGGCACATATCGGAAAGGAGTGGGATTCGGATTGTTCCTCCTCCGACTCTGACAATGAAGGACTCGCCGCCACCGCCTTCAACAAGTCATCCCTCTTCCCCAACGAGCGTCACACTTGCCTCATGTCAAGAGAGAAGAAAGTAAGCACTCATACTAGTACTTATGCTTCTTCGAGTGAAGATGAGTCTAGTGATGATGATGAGATAGATTACTCATGCTTATTCAAGGGATTAGATAGAACCAAGGTAGACAAAATTAATGAATTAATTGATGCCTTGAATGACAAGAATATGCTTTTAGAAAAACAAGAGGATTTGTTGTATGAAGAACATGATAAATTTGTAGAAGCACAGAAATCTCTTGCTCTAGAAACTAAGAGGAATGAAATGCTCTCTAGTGAATTATCTTCTTGTCATGAAACTATTGCTAAGTTAAAAAGTTTTAATGATGATTTAAATGCTAAACTAGAAGTAGCTAGTAAATCTAATTCTTGTGTAGAAATTGTTGAAACTTGTAATAGGTGTAAAGATTTTGACATTGATGCTTGTAGTGATCATTTAGTTTCAATTTCCAAATTAAATGATGAATTAGCTAGTCTTATTGCCCAACTTAAGACTAGCAAGAATGAATTTGACAAGCTAAAATTTGCAAGGGATGCCTACACGATTGGTAGACACCCCTCAATTAAGGATGGACTTGGCTACAAGAGGGAAGCCAAGAACTTGGCAAGCCATAAGGCTCCCATCTCCGCCAAGGAGAAAGGGAAGGCCCCTATGGCTAGTAGTGTGCAAAAGAACCATGCCTTTATGTACTATGATAGAAGACAACCTAGAAATGCTTATAGGAGTTGTAATGTATATAATGCCTTTGATTCTCATGCCATGGTTGCTTCTAGTTCTTCTTATGTGTATGATAGAAATGTTGGTAGGAGAAATGTTATTCATAATATGCCTAGGAGAAATGTCGTTAATGTTCCTAGGAAAGTTAGTGAACCTTCTACAATATATCATGCTTTAAATGCTTCTTTTGCTATTTGTAGAAAGGATAGGAAGATAGTTGCTAGAAAATTAGGGGCAAGATGCAAGGGAGACAAAACTTGCATTTGGGTCCCTAAGGATATTTGTGCTAACCTTGCAGGACCCAACATGAGTTGGGTACCTAAGACACAAGCCTAAATTTGCCTTGCAGGTTTATGCATCCGGGGGTTCAAGCTGGATTATTGACAGCGGATGCACAAACCATATGACGGGAGAGAAGAAGATGTTCACCTCCTACGTCAAGAATAAAGATTCCCAAGATTCAATAATATTCGGTGATGGGAATCAAGGCAAGGTAAAAGGGTTAGGTAAAATTGCAATCTCAAATGAGCACTCTATCTCTAATGTGTTTTTAGTAGAGTCTCTTAGATATAATTTGCTATCTGTTAGTCAATTATGCAATATGGGATATAACTGTTTGTTTACAAATGTAGATGTGTCTGTCTTTAGAAGATGTGATGGTTCACTAGCTTTTAAGGGTGTACTAGACGGCAAGCTTTACTTAGTTGATTTTACAAAAGAAGAGGCCGGTCTAGATGCATGCTTAATGGCTAAGACTTGCATGGGCTGGCTGTGGCATCGCCGCTTAGCACATGTGGGGATGAAGAACCTCCACAAGCTTCTAAAGGGAGAACACGTGATAGGTCTAACCAATGTTCATTTCGAAAAAGATAGACCTTGTGCAGCCTGTCAAGCAGGGAAACAAGTGGGAGGCTCTCATCACACCAAAAATGTGATGACAACATCAAGACCCCTGGAGCTGCTACATATGGACCTCTTCGGACCCGTCGCCTATCTGAGCATAGGAGGAAGTAAGTATGGTCTAGTTATCGTTGATGACTTTTCCCGCTTCACTTGGGTGTTCTTTTTGCAGGATAAGTCTGAAACCCAAGGGACCCTCAAGCGCTTCCTAAGGAGAGCTCAAAATGAGTTTGAGCTCAAGGTGAAGAAGATAAGGAGCGACAACGGGTCCGAATTCAAGAACCTTCAAGTGGAGGAGTTTCTTGAGGAGGAAGGGATCAAGCACGAGTTCTCCGCTCCCTACACACCTCAGCAAAATGGTGTGGTAGAGAGGAAGAACAGGACGCTCATAGATATGGCGAGGACTATGCTTGGAGAATTCAAGACCCCCGAGTGCTTTTGGTCGGAAGCCGTGAACACGGCTTGCCACGCCATCAACAGGGTCTACCTTCACCGCCTCCTCAAGAAGACGTCGTATGAGCTGCTAACCGGTAACAAACCTAATGTATCGTATTTTCGTGTTTTTGGGAGTAAATGCTACATTCTAGTGAAGAAGGGTAGGAATTCCAAATTTGCTCCCAAAGCCGTAGAAGGATTTTTATTAGGTTATGATTCAAATACAAAGGCGTATAGGGTCTTCAACAAATCATCGGGTTTGGTTGAAGTCTCTAGCGACATTGTATTTGATGAGACTAATGGCTCTCCAAGAGAGCAAGTTGTTGATCTTGATGATGTAGATGAAGAAGACGTTCCAACGGCCGCGATACGCACCATGGCGATTGGAGATGTACGGCCTCAGGAACATTTGGAGCAAGATCAACCGTCTTCCTCAACTATGGTGCATCCCCCAACCCAAGATGTCGAACAGGTACCTCAAGTGGAGGCACATGATCAAGGGGGAGCACAGGATGTTCAAGAGGAAGAAGCACCTCAGGCACCTCCAACCCAAGTTCGAGCGACAATTCAAAGGGATCATCCCGTCGACCAGATATTGGGTGATATTAGCAAGGGAGTAACTACTCGCTCAAGATTAGTTAATTTTTGTGAGCATTACTCTTTTGTCTCTTCTATTGAGCCTTTCAGGGTAGAAGAGGCCTTGCTAGATCCGGACTGGGTGTTGGCCATGCAGGAGGAACTCAACAACTTCAAGCGCAACGAAGTTTGGACACTGGTGCCTCGTCCCAAGCAAAATGTTGTGGGAACCAAGTGGGTGTTCCGCAACAAACAGGACGAGCACGGGGTGGTGACGAGGAACAAGGCTCGACTTGTGGCAAAAGGTTATGCCCAAGTCGCAGGTTTGGACTTTGAGGAGACTTTTGCTCCTGTGGCTAGGCTAGAATCAATTCGTATCTTGCTAGCATATGCCGCTCACCATTCTTTCAGGTTGTACCAAATGGATGTGAAGAGCGCTTTCCTCAACGGGCCGATCAAAGAGGAGGTGTACGTGGAGCAGCCCCCTGGCTTCGAGGATGAACGGTACCCCGACCACGTGTGTAAGCTCTCTAAGGCGCTCTATGGACTTAAGCAAGCCCCAAGAGCATGGTATGAATGCCTTAGAGACTTTTTAATTGCTAATGCTTTCAAGGTTGGGAAAGCCGATCCAACTCTTTTTACTAAGACTTGCGATGGTGATCTTTTTGTGTGCCAAATTTATGTCGACGACATAATATTTGGTTCTACTAATAAAAAGTCTTGTGAAGAGTTTAGCAGGGTGATGACGCAGAAATTCGAGATGTCGATGATGGGCGAGTTGACCTACTTCCTTGGGTTTCAAGTGAAGCAACTCAAGGACGGCACCTTCATCTCCCAAACAAAGTACACACAAGATTTGCTAAAGAGGTTTGGGATGAAGGACGCCAAGCCCGCAAGGAACCGACGGACACACCGACCTCAACAAAGGAGGTAAGTCCGTTGATCAAAAAGCATACCGGTCCATGATAGGTTCTTTGCTTTATTTATGTGCTAGTAGACCGGATATTATGCTTAGCGTATGCATGTGTGCTAGATTTCAATCTGATCCGAAGGAGTGTCACTTAGTGGCTGTGAAGCGAATTCTTCGATATTTAGTCGCTACGCCTTGCTTCGGGATCTGGTATCCAAAGGGGTCTAACTTTGACTTGATTGGGTACTCAGATTCCGACTATGCTGGATGTAAGGTCGATAGGAAGAGTACATCGGGGACGTGCCAATTCTTAGGAAGGTCCCTGGTGTCATGGAACTCTAAGAAACAAACCTCCGTTGCCCTATCCACCGCTGAGGTCGAGTATGTTGCCGCAGGACAGTGTTGCGCGCAACTACTTTGGATGAGGCAAACCCTCAGGGACTTTGGCTACAATCTGAGCAAAGTCCCACTCCTATGTGATAATGAGAGTGCTATCCGAATAGCGGAAAATCCTGTTGAGCACAGCCGCACAAAGCACATTGACATCCGGCATCACTTTTTGAGAGACCACCAGCAAAAGGGAGATATCGAAGTGTTTCATGTTAGCACCGAGAACCAGCTAGCCGATATCTTTACCAAGCCTCTAGATGAGAAGACCTTTTGCAGGTTGCGTAGTGAGCTCAATATCTTAGATTCGCGGAACTTGGATTGAAATATAGCATACATGTGTTTATGCCTTTGATCATGTTCACTCTGCATTTTGTTGCTTATTGTGGTGCTCAAGTTGTACAAACACTCCCTGGACCTCACAAGTCCTTTTTGCAAGTGATGCACATATTTAGGGGGAGCTGTGCTACAACTTGACCCTTTGAGACTAACCATGTACTTGAGTTTGGTTGTTTTAGTCTCCAAGGGGAGATTGAAAGGGAAAAGGTGAACTTGGATCATGCAAGACTTCCACTGCACTCCGATGAGAAAGAGTAACTTTTCCAAGTTCATCTTCATACTCTTATTGCCTTTGTGTTCTTATTTGAAGATTTTGGTGAGGCAATGGGGTTAAAGGGCCAAGATTGATCCCGTTTTGGTGCTTGATGCCAAAGGGGGAGAAAATAAAGGCTAAAGCAATAAATGGATCAGCTACCACTTGAGAAATTTTGAAATAGTAGATTAGAGCTTTTGGTTTGTCAAAACTCTTTTATTGTCTCTTATGTCAAAAGTTGGCCTCTTGTGGGGAGAAGTGTTGATTATGGGAAAAAGGGGGAGTTTTTGAAATCTTTGATCAAATTTCTTTGGAAAACCTCTCTTTATGTCTCCACAAGTGGTTTTGACTTAGAGATAGGAATTTTAGTTTGATTTGCAAAAACAAACCAAGTGGTGGCATAGAGTGATCCATATATGTCAAAATTGAATCAAAACAATTTTGATTTCTTATTTGATTTGATTTTGTACTTGTTCTACTTGCTTTATGTTGTGTTGGCATAAATCACCAAAAAGGGGGAGATTGAAAGGGAAATGTGCCCTTGGGCCATTTCTAAGTATTTTGGTGATTTAGTGTCCAACACAAGTGCCTAAGAGTAAAAAGGTGGACAAGGTACAAATCAAGAATTAAGGTATGTTTCTCAGACTTAGTACATTGTTTTATGGACTAATGTATTGTGTCTAAGTGCTGGAAACAGAAAAAATCCAATTGGAAATGTCTTGGCTCGAGCAGCCAAGAATCTGCTGAGTCTGCAAGCACCGGACTGTCCGGTGGTGCACCGGACAGTGTCCGGTGCGTCAGGCTGGCTCGAGCGAAGTGGCTGCTCTCGGGAATTCACCGGCGACGTACGGCTAAAATTCACCGGACTGTCCGGTGTGCACCGGACTGTCCGGTGAGCCAACGGTCAGCCGGGCCAACGGTCGGCCGCGCAATCTGCGCGGGACACGTGGCCGAGCCAACGGCTAGAAGACGGCACCGGACTGTCCGGTGTGCACCGGACATGTCCGGTGCGCCAACGGCTCTCAGGCTGCCAACGGTCGGCTTCGCTATTTAAGGAAGGAAATCGGGCACCGGACAGTGTCCGGTGTGCACCGGACTGTCCGGTGCCCCCGATGACAGAAGGCAAGAATGGCTTTCCAAACTTGTGGTCAATGGCTCCTAGCTGCCTTGGGGCTATAAAAGGGACCCCTAGGCGCATGGAGGATAATACCAAGCATCCTTTGAGCATCATTGATCACTCACACTTCATTCTCGCGCACTTGTTCGACATTTTAGTGATCTGAGCTCCGTTCTAGTGTGCTAGTCTCTTGAGCTCAAGTCTGGGTTTTGCGTGTGCGTATTCGCTGTGATCTTTGTGTCGTGTGTGTGAGTTGCTAATCCCTCCCTTGCTCTGTGATTCTTCGTGAACATCTTGTGTAAGGGCGAGAGGCTCCAAGCTGTGGAGATTCCTCGCAAACGGGATTAAGAGAAGCAAAGCAACACCGTGGTATTCAAGTTGGTCTTTGGACCGCTTGAGAGGGGTTGATTGCAACCCTCGTCCGTTGGGACGCCACAACGTGGAGTAGGCAAGCGTTGGTCTTGGCCGAACCACGGGATAACCACTGTGCCATCTCTGTGATTGATATCTCTTGGTTATTGTGTTGTGTTGAGATCCTTCTCTAGCCACTTGGCATATTACTGTGCTAACAAGTAACCAAGTTTTGTGGCTTAAGTTTTTGAAGTGTTACAGGATCACCTATTCACCCCCCTCCAGGTGCTCTCACTTACCAGGAGGGTGGACTGGAGGCGAAGCGACACTATGCGTGTAGCCAGCAGAGCGGAATAACTGAGTGGGTGGGGTGTTTGCCTTGGCTGAGGGTGTTGAGTGTGTGTGGAGAGGGAGAGGGTAGCTAGGTGTATTTATAGCTGGGTGTATGTGGTGTAGCACAGTGAAGTTCACTGTTGGTGAGAATAGTGACGAATGAATCGTCTGACTTAGTATGAACAGGAGAGTTATAGGCAGAATATGGGACAAGAGTATTTTGGGAGTTTTCTGGAATATGGGCCATGCTTAAGGGATGACATGGTTGGATAGGGAATAGTTTGATAAGAATTTAGAAACGAGAATTATTGGAATCTGAGTTTGGGAGCCTGGTTCGAAGGAATCTCAAAGTTAAGCGTGCTCAACTTGGAGAAACCTGGGATGGGTGACCAGATGGGAAGTTCCCACTAGAAGGAAAATCACAGTCACCGGAGTTCGTATGACTGGAATATGGGTCTGGCTGGTCTTAGGTGGACTGGACAGCATGATGGATGAGTAGTTGAAATTTGGGATGACTAGATGACCGATGAATAGTAAATATGAATAGTGGCGATGGAAAAGTAATTATAGATATCATCGATGAATAGTAACAACGATGAATAGTAATGGTAAATAGTAACGATGATGAATAGTGTATGTGAATAGTAACGATGAATAGTAATGGTGAACAGTAATGGTGAATAGTGATAGTGAATAGTTCGTATGAACGGACGATGAACGATGAATAGGAACTATGAACGAACGGACGAACGAACGATCGGAATTTCGGCAGCATAACGGCAGGAAAAGATTATTTGGACGAACGAACGGACGATCGAATGATCGTACGAACGAACGATCGGAATTTCGGCAGCATAACAGCAGGACAAAGATTATCTGGAAGAACGATGAATAGGGACTATGAACGAACGACGAACGATGAATAGAGACTATGAACGAACGATGAACGATCGAATGATCGAACGAACGAACGATCGGAATTTCGGCAGCATAACGGCAGGACAAAGATTATCTAGAAGAACGATGACTAGGGACTATGAACGAACGATGAACGATGAATAGGAACTATGAACGAACGATGAACGATCGAATGATCGAACGAACGAACGATCGGAATTTCGGCAGCATAACGGTAGGAAAAAGATTATTTGGATGAACGAACGGACGAACGATCGAACGAACGGACGAACGAACCATGAACGATCGGACGAACGATCGAACGATCGGACGAACGAACGAACAAACTAAGAACAAGGGACGAACGATCGAAGAACGATCGAACGATCCTTGTGCTAGTGTGTGCTTGTGTGGAACATGGAGTGGGTGTGTGGGGGGGGGGGGAGAGTTGCCATGAAATGGCTTGGGGTGGGATGAGAGGAGGCCCTTGCCCCTCTATTTATAGCCATGGTGGGGGGATTAGGGGGAGGGATGAGAGGATTAGTGGGAGGATGAGAGGATTAGTGGGAGGTTAGCATGTATTTGTCTTGTATAAGTGTAATTATCTTGTAGAGCTCACCGTATGACACTGGAGGCATACGTATACGTATGGGCATGAGGAAAGTTATGAAGAAAATATTTGTAGGGACTTGAAAAATGATTCTGAAGGTATTTCTCAAGAGAAAAATATCTGGAGATATATCAGTGGAATATTTGGGCAGTATTTCTGGAAAGAACTTGAAGGGGATCACTAGGGAAATATCTGGGCAGTATTTCTGGAAAGAATTTGAGGGGGATCACTCAGAAAATATTTGTAGGATATTTTGAGGAGGATTTTGGAGATAATATAGACCACTATATTTTATTTGTTGATATCAACTCGCAAACAAACATTTTGAAATGAAACTTGAAATTCATTTTGAATTTAGGGTGAGTTTGAGAAAATTTCAGGATTTGAATTTTTGGGATGCTACACCAATTCGGCACAAACGAACAAAACCTGAGTAGGCGAGCGGAGTTTGGTCATTTAGCGAGCCGTCGGCTCGGCTCGTCTCTTCTGGTGCGACGACCTGATTCACTACTCCGCTACACCGCATTCGGATCCGGCCCTGAGCCTTCCCCGATCCCGCCCGCTTCCCTGCACCGCTCGACATGATCCGCCCCCGCTCCCGGCTCCACGACCGGTCCGCCGTCGAGCTCCCGGCGCTTCTGCGGTCGGCGCCATGGCGACCGGCGGCGGCAACGAGCAGCCGCCAGCGGAGGCCAAGCCGCTGGAGCTCGTGCTGTTCCAGGTCGCCGAGTGCTACGTCTACCTGGTTTGCCCCCCTTGCCTTGCATCCGACACTTCGTGTTCTTTTCTTTTTGTTTCACAAATAGTTGTAGTGTAGTAGTATCGTGTGCTCTACCCATGCCAGCACTCTGCAGGTTTGGGCGACAAAGTTCTCTAAAGCGTGCTAATTAGGTTGTGGGTTTATGCGCAGATACCACTGAGGAAAACAGTTGCCTCCTACAGGGAGAAATTTGATATTATGAAACACGACGGGTGCGGCTTCGACAAAATAGAGGCTCAGGCGAGGGTTTGTCCATTATGGAAAAGCCAGGCAGGGCCAACACTCTAAAATGGACATGACAGCTCTATTAACAGGTAACGACGCTTTCAAACTCACGCCGTCATATTTCCGTTACCATATACGTGAGGCCTGCTCGCTCTTGATATCGTCCACGCCCAACCGAGTCTCTGCCAAACCAAACCCTAGCCGCCGCACCAGAGCAGCCGCACTGAAAACCCCATGGATCGAACTGCTCCCCGCGTCCCTGTTGCAGAGGCTGTAGATGCTGCATGTGCCGCGGCTGTTGCTGCGGTGGAGGCAAGATGTGCGGCGGTGGTGGCTGAGAAGGAGGCACGAGCGGCGGTGCAATCTGCGACTATTGCCGCCGATAAGGTTGAACAAGCCGTCGAAGCTTGCAAGTATCGAAGCTTTGTTGAAGATAACTCTATGGTGACATCCTTGGTGATTGAATTTCTTTCTCACTTCCTTTGCCGCATTAGGAATACTTGACAGCGAATGTTGACCAAGGATGATTATTATTCTGTTCACAAGTGTTTGAACTAGTTTTATTTGTACAGGAACATGTTGATGTTAAGTATCACATTAGCATCAAGAACTCACTCCGATATGCCATTCAAGAGATGAGGAGGCAATCTTCACTTTTACATACCATTAATGGGATGTGTTGTAGTATCCCAGAAGTTGAAGGGGGTAAGGTTGGAAAGTTTGCTGGCCATTTGAAGGTTATCTGACAGAGCCTCGAGAAAACTTCAATTGTGTGTGAAGAAGATCTAGAGAATAAATGTCCTGGTTGGGACCTTCATCATCCCCCTTCAGATGTTGAAGACTCCAACCCTTCAGATATTGAGGACCCAATGGATGGATACGTGTCAGAAGATCCGAAGCTGTGGGAAATGGTGTTTGATGATATGAAGTGGGAGGAGAATAAAGTGGCTGTCTCTTTGGCCGAGCATTGTCGTATTTGGGGCTACGACTATGACCAGATGTATGATCGTGAGATGAAGTAAGACATTCTGTGATGAAGCAAGTAACTAGTTATGCAGCCTTTTGTGATGTCAAGTAACCAATTATGCAACCTTTTGTGATGTCAAGACATTCTGTTTATGTCAAGACATACTTATGAACTTGTAATCTGTGAGGTGGTTGTGTTTATGTAAGACTATCTATCTGCTTGTAACAGAATTGTAAGACTATCTATGTGCTTGTAAGACTATCTGTTCACATTATGTTTGTGCTTGTAAGTATTGTCTGTTTTACGTAATTGAGAAAGTGTTGTCTTGTCTGAAACCGAAATGGTTGTCTGGTTTGATCTGCAACTGAACTGGTGAACATCACCAAAAACTGGCTGTTATCTGAAACTGGAGTGTTGTCTTGTCTGAAACTGAACTGATGAACATCACCAAAAACTGGCTGTTATCTGAAACTGGAGCGTTGTCTTGTCTGAAACTGAACTGGTGAACATCACCAAAATCTGCTGAACATCACTAGAAACTGGCTGCCTCTGGTGGCCTGCACCACCTCTTCCCGCCTCCCCCTGTTTCGGCCCTGGTTTCAGTGGCTCCTAGTGCGCCTGTTTCCTCCCATCCGTTCTCTTGCCTAGGTAGCTGAACACCACCAGAAACTAAAGACAGCTGAAGACAGCTAGTTCTGGTCGTTCGGTTGAGATTTTGGTCGAAAAGCAGTTCACCAGTTCAGTTCAGTTCAGTTGAAGACAACCAATTCAGTTGAGATTCTGTTCAGTTCATCAGTTCAGTTCAGTTCACCAGAAACTGAAGACAACCAATTCGAAAAGCATAGATTGGCTGGCTGTATTTCGACCAGAATCTCAAATGAAGACAGCCAGTTCGCCAGTTCGAAAAGCAGTACACCAGAAACTGAACTGCTGAACTGAACTGCTTAACTGAAAATACAGCCAGTTCACCAGAAACTGAAGATACAAAGCAGTACACAGATATAGCAAAGCAGTTCACAGATATTGCATAGATAGTCTTCAATACATAGATTGTCTTACATAAACACAACCACATACTAGTAGTCTTGGCAACTTAAACAGTACGAACACAGTCTGGGAGCACATACACATACTAGCTGATCATGCACGTAGAGTTAAGAAAATGTCTGGGCGTAAACAGAAATACCGGGAGCACCTACACAATTTCTGGTTCTAAACAGAAACATGTTTGGTTGTCGCAGCACGCTTGAAGTTTCTATTCCCTTGTCGCAACACGCTTCAAGTTTTTCCTCGGAGTAATTTTCTTAACAAGCCACTTGACACTCCTTGGCGGAGAACTAGGAGGAGTTTCCACACGGACTAGTGCAGCATCAGTAGTGATGTCTTCGTGGCTACCATTGTCGAATACAACTTTTTCTGCATCCACAGTAATTGGTGGAATCCTTCGCATGTAAGCTTTTCTAAACTTGTCAACAGAATAATAATCATCGACAAAGTACTCCAGACCAACATTCCTTACATACTGGGCAATAATCACTGCCAATCCATGCTGACAAGGTTTCCCTGTGTGCTGCCACTCTTCACAAGAACATTGTCTCGACTCTGCTTTCACTACATGTTTTGTCAAACAATTTGTACTATCTCTCACTTCTGTCAGGTAATTATCGCTTTTGACAATTGTCAAATGACCCAACCCTCTAGTCTGAGATTTCAATGTAGCTATAACAGAAGGCAATATCAAACCCTGCAGTCTTGCACCTATCCTTCTCCTATGAAACAACTCCATGGTCATCTCCCTGATCTTATCAGCTAAGTCACAAACTGGTAGGTCCTTGTGATCCTTCACCCAGTTGTTAAAGACCTTAGCCATGTTGTTTGTTATGTAATCACATTTAATAGCTGGGTTGAAACCACTCCTGTACCAAAGGAATTTGTGATGTTGATCCAAATATTCAGCTATCTTAGGCACACTTCTTACATGGCTGACATGGTGCTCAAACACTTCACTCCTATAGGCCCTCGCAGCTGGATACATATGTTCAGAACCTGAGTAGCTTTTGACATAGTTGCCCATGAGATGTCGGAAGCACTCTCTCTTCTCAGCATGAGGGAAACAATGTGTCACTACGTGCATTAACCCTTTTTGAGCGTCCGAACAGATAGCCAGTACTTCAAGTTCGCCAACAGCCTTCTTCAACTGTGACATGAACTAAATCCAACTATCAACTGTCTTAGATTGGAAAAACCCAAATGCTAAAGGATACATCCAATTATGCCCATCGACAGCAGTTACTAAAGCAAGTTGCCCATTCCATCTCCCGTTAAGTGCAGTCGAGTCAACACTTAGGTATGGTCTACAACCATCCCTAAAACCTGAGATGCACGGCCCTAGTGCACAAAAGAAACGGTTGAAATAGTACTTCCCATCCTATAAAACCACATCAATCTCTACAATGCTGTTAGGTTCCTTAGCCAGTACTGCCTCCCGCCACGAGAATAGTAGCTTGAAACTCTCCTCCCAACTGCCAAACAACTCTTGTAATGCCTTCTCCTTCCCCTTCCAAACTGTGTCGTAACCAATAGTGACATTGTGAACTCCTTGAAGTGTATCTTGCAATTCCTTAGCACCCATATATATTGGGTTTCTTCATAAGTAGTGGCAAAGCGTGAAAAGCTACCCATCCACAACTTGGTGTAGTCGTCTTCCTCCTTCCACTAGATGTGCAAGTATGCGAATCATGCAATACAACGACATGCAAAATTATCGAATTACAACTTCGAACACAAATAAAACCTAAAATCAAGACATAGCTTTGCTAAAAATGTATGAATTAACATACCACAATGGTCGGTAATCCTTTCTTTTCCTCTCTTGCATAAATCCTCCAGGGGCAATCACCACCTTTACAATATCCGACGTATCTGGTAGTCGAAGTTACATCGATTCCAAGCTCGAACTCATGCTTTATGGCATACTGCCTCATAGCAATTCGAAATTCCTTCATGTTAGGAAACAAACTACCAGGTTGCATTGACGGATTCATTTTATCATACATAACCCTCTTCTCATTTGGCAGGTAGTCTTCAAATGTTTGGTCTATAGTGTTGTCTCCAAAATTAATAGGCTCCGATTGATCCAAATTACTTGTACCACCTAAAACGACTTCATCTCTTGTATTTTCCTGTGCATTTTCCCCCTCATTGAGTCCTAGTTGAGAATACATCTGCATCTCACTTGGAACATCACGACTACCTTCCTCCTCCAAAAATCACATAGTACCATAGATTCCCAATCTAAGCTCGATTTGTCTTGTACCTTATCATTGTCCTGGATGACAAGTCAATACTAAGTGAAGTCACATATAATCCTAAGCTCACTATATTTTACATATATGAAGCACAACTCACCTCATTAACATTATTTACACCTAATGCATCTAGAGGTAAGGAACTTGAATAAGGCGGTGAAGACATTACGGGACCTGCCATTAATTCAACCAATAATTTACAAAATTAAAAGGTTAAATGTGCAAGAGTGGCACAAATATTCTCCTGGAGGTGCCGCTCTTCATACCACTTAAAGGCACAACTATCTACCTGGAGGGGAAGAAATGGCTATGTCTGCATCTTTGAACAACTCCAATTGAACCATGGTGGATCCACTGCACACAGAGACCAAGCTAGATCTAGTTGGGAGAGAGAGACGAATGGGGGGAGATAAGTTGAATGAATGAAGAACAGCAGAGATAAACTCACGGTTGCGCATGGTCAGAAGCAGCGACGTCCTTCATTCGGGTAAATGCAGACAGACGGGGATGGATGGCGGCTCTTGGTCGGAGGCAGCGGGTAAATGCAGACGGACGACGGCTCTTGGTCGGAGGCAGCGGCGCCCGACTATGGAGAACACGACGGAGATGGAGGAGAAGGCGACCGGGATGGAGGAGACCTAGCGATGGACAACAGACGGCGACGGCGCTGGGGGACGGAACCAGGTTTCAACAAGACTAATACTACTCTGAACCTGTTAATAGAGCTGTCATGTCCATTTTAGAGTGTTGGCCCTGCCCAGCTTTTCCATAACGGAGAAACCCTCGCTTGAGCCTCTATTTCGTCGAAGCCGCACCCGTCGTGTTTCATAACGATGGATACTGGATAATTTTATATATATTTAACTCGTTTCTTAGTCTTTAATGATGAATATATAATAATTATAATTTAGATTACTTGTAATATCATATTATAGTTATTTATTTCATATTTTAGAATATTAATTCACTATAAAATACAATATTCTATATTATACTTAAAACATCCGTTTCAACGGTCGTCCGCATCATCTTTTTACAAAAAATCCCTATATTTCTTGTAAATCAAACAACGCAAAATATTAAAAAGCGGTGCAGTAGGTGGGGTTTAAACCCACACCCTGATGGAAGAAGGGTGGGAGACACTGAACGAAGCTGTCAAACCGGTAAAGCATCATGTTCAAGTGTTTATATTATTTAATATACATTGTACATATGTATATATGATTCTTTGTAAAATAAAAAAATAATCGTGTCGGGTCGGGCCAGCACTACGACCCGAGGCTACGGCCCAAACACCGCACGAGGCTCGTGCCGGGTTGGCTCAGACACTATTAAATGGGTCGTGCCTTGGGCCGGCTCGCCAGACATGACCCATTTGGCCATCTATATCTCCGCACGATAATGAAGGTCCTCGCCTCAGTTGCCACCATCTCGTTCGTCATTCTACTTCTTTTTCTCTCTCCCCTCATGTCTCCACCTTCGCGCCACTCCATTCTCGGCAGAGGCCGTAGGAGCAGGCGTCTCCTCCCCATATTCGTCCGACACCAGCCCCGACACTGAATCGCGCAGTGGCTATTGCACGTCCACGATGACGTTTCACATCATGCGCGCACCATTGTTTTTGCGGTCATCGGACGTCCCGTTCGTCTTCTCGGCCTTCGCCCCGTTCTTCCTCCCCAACCTGCTGTCTCCGCCCACGGTCGTAGTCACGAGCCGACCGACGCTCGTCGACGCGGGTACGGGGCGAGTCGGTCATACTCCTGACCTTGCTTTGTGTGTGGCGTTGAGGAGAACATGATGACGCTTTCCACACTTAGGTTATCTTGCGATGAGGAGTCTAGCTCTGAGATATTGGACAACCAAGGATCGTAGCGTGGTAGCAGTCGGAATATGCTACGGAGTTGGTGGTGGTGTTGTGTCGTTTCGGCGGGTCCAGGACTGGGAAGACACTCGCATTCTCTCATCCTTCTCGGACTGACGCTTGGTGCGGGTGCCTCTTGGTTTGGAGCTGCTCCGACTGTGCTTCTTTCTCCGCTTACGTGCTCTCTCCCTATATATCTAGCGGTATACTACCTATGTCGCCTCCAGATGCCCATGCCTTCGTCGTATCTTTCTCCGGCAACGAACAGGTATGTCCGCCTCTTTCCTTCCCCTCTTGCTCTACAAAACATTGGAAGTGGGGGAGTCGAGGGATGAGAGTATCTGATTTGCTGCCTACGGTACCCGTGCGTTCATAAAAAATATTATGCAAAGACAGGAGACAATCAATAAAAAATCTTAAGAATGTTTTTGCTGGATAATTTACGTGGGTATTACTGTGATCCGTCGCAACGTACGTGTCGGGGACCATAATTAGGGGTACCCTCAAGACGCCTAATTCTCAGCTGGTAACCCCCATCAGCATAAAGCTGCAAAGGCCTGATGGGTTTGATTAAGTCAGGGATCAGTCCATACGAGTGACTCAATCACGCCACGCCCGAGCCTAGCCTCGGGCGAGGGCAGCCGACCCTAAGATGACTCCGTCTCGCCTGAGGTCTCCTCTTTCACGGCAGACGCATCACCGGCTCGCCCGAGGCCCCGCCTTCGATAAGAAGTAACCCTGACTAAATCACCGCGCCAACCGACCGAGTCACCGGGGCGTTTAACGCAAAAGGTAAGACCGACGGGCGACCAAACTCCGCTCCGCCCGACCCAGGGCTCGGACTCGGGCTAAGGCCCCGGAAGACGGCGAACTCCGCTCCGCCCGACCCAGGGCTCGGACTCGGGCTAAGGCCCCGGAAGACGGCGAACTCCGCTCCGCCCGACCCAGGGCTCGGACTCGGGCTAAGGCCCCGGAAGACGGCGAACTCCGCCTCGCCCGACCCAGGGCTCGGACTCCGCCTCGGTCTCTGCCGAACGACCTCCGCCTCGCCCGACCCAGGAGTTCGGGCTCGGCCTCTGTCTTGCAGGACGGACTCGACCTCGACTTCGGAGGAGCCCCCACGACGCCCGACCTAGGACACAAGACCGCCACGTCAACAGGAAGCGTCATCATCACCCTGCCCTGAGCCGACTTGGGTCACCGAGAACAAGACCGGCGTCCCATCTGGCCAGCTCCGCCAGATAGGCAATGATGGCGCCTCACTAGACCATGACGACGGCGGCTTCCAGCTCCCTTACGAAAGCAGGAGGACGTCAGCAAGGGCCCAGCCACTCCGACAGCTGTCCCTCCGTCCGGCTCCGTTACTCCTCCAACAGCCACGACGCCACACCAACAGGGTGCCAAGATCTCTCCGGCTGCCACCTTGGCATGTACTTAGGGCGCTAGCTCTCCTTCGCTAGACACGTAGCACCTTGCTACACCCCCATTTTATACACCTAGATCCTCTCCTTACGACTATAAAAGGAAGGACCAGGGCCTTCTTAGAGAAGGTTGGCCTCGCGGGGACGAAGGGCAGGGGCAGGCGCTCTCTCGGGGCCGCTCGCTCCCCTCACCTCGCGCGGACGCTTGTAACCCCCTACTGCAAGCGCACCCGACCTGGGCGCGGGACGAACACGAAGGCCGCGGGAATTCTCCGACTCCCTCGTCGCGACCCGGCTCCGGCCACCGACCTCTCGCTCTACTCCCCCCTTCGCGCTCGCCCACGCGCTCGACCCATCTGGGCTGGGGCACGCGGCACTCTCACTCGTCGGCTCGGGGACCCCCCGGTCTCGGAACGCCGACAGTTGGCGCGGCAGGTAGGGGCACGCTGCGTGTTGACGAGCAGTTTCCCGTCAAGCTCCAGATGGGCAGTCTCCAACGACCTCTTCAACCCGGGACGGTGCTCCGTTTCGGGAGTCTCGAGTTCATGTCCTTCGACGGCAACTACGACATGATACTCCTTCCACCGCCGCGCGACAGCGACAATGGTGGCGGACAACCCGCCCGCCGGCGGCGGAATCGACGACGCCTTTCCCGCGTGGGGGAAGGACGACTTTCGAGCTCGCCCCATCCTCTCCCTCGCCATCGGAGGAGGAGGAGGAGGGGCAACCAGGGCCGAGCGGGAGGCCGCGCTCCGACGGCTGTCGAGCAAATCGACATCCCCGGCGCCTCAACGGAGGACACGCCAAGCGTCGCCCTTGCGTTCGAGGCAAAGACGAGCGCCATCCCCCCGCAGCACGTCGACCCCGAGCAGGTGGACGACGCCAGCACGCTCGTGAAGGGCCTGCAGGACGTCGCCCTCGTACCCAGGACGACGGCGCGATCAACCCCCGACGTGACTTCATCGCTCCTCGTCGACAACAAGGTACCGGCTGCTACCCATCTTTCGTCATTTCGACTCGGCCTCAACCCGCCTGGCGACCTCGCTTTGGCGGGCGCTCACGTTGAGGCGAGTGCAACCTCTCTGGGGTTTCGTGTGCGGTCGCCTTGGGACCGATTGACGGGTGTCTCGACCTACGGACCCTCTGGGTCCGAGGAAGATGACGACTCCAGCATCTGCTGGGATTTCTCCGGATCTGGCAACCCTAGTGCCATGCGGGACTTTGTGACCGCATGTGACTACTGCCTCTCCGACTGTTCCGACGGCAGCCGCAGCCTTGGCGACAAGGACTGCGGCCCGAGCCGCGAATGTTTCCACATCGAGCTAGGGGATCCCTCCGGAGGCGGCTGTCTCGGCATGCCGGAGGATGGTGATCCCCCTAGGCCGGCGCCTCGCGCCGACATCCCGCGGGAGCTAGCTGTGGTCCCCGTTCCGGCGGGGGGTTACGACCCACAGCTCGAGCAAGTCCGCGGGGCGCAGGCCGGGCTCGATGAGGGAGCAGGAGCGCTCGAGGCGATCCGCCAGGACATCGGGCAGGTATGGGCGAGCCAGCCCCCGGCCGGAGGAATACGTCACCTGCCCCAAGGTCTCCAGCACCGCATCGCCAACGATGCCAGGGACAGACCGCCACCCGCATCCGGCGGAACCGGTCAGGACCTGGCCGCCGCAGCGATGCTCCTCCGCGCAATGCCGGAGTCATCAACCACCGAGGGTCGGCGAATCCAGGGAGAACTCAAGCATCTCCTGGAAGGCGCTGCGGCCCGGCGGGCCGAGAGCTCTGCCTCCCGAAGGCAGGGATACCCCTCGGAACCTCGTGCCGCGACTTCCCGACTCACGCGGGAAGCCTCGGTCTACACCGGGCGCACGCGCAACACCGCGCCTGCGGCCCCAGGCCACCTCGGCGACGAGCACCCTCATCGCGACCGTCGGGCACGCCTCGACGAAAGGGTGCGCCGAGGCTATCACCCCAGGCGTGGGGGACGCTACGACAGCGGGGAGGATCGGAGCCCCTCGCCCGAACCACCCGGTCCGCAGGTCTTCAGCCGAGCCATTCGGCGGGCGCCGTTTCCGCCCCGATTCCGACCCCCGACTACTATCACGAAGTACTCGGGGGAAACAAGACCGGAATTGTGGCTCGCGGACTACCGCCTGGCCTGTCAACTGGGTGGGACGGACGATGACAACCTCATCATCCGAAACCTCCCCCTGTTCCTCTCCGACACTGCTCGTGCTTGGTTGGAGCACCTGCCTCCGGGGCAGATTTCCAACTGGGAGGATCTGGTCCAGGCTTTCGCCGGCAACTTCCAGGGCACATACGTGCGCCCCGGGAATTCCTGGGATCTCCGAAGCTGTCGGCAACTGCCGGGAGAGTCTCTCCGGGACTACATCCGGCGGTTCTCGAAGCAGCGCACCGAGCTGCCCAACATCACCGACTCCGATGTCATCGGCGCGTTCCTCGCCGGCACCACCTGCCGTGACCTGGTGAGCAAGTTGGGTCGCAAGACCCCCACCAGGGCGAGCGAGCTGATGGACATCGCCACCAAGTTCGCCTCCGACCAGGGCCGCCCGTCGGAAGATGCTCCCGAGGCGTCTGCTCCGCGCGGCGCCAAGAAGAAAGGCAGGAGGAAGTCGCAAGCGAAACACGACGTTCCCGATGCAGACCTTGTCGCCGCCGCCGAGCACAAGAACCCTCGGAAGCCCCCCGGAGGTGCTAACCTCTTCGATAAGGCACTCAAGGAGACGTGCCCCTATCATCAGGGGCCTGTCAAGCACACCCTCGAGGAATGCGTCATGCTTCGGCGCCACTTCCACAGGGCCGGGCCACCCGCAGAGGGTGGCAGGGCTCACGACGACGGCAAGAAGGAAGATCGCCAAGCAGGAGAGTTCCCAGAGGTCCGCGACTGCTTCATGATCTACGGAGGGCATGCGGCGAATGCCTCGGCTCGGCATCGTAAGCAAGAGCGTCGGGAGGTCTGCTCGGTGAAGGTGGCGGCGCCAGTCTATCTAGACTGGTCCGACAAGCCTATCACCTTCGACCGGGACGACCACCCCGACCACGTGCCGAGCCCGGGGAAGTACCCGCTCGTCGTCGACCCCGTCATCGGCGACGTCAGGCTCACCAAGGTCTTGATGGATGGGGGCAGCTGCCTCAACATCATCTACGCCGAGACCCTCAGGCTCCTGCGCGTCGATCTGTCATCCGTCCGAGCAGGCGCTGCGCCCTTCCATGGGATCATCCCCGGGAAGCGTGTCCAGCCCCTCGGACAGCTCGACCTCCCTGTCTGCTTCGGAACACCCTCCAACTTCCGAAGGGAGACTTTGACGTTCGAGGTGGTCGGGTTCCGAGGAACCTACCACGCGGTGTTGGGAAGGCCATGCTACGCGAAGTTCATGGCCATCCCCAACTACACCTACCTAAAGCTCAAGATGCCGGGCCCCAACGGGGTCATCACCGTCGGCCCCACGTACAAGCACGCATTCGAATGCGATGTGGAGTGCGTGGAGTACGCCGAGGCCCTCGCCGAGTCTGAGGCCCTCATTGCCAACCTGGAAAGCCTCTCCCGAGAGGTGCCGGACGTGAAGCGACATGCCGGCAACTTCGAGCCAGCGGAGACGGTTAAGGCCGTCCCTCTCGACCCAAGTGGCGACACCTCCAAGCAGATTCGGATCGGATCCGGGCTCGACCCCAAATAGGAAGCAGTGCTCGTCGACTTTCTCCGCGCAAACGCCGACGTCTTTGCGTGGAGTCCCTCGGACATGCCCGGCATACCGAGGGATGTCGCCGAGCACTCGCTGGATATTCGGGCCGGGGCCCGACCGGTCAGACAGCCTCTGCGCCGATTCGACGAGGAAAGGCGCAGGGCGATAGGCGAGGAGGTCCACAAGCTGATGGCAGCAGGGTTCATTAAAGAGGTATTCCATCCCGAATGGCTTGCCAACCCTGTACTTGTGAGGAAAAAAGGGGGGAAATGGCGGATGTGTGTAGACTATACTGGTCTCAACAAAGCATGTCCGAAAGTCCCCTACCCTCTACCTCGCATCGATCAAATCGTGGACTCCACTGCAGGGTGCGAAACCCTGTCTTTCCTCGATGCCTACTCAGAGTATCATCAAATCAAGATGAAAGAGTCCGACCAGCTCGCGACTTCTTTCATCACGCCCTTCGGCATGTACTGTTATGTCACAATGCCGTTCGGTTTGAGGAACGCGGGTGCAACGTACCAGCGGTGCATGAACCATGTGTTCGGCGAACACATCGGTCGCACGGTCGAGGCCTACGTCGACGACATCGTAGTCAAGACGAGGAAAGCCTCCGACCTTCTCTCCGACCTCGAACTGACATTCCGGTGTCTCAAGGCGAAGGGCGTCAAGCTCAATCCCGAGAAGTGCGTCTTCGGGGTGCCCCGGGGCATGCTTTTGGGATTCATCGTCTCTGAGCGTGGCATCGAAGCCAACCCGGAGAAGATCGCGGCCATCACAAGCATGGGGCCCATCAAGGACTTAAAAGGCGTACAGAGGGTCATGGGATGCCTCGCGGCCTTGAGCCGTTTCATCTCGCGCCTCGGCGAAAGAGGCCTGCCCCTGTATCGCGAAGTGGGCGGTGGAAATCATGGGCGAGGCAATCTCGTTCGCCCCTCGGAAGGCCATCAAGTCCCAGGTACTGGCGGATTTCGTAGCCGAATGGGTCGATACCCAGTTGCCAACGGCTCCGATCCAACCAGAGCTCTGGACCATGTTTTTCGACGGGTCGCTGATGAAGACGGGAGCCGGCGCGGGCCTGCTCTTCGTCTCGCCCCTCGGGAAACACCTGCGCTACGTGCTCCGCCTCCATTTCCCGGCGTCCAACAACGTGGCTGAGTACGAGGCTCTGATCAACGGATTGCGAATCGCCATCGAGCTAGGGGTCCGACGCCTCGATGCACGCGGCGACTCGCAGCTCGTCATCGACCAAGTCATGAAGAACTCCCTCTGCCGCGACCCGAAGATGGAGGCCTACTGTGAGGAGGTCCGACGCCTGGAAGACAAGTTCTACGGGCTCGAGCTCAACCACATCGCCCGGCGCTACAACGAGACTGCGGACGAGCTGGCGAAGATAGCCTCGGGGCGAACGACGGTTCCCCCGGACGTCTTCTCCCGGGATCTGCACCAACCCTCCGTCAAGATAGGCGACGCGCCCGAGCCCGAGGCACCCTCGGCCTCGTCCGAGGTGACCTCGGCCCAGCCCGAGCCATCCTCGGCTCAACCCGAGGTACCCTCGGAGCCCGAGGGCGAAGCCCTGCGCATCGAGGAGGAGCAGAACGGGGTCCTGCCAGATCAAGATTGGCAAACCCCGTACCTGCAATATCTCCACCAAGGAGAACTGCCCCTCGACCGAGCCGAGGCTCGGCGGGTAGCGCGACGCGCCAAATCGTTCGTCTTGCTGGGCGATGAGAAGGAGCTCTACCACCGTAGCCCCTCGGGCATCCTCCAGCGATGCATCTCCATCGCCGAAGGTCAGGAACTCCTGCGGGAAATACACTCGGGGGCTTGCGGTCACCATGCAGCACCTCGAACCCTCGTCGGGAACGCTTTCCGCCAAGGCTTCTACTGGCCAACGGCGGTGGCCGACGCCACTAGAATTGTCCGCGCCTGCGAAGGGTGCCAATTCTATGCGAAGCAGACCCACCTGCCCGCTCAGGCTCTGCAGACGATACCCATCACCTGGCCCTTCGCTGTGTGGGGTCTGGACCTCGTCGGCCCTCTGCAGAAAGCGCCCGGGGGCTACACGCACCTGCTGGTCGCCGTCGACAAATTCTCCAAGTGGATCGAGGTCCGACCCCTGAACAGCATCAGGTCCAAGCAGGCGGTGGCGTTCTTCACCAACATCATCCATCGCTTCGGGGTCCCGAACTCCATCATCACCGACAATGGCACCCAGTTCACCGGCAAAAAATTCTTGGATTTTTGCGAGGATTACAACATCCGGGTAGACTGGGCTGCCGTAGCTCACCCCATGTCGAATGGGCAGGTGGAACGTGCCAATGGCATGATCCTGCAAGGGCTCAAGCCTCGGATCTACAACGACCTCAACAAGTTCGGCAAGCGGTGGATGAAGGAACTCCCCTCGGTGGTCTGGAGCCTGAGGACGACGCCAAGCCGAGCCACGGGTTTCACGCCTTTCTTCCTGGTCTACGGGGCCGAGGCCGTTCTGCCCACGGACCTGGAATACGGCTCCCCGAGGACGAGGGCCTACAACGAAGAAAGCAACCAAGCTAACCGAGAAGACTCGCTGGACCAGCTGGACGAGGCTCGGGACAGGGCCTTACTACACTCGGCGCGGTACCAGCAGTCCCTGCGACGCTACCACGCCCGAGGGGTCCGACCCCGAGACTTCCAGGTGGGCGATCTGGTGCTTCGGCTTCGGCAAGACGCCCGAGGGAGACACAAGCTCACGCCCCCCTGGGAGGGGCCGTTCATCATCGCCAAAGTTCTGAAGCCCGGAACGTACAAGCTGGCCAACAGTCAAGGCGAGGTCTACGGCAACGCTTGGAACATCCAACAGCTACGTCGCTTCTACCCTTAAGATGTTTCCAAGTTATTCATATACCCCGCACCCACGCAAAGTTTAGTCAACAAGGAAGGGTCGGCCTCGCCTCGGCAAAGCCCGACCCTCCCTCGGGGGCTAAAAGGGGGGAAGCCCCCTCTGCGTCAAAATTTTCCTCGAACAAAAAATCTCTTTTACCAGAATATCTTTCGTGCTTTCTGACTACTTCGAAAAGTGGGTCCTGGAAACGACGGGGTACACGTAAGCAGTCAAGGCTGACCGAGCCGAGGGACTCCTACGCCTCCGGGATACGGATACCTCACTCATCACCTTCTGCGATAAGTAACTCGCGCTCGGATAAGGTGAATCCGCGGATCGAACGAGTCTTTACGTACGGAAGTTCTTCTGTCGAAGCGATTCTTCGAGCCTTCTCGACCGAGTCGGTGACAGGGCCTCATGGACGGGTGAAAGTACGCGTAAGCGGCAAGGCCGACCGAGCCGAGGGACTCCCACGCCTCCGGGATACGGATACCTCACTCATCACCTTCCGCGAGAAGCAACTCTCGCTCGCACTAACATCCCTGCTACCGACAAAAAGTCCAGATACTCGAAACAAGAGGAAAAGAGACGCAGCTTTATAACGAAGCAAGGGTGTGTGTTCTGGCCTCGACGGCCGCACAAGGCCCACGCTACAAGACGATTTGACCCTGCAGGCTCGGATCTTGACGCTGGAAGAGGGCGATGACACCCTCGGCATGGGTAGCACCTTCGGCAAGGCCCGACCTAGCCTCGGACGGCGACGCGGTCCGAGGGCCTCTGCTCCGAAGGACGACGTCATCACCACGCTCGAGCAATCTCTGCCAGGGACTTCTCCGAGAACCCGGCCCGAGCGGACGGCTCGGCCGGCCACCTCCGGGGCCTCGGCCGACCGCCTTCCAAGGGCGCCTGCTCGGTCCGAAGCCTCGGCTGTTCAGCTCCGACGTTGATCCTACCAACGGACAACCCGGCTAGGCTCCGGCCAACCAGGTTTTATTTCTCGAGCCAACTCCGCCTCTGCTCATGCTGATATCGCTACCCCTGGCCTCGGCTCGTCGAAGAGCGGCCGAGGGGTCTCTTTAACTAAGCTAGAGGAGCCTCGGGCAACAGGTCCGACCGAGCCGAGGGATTCCTACGCCTCCGGGATACGGATACCTCACTCGTCACCTTGACACGGGGCAACTCACGCTTGGTGAAGCGGTTCAGACAATCAGCGGACGAGTCTTAGTGCTCGGAAATGAGGAAAAAAACACGGCTCCGTGCCGTGGTTACATACATGTTCAGGCCCCGAAAGCCGAAATGAACAAAAAGGCCCGGCACTCGAAGTGCCATTACAAACGGAACTCCGGTTCCGTCCCCGCGGGTACGGACAACCTCCCCGCCAGGGAAGCCCGTGGAGCGACAAGCTCTGGGCGAATCACCAGCAAACGCGGGATGCCCCTAAGCACCCCGGCAGATCCTCGCAGCCGTCCTCGCCGTGAATGCGAGGAGGAAGGCGGAATGTTGCATCCTAGCTGGGCAGCAACAGTTCTCCTTCCCTGGCATGACTGGAGGATGTCTCCGCCGTGGGGTTAAAAGGCGATTGCCACCACCAGAAGCTGGAAAATGAGGTGGCCCGCCGACCCGCGTAGGAGGTGGGGCCCCGGCTCGCCTCGCTCCCCGCCCCGGCGAGGATGACGAACACCCTCAACACTGAGGGCGGCGCCGGGACCGCAGTCCGGTTTGCCCCTCCCCACCCAGGAGCTGGTGGTCACCGTCTCGGGTGACCCCCAGCCGAGGGGGGCAACCGGGCTGCACGATGAAAATCCTTGAAGCCGAACGATGGCTGAAAGGTACCAACTCCCACGGAGTTGCGTTCCTCCAGCGATGGAGCGAAAAGACGGCGGTTCCCCCCATCCGGGGGCTTGGAAGATGGAGAGACACAATGCATAGGGAAGGAAGGAGACATGGTCACCCTGCGAAGGGGGTCGCCCTCCTTTTAAAGGCAACTTCCCCTGCTTGCGCCCTCAACCGTCACGGGCTGAGTCTTCTCCAACACGCCTCCAAAGTCCTCCCCTGCGGCGCGGGGGCTGGGGCCCGCCTGTCATGCAGACCGGCTCTAAGCAGAAGAAGCCGAACCGCCGCGCACGACGCACGCAACCACCCAGCGGTTACAAGTAACCCTCCACTTTTGCCCGGACCAGCGGGCGAAAGGGGCAGGCGGCCATGCAGGCGGCATGCAACCGCGCCAAGTGGACGCGCCTCTCCGACTCCTGACAAGCCCGCGCGACGGCTCAAGCCCACGCGTCGTGCAACTGGCGCACCGGGTGCTGCATGCGAGCCGCTGTGCCACTCGCTCCACCACCGCACCTCCTCGATTGCGGAACCGATACCGCGATTCGAGGCGACCCAGCCCGCGACCCAGCAGCGCCAGCCTGGCGCAGCGGTCAAAAGCGGTCAAAAATGGACCGGCAGTAATGACGGTGGCAGGCGCGCGAGGGCAGCGGTCACGCCATCTGCCAGGCTCATGTCCCATCCGAAGGCAGCAAGAGAACCACCTCTCGCGGCGTGAAGACGACGCGCCCGTGACCCGTACCTCGAACGGCTCACGCACGCGCTACGGCAACCTCGCCAACTACTCACCCCGGCGCATTAACTCCGCGGCTCGACGGACAGCGCTACGGGCGGGAGAGGCTGGCGACGTTTCGCCTTCGCCAAAACAACCACGCCGAAAAAGGTACGCCACGACGTTCAATTTCGCATCCTTTTTCCCTTTTCCTCTTTCTCTATCTCTTGCAACAGGGACCGAGAAGGGGGATAACCCCAAAGGGATCCTTCCCCGTGAAGGAACTAGGCTCCGAGCCTCCTTACTGATCAGGGGTTCGAAGGCTGGCCCCCCGAAGGGTTCAACAGCCGCCTCAGATCGCGTGGGCCCGACACCCACTACTGGTCAGGGGTTCGAAGGTCGGCCCCCGAAAGGTCCCACGACCGCCTCAGGCTACTCGGGCTCCGTGCCCCCTACTGATCAGGGGTTCGAAGGCTGGCCTGTCGAAGGGTTCACAGTCGCCTCAGACGCTGAGCGAGGGATGACCAGGGGTACGTTCGATACATAACCAAGGCTCGGGCTGCGCTCCCGAGGTACCCTAGGACATTTCCGAGACCAGCGGGAACGACTCTGTAACGGAATCCCATCGGAGGGAGGCAACGAGCCCTCGGACCCCGTCGCTAGGGGACCGGGTCCGGCAGATCACCCGCAGGTACTTTTGGGCGTGCCTCCGGGCCCCTAGCCGACCCCCAACGAACGGGGCACGGACGTCCACTCGGATTACCCGATTGCAGCTCACCGGAGACACCATGTTCGGTGCCCATCGAGGGTAACATGGCGCACTCCCCCCCTCCTCCTTGCGGAAAGGCGACGTAGGGGCGTATATAAAAAAGCCGAGTCTGTCCCCGATCGTCCTCTCGCTCCGTGCGGAGGCTCGGGGGCTGCTCTCGCAAACCCGGCTCCGGCCAAACCGTTGACAGCGTCAACATACCAGCCCGAGAACTTGGGCCCCGACAATGCACCTGGGCTACGCCCTGCTCGCATGAGGGAACCGCCAGACCAGCCGAGGCATTACGCAAGGCATTAAGACCTCGAAGGAGTGAAACCACTCCTCCGAGGCCTCGGGGGCTACACCCGGCGGGTGCGCTCGCGCGCACCCACCGGAACAAAGTACCTCCGAGAAAGGCTGGTCCCCTTGCAAAAAAGTGCGACGCAAGCCTCCAAGCGAGTGTTAACACTCTCTTCGAGGCTCGGGGGCTACTGTCGGGGACCATAATTAGGGGTACCCTCAAGACGCCTAATTCTTAGCTGGTAACCCCCATCAGCATAAAGCTGCAAAGGCCTGATGGGTTTGATTAAGTCAGGGATCAGTCCATACGAGTGACTCAATCACGCCACGCCCGAGCCTAGCCTCGGGCGAGGGCAGCCGACCCTAAGATGACTCCGTCTCGCCTGAGGTCTCCTCTTTCACGGCAGACGCATCACCGGCTCGCCCGAGGCCCCGCCTTCGATAAGAAGTAACCCTGACTAAATCACCGCGCCAACCGACCGAGTCACCAGGGCGTTTAACGCAAAAGGTAAGACCGACGGGCGACCAAACTCCGCTCCGCCCGACCCAGGGCTCGGACTCGGGCTAAGGCCCCGGAAGACGGCGAACTCCGCTCCGCCCGACCCAGGGCTCGGACTCGGGCTAAGGCCCCGGAAGACGGCGAACTCCGCCTCGCCCGACCCAGGGCTCGGACTCCGCCTCGGTCTCTGCCGAACGACCTCCGCCTCGCCCGACCCAGGAGTTCGGGCTCGGCCTCTGTCTTGCAGGACGGACTCGACCTCGACTTCGGAGGAGCCCCCACGACGCCCGACCTAGGACACAAGACCGCCACGTCAACAGGAAGCGTCATCATCACCCTGCCCTGAGCCGACTTGGGTCACCGAGAACAAGACCGGCGTCCCATCTGGCCAGCTCCGCCAGATAGGCAATGATGGCGCCTCACTAGACCATGACGACGGCGGCTTCCAGCTCCCTTACGAAAGTAGGAGGACGTCAGCAAGGGCCCAGCCACTCCGACAGCTGTCCCTCCGTCCGGCTCCGTTACTCCTCCAACAGCCACGACGCCACACCAACAGGGTGCCAAGATCTCTCCGGCTGCCACCTTGGCATGTACTTAGGGCGCTAGCTCTCCCTCGCTAGACACGTAGCACCTTGCTACACCCCCATTTTGTACACCTGGATCCTCTCCTTACGACTATAAAAGGAAGGACCAGGGCCTTCTTAGAGAAGGTTGGCCTCGCGGGGACGAAGGGCAGGGGCAGGCGCTCTCGGGGCCGCTCGCTTCCCCTCACCTCGCGCGGACGCTTGTAACCCCCTACTGCAAGCGCACCCGACCTGGGCGCGGGACGAACACGAAGGCCGCGGGAATTCTCCGACTCCCTCGTCGCGACCCGGCTCCGGCCACCGACCTCTCGCTCTACTCCCCCCTTCGCGCTCGCCCACGCGCTCGACCCATCTGGGCTGGGGCACGCGGCACTCTCACTCGTCGGCTCGGGGACCCCCCGGTCTCGGAACGCCGACAGTACGGATAACCGACTAGTAATTTTTAATGTGCAACTCATGAGTCCAGTCGAGCCGGCTCACAAGCCGGTATAAGCGGGTATCGAGCGAAACCAAGGCTCCTTGAGACCTTGTTCGTTTGTGTCGAATTGCACCCGGAATTATTCCAGCTAATTAAAGTTTATATAAATTAGAGAAACAATCCGGTTAGGAATCGTTCCAACCCACAAAGCCTGAGTAGGCGAGCGAAGTTTGGTCATTTAGCGAGCCGTCGGCTCGGCTCGTTTCGTCTCTTCTGGTGCGACGACCTGATTCACTACTCCGCTACGCCGCATTCGGATCCGGCCCTGAGCCTTTCCCGATCCCGCCCGCTTCCCTGCACCGCTCGGCACGATCCGCCCCCGCTCCCCGCTCCCCGCTCCCGGCTCCACGACCGGTCCGCCGTCGAGCTCCCGGCGCTTCTGCGGCCGGCGCCATGGCGACCGGCGGCGGCAACGAGCAGCCGCCAGCGGAGGCCGAGCCGCTGGAGCTCGTGCTGTTCCAGGTCGCCGAGTGCTACGTCTACCTGGTTCGCCCCCCTTGCCTTGCATCCGACACTTCGTGTTCTTTTCTTTCTGTTTCACAAATAGTTGTAGTTGTAGTGTAGTAGTATCCTGTGCTCTGCCCATGCCAGCACTCTGCAGGTTTGGGCGACAAAGTTCTCTGAAGCGTGCTAATTAGGTTGTGGGTTTATGCGCAGATACCACCGAGGAAAACGGCTGCCTCCTACAGGTGCACTTCTTGTCTCACAAAGGATGTGGTAGTCGATTCCCTTTCCCTAGGATATGTAATGCAATTTTTTATGCCTAGATCGGTAGATCCTGGGTGGATAAAGCTGACACAGTTAGGAGTGTCTGTCAGTGCTATGAGCTAATCGATCTTTTCACATATGCTTAGTTGCTTCCCCACATTTGCTCAGAGACCATTGGAGTGGTTCATTTCATGATTGCACTCATTCCCTCCTGATTCAGTACAAGTTGGGTTTAATTTGTTCCTTGAAAATAAGTCAGTAACCGATTAAACTCGTGGTAAAATCCAGGGCGGATGAGTGGAACGTCAACAAATGGGCATGGGAAGGGGCGCTTAAGGTTGTCAGCAAGGGAGAGGAATGCATCATTAAACTGGAAGATAAAAAAACAGGTATTATAGCCATTTTAGTGCTTTTGGTCAATTTCCTTTTTATTCATCACAATATTGAATTATTGATTCAGTGGATGTGTTTTAGGGGAGCTTTATGCTAGGGCATTTCTCAGAGAGGGTGAACCACATCCGGTGGAACCTGTAATTGACAGTAGCAGGTCTGTATCTAGGGCTGCCATAAAATATAATCTGGTCCTACAATTATATATGTGCCGTTGTATTTTCCACTATCCATTAGAAAACTACTCGAAGATTATAAGAGCCTGACATGATTCTTGCTGTTTGAATATTTTTCTTGCAGATATTTTGTACTACGTGTTGAAGAGAATATAGGTGATGACTGTCTTTCTATCGTTTTCTCGAACGCAGAGAGAGCTGTGCCATTTCATTAATATAGAAGAAAAAAGTTTGTTAGTTCACAGACCCTAAGCCCATTAATATTAACAATACATCATATGCACCACAGGCATAGCATAAACGACCCACTTAGGTACTACCCAAAGAAAACTATGTACAATTGATAGGATCTAGGATCCTACCATGACTGCGTAGGTTGTACGGGTAGAATTTTGATGGTTGGGTTTGTACCCCTGGTGGAGCATAGGAGCCATGGTCGTGCACAGGAAGTAGGCGAGCAAGAGAGATATGGGAGATGGTCTTTGAGGCCAGACAAGATAATTGCGTTGCTTGATTAGATTGATAAATCTCCTATCTTTATATTGAGAGGCTTATTTAATCGCGAAGCCAACAATGCTTATATTTTTATAAAAATCTCCTAACAAGAATCAATCATGATCCTATTTTTATATTTATGGTAACAATGCAAAATATCTAAAGAAAGAAAATTCTAGGCATTTTGCCCCTAACTCCCCGTGTGGCCTAGCCACTAGCACAACCCCGACCCCTATAGGTGATGTTGGTCATAACATCTTTCCCTGCCTCTTTAAACATCTCGTACTCGAGTTGGATGTCGAGGTAAAGGTCCTTGAATTGTTGAAGCGACTCCCAAATGGTGCCGTTGCAGGGCAGGTCACACCACTAAACGCAGACGTTCTAAGCGCCAAGGCGTAGTTGGGCGTGCAACACACGCTTTGGCGCATACAATAGTCGATTGATTTGTACGGGCGACACGTGCGGTTGATTCATCTGAGGTTCCCTGCGGAATGGCTTGAGCAGCCCACATGTAACGTGTTGTGGAGACAAGCACCCTCTAGAAGCTAAAGGTGATAGGTTACCCACTCAACACGCTCCAGCACCTGGAAGGGGCTGACATAGCGTGGCACGAGCTTGCCCTTGCCCTTCATGAAGTGTTTCCACTTCTTGCTATTCTTCTGGACCATCATCACATGATTAGAGTTCTTTCTATTGCTCTTCTCAGCTGTCTTAAACATCCTATGCAACTCGTGAAGGTCTTCACCATGCTATTCACGTGAAAGTTCAAAATGAATGCCTTATATAGCGTGAAGGGAGAGACCGAAGGATCACATCCGTAGCTAGCTCATCAATAAGAGCGAAATCAAGCTATCAAGGAACGTAACCCATCATCCCGATTACATGAGGACTGACTGGACTTCCTTTCAGTTAGCTTGCATGTAAATAAAAAAACTCAACCTATTGGAGGTAAGACAACCATCGGACATTCTATTAAGAAGAAGACTTCACACAGGTCGAGAAAAACCCTGAACCCCTGCCTCACCCATACACAACGACATCGTAGCCCATGTGAGAACGACCACGATCGGGACCAGGCTTTAGACCTGTGCTTTGGCGTGGGACAGACGAGGGGATTTTTTTAACCACATCCTGAAATTTGCTCCCACAGGGAGTAGAACCTAGGATCTGAGGGGTGCTACTCAGACCGCCTAACCAACTCAGCTAGAGGCCCTTTCGCCTTGCATGAAAATAGGGACATGGAGATCTCATATCTTTCCACCCTTGCTTGGTTCATGAACATACCATGTGACCACGTGGGCATCCACATACTCATATTGCTTGTGAAGCTCAGAGGACATGGTTGTAAGCATGAGACAACTAACATCCATGGAGTCATTTGTGTGCTACTCATAAGCACTTCAGCCATCATAACTTTTATTCTCCTTTGACTCATTAGGATAGGGAGTCTCAAGAATATATTTCTTTTTCCCTTACTTGAAAACAACTCTCAAGTTACGGTACCAATCAATAAAATTTGTTCTAGTGATTTTTTTTTGTCAACGATCGATCACAAATTTAAACCGGTAAAGCATTAGGTGCCATCACTATAATAAATAAAAAGCAAAGTTTAGCACTATGTTTACTTCAACCTCTTATTAAACAATTTAATAAAATATTCCTCCCACTATATGTTTTGCAATTGTCTTTTCCTTTGACGACATATAGTGGACAAGATCTGTGTTCACTAAGTTCTAGTGAGCTTTGACATCATGACTAGAAACATAATGACATAGGTAAGCAACATTTGCTAATCACATCCTATGTGACTTTTGTTTGTTGGGTGGCATCCAATACCCTGGGTCCCAACATTATGTCAAAGGCTCAAATCTGATTTGATAGCCTCGTTAAGCAAACCAACACTATGTATACAGATACCCGACATCCACCCTACTAGATCAAAACAATTGATGGCACTCTGATTTGGCAGACCTACCAAACATTGATTAGAATCTTTATAGGCGCACCGATTGGAAGGGCATCAAAGTGAACTCTTAATTTTTCTGAGAGAAGCTATTCTATCACATTTAATACATGGACAAATAGTACGACATGAAAATAAAACATTACATATAGTCATTAAATACGAGATAATGTGGCCCTTTGTCATGGTGTTCTTCATCACCAAGTCCCATTCGTGGTTGTTATATTTTGGTCGCAACACCTACAATGTAGGGCGCCCGCGCAGATGAGAAAGGTGCCCCCTCTGAAAACTTTGGCAACGAGGATGGTGAGAGAGGGAAGCTGATTTGGTGGATGGGAAGAGCGCGGATGGGGCAACAGTGGTTTTTGTGGTGTGCAGGAGAGTGACAGGCAGCGCGACATGCAGGGTGGAGGGTGGCATAGCAGTGGTGGTGAAGGACAGGAACGTCGTCGCCCCGTACTTTGGCATCCCATAGGGGAAACCCTTATGCAAACGCCTGCGGGTGGTGAAATTGGCTAGCTATGTGGCGATGTCCTCCAAGACTTTCATCCTAGCGTCGACGACCGACGATGGTGGGGTCGGTGGCTACTTCTTGGAGCCATCGTCACCCGACATTTCTAATACCAGATTGATAGGATCTAGGATTATACCGTGACTGTAGGTTGTACGGGTAGGAGATTGATGGTCGGGACGTGTTCATGTGTACCCCTAGCAGTATAGGAGCTGTGGTCGCGCACAGGGAGCAAGCGAGCGAGGGAGATAGACGTGGGAGATTACCCTTTAGGTCAGGCAAGATAATTGTTTTGATTAGATTGATACACCTTCTCTCCTTATAGAGAGAGGCTTACTTGATCCCTAAGCAAGCAATCTTTAATTTAATGGAAACCTCCTAACAAGAATCAATCATGATTCTATTTTTTATGAAAACAATGCAAAATATCTAAGGAAAATCTTGAGTATTTCGCCCCTAACTGCACGCGTGGCCTAGCCACTGACGCGGCTCCAGTGCCTATAGGTGACGCCGGTCATAACAACAATACTCAAGAGATTCATTGCTTCAGCTGCACACCATATGGATCCTTCATTCCCTGCAGCTTGTAAAACCTTGTTTAGTTTAGGAAACACTCCATTGATAAAACTAGACCAATCCTAAAAGGAATAGGTGGCTTTATTATATCAGTATTAAGAAGAAAATAAGCACTCAAATTCACCTCTAGGACTTGAACCTAAGTGTTGTGGGCGTTCACACCCTCAACCAGCTAGGCTCAGCTTCCTTGTCTCTTTCGTGGGCTCTATGATATTACTTATTCCATAATATTGTGCTCAGTGGTTAGCGTTGAGTCATGGCACTTGGCACTTAATTTGAATTGGTGTGGCCACTTCAGTCTCATGCTGGGTAATATATTAGCATAACAAATCTTACCATGAACTTCAGATGGGCGTCAGCGCCATGCTTTCATAGGTTTAGGCTTCCGGGAAAGACCTGAAGCATATGACTTCCAAGCTGCCCTACATGATCATATGAAGTATCCTTCTGTTCATCAAACATGTTATGAATCTCATAATTTGCAAAATTACGTGTTTTTCCGTGTGTGATTCCTCAATGACTAGTTCTATATGTGGAATTCTATTTGATATGGCCATTTGCTATTGATTTTCGATTAGCAATGGTGGTACATAGTAGAATGTAGATTGTTGTCTGGGACCTTTCAACATCTGATTATTTGATCCTCTACCCATGTCAGATCTTAGTTTATTTGGCAAGTGTGTTTTAACGTGAGTTCTATGAAATATTTCTAAGTTTTTCGATAAGGAATCCAATTCATTTCCTGCGATCATCATTTTTGTGACTATCCTTCCAATATCTTCTTTACATGATGCACTGGTTTTCCTCTATGATTGTTTTTCTCTTACATTAGCAAAGATATTTAAACAAGAAGAAGGCCGCTGAAGAGATGATTCAGCATTATGAGAAGCAATCTTCAGTGGATTACAGCCTCAAAGAAGGGGAGACATTGGTTCTTCAGCTTAAAAATGTAAGTTTTCATCTAAATATTTTCTGGAAGGGAATGAAATCAGAGAGCCTGTTGATGAGAGATTGTCTTCTAAGATCTGCAGAACAAGAATAATGCATTTTGCTCCATAGTACCCTGGGTTGCTCAAGCAATGGCATGGGGTGCCGCATTAGGTGGATATGCTCATTGCATAGATAAACGGTTGGGTCATTGGATTCTTACCAATCTTTAAGTTTCTAGAAAAACATGGTCAATCTGTTCTGTGTTTATCTTGAATATTTTCATGTAAATGCACAGCCACTCCTAAACTGAACCTCATTTCCGTTTACACGTAGTTCCCGTCTAGATTTCTCTTATGACATTTGAGCACCACATCCTTGCATCTCCATAGATAATTTTGATTGCATAGGAACCTGAAAAAAAATTGAGCGCTCCTGTACTGCATTGAAGGGTATTTGCAGTGATGTGCCAGATTTTGCATAAATAAAGCGTTTGTTCATATTTGTTTTTGTGTAACATGTGCAGGCATCCCTCTCATTCAATTTTTATAGCTACATTTATCTTTATGCAATGTTTCCTGAGTGTTTGACTTCGCTTTTATTCTGCGCAGAAGGAAACAGGCACCAAGACAAAATCGACATTTTTTGAGCAAGGCCTAAACAAGCTCTCCGTTAACGAAAAGACAAGCGCCAAGGAGGCCCCCGTCTCCCTTAAACTCCCACCACCACCACCTTCGCCTGTCTCACCGACGGATTCTGGAGTCGCTGCCTCGCCTTTCAAAGCAGAATTTCCTCCCCAAGAGCAACCAGCTGCTGAACCCGTCAGCAGAACCAGCGCTCTCCCTTCCAAAGGCGAACCTGCTCCAGAGCCACCAGCCGCTGCAGAGAAGATGGAGGAGCAAGAAACCGTGGATGAAGACTTCGGGGACTTCCAGGCTGCCGGGTGATATCATGTATCTTGTACATACATCATGTTACCGAGACTTTTCTTTTTCTATTTTTGGTTTTCAATCAGCTGTGACTTCTGCCGGCACTCTGTGTTCCTGTATAGAGAGCTTCCATCTCATAACCTACATACAAATACATGGACAAACGTTGTACCCTTTCCTTTGAGTTTCCATCTCATAACCTACGAGGGAGGAAGAAGAATGAAAGCAAGAGGAGTTACCTCCAACATCCTTTTGGGGTGTTTGGTCCTTGATTGAAGTTCAGTACATATCACATCAAGGCAACGATTGCTATGCAAGCAGTCTTTCTTTGTAAGCATGCAAGCAAATCATCTCGTCCATAAGATTACGATCCAATCACAGATACAACCATGGTTTGTTAGGGTTTTTTATAAAGATTATTGAGCTGGTGGTGGAAGGGTTTAAGTGTTAAATGTGATCTACAGTTGAATTACGATCTAATGGACGAGATGGTTTGCTTGCACGCTTGCAAAGAAGGACTACTTATATAGCAGTCATTGCCTCACATTAAATATATATTTAAATTCACGTGTAGTTAGTTTTATAATTAGACTATATTTAATGCCATATCATATTTAATATTTGTAATTATCATTCAAATATTTGATAGGACAGAAACAAAGTGAACGTTATAGATTCAGTTATCGACACACAACTCTTAGAAACAAACGTCGAACCAACTGGAGGTAGAAAATTAGTAGATGCTTGTGTATTGCTATGGTTTCTATACATCATGTAGATAGATTTTTTTAATGAAACAGTTGTTTAAACACGTTTTAAACTTTTATAATGAGCATATCTGTACTACCTATTAAGAGGTGTTTAGAAGCAAATTATTTTTGAAGTTTTGAGGTAAAATCATGATATCGGAGAATATCATAGTATTTTCGATAAAAGGTGTTTGGCTACATGGTATAAAACTCTGTTTTGAATGTCATGGTTTTGTAGATACCATGATATTTTTGGAGTATTTAAAACTCCACTTCAACCCAAAGTTTTTGTCTATAACTAATCTTGCACATGTACACTCGTTATATTGATTTGAGATACTTTGTCTTTAAACACGTAGTGCTAAAAGTGATGTCAAAATACTGTTGGGGGCCTTCCTTTTCCGAAGGTCCTAAAAACGTGACTAACCATATGTTTTTAGTATGATATGGATTATTACAGGGGAGCTTCGGCTTCGAGATAAAAGACCTTCTCTAATGGCGAAAGTGTACGTGGTGTAAAGGAGCAACCCGAAGGTGATAGAAATAAGCGCCGAAGCTATTGCCAGAGAGCTTCGACTTGATATGGTAACGAAGACCAAGGACGACACCGACTTAAAAGAGGAAAGGACCACCTAGTCCATAACGATTTGTATTACAGTCACGAGTAAATGGCAAGGGCATGAATGTAATTTTATCCGAGCTGTGTCCTGTGCCTATAAATAGATGAACAGTAGCACCGTACTGTTGAGGCTGGATTGTAATCGCTCTCGCGTCATCCCTGCTTTTGGCAAGCCGAAGGTACCATTGTAACATGAACATTGTTAATGCTTATTCATGTTTGTTGAAGATAACAATAAATAAATCATCGATATATGACAATTAATTATCTTCATTCCTCTATGTTCCTTTACTCTTTTATTTATATTCACGTTTATATGATAAAATGATGAAGGCGTGTCCTTCATGACCTTCGTCTGAAGGTCATTATATCCGAGAGAAAATAATGCTTCGAAGGACGAAGGTCTTTGACCATTAAACAATTGTGTTGCATTGTTCTTGATTTATAGCATTTGAGAACAAGTGACCAATATTGGCGCCCACCTCCAGTGAACTCACTTCCACAATCTTCAGCAAAGCATCAACCTTTATGATGCCGCCGAAGAGGACAACGGTGCCAGGGGCTGCCCTACAACAACTGGACACAAACCAAGAGACGCTCTCCCTGCGAGAAGCTAGAAGTCAGAAGAGAAAAGATACCAGCACAACACCTCAGGAGGAGGAGTTGGACCAGGAGATCAGGGACCTAGAAGCCATTCATCAGCAGGTGCAGAGGAAGAAAGAAAAGATGCTTCGGCTCACTGATCTTCAGAAGAAGATCGACGAAGCTGCTGAGGAAATGCGTCATCTTACTCAAGGTGACCAGGACCGAAGACCTCAGCACATGGAGCTTCGTCAGGAGAGCCCAATCAATGATGATGAATGGTACGATGACTTTCATCATGGTAACTTTTCTTTTGATGATGCTTCTCCTCTAGTTACAGAGCTACAGGCTATCCCGTGGCCACCACCATATAAGCCACCTCAGCTCCCCATGTACGATGGCCATTCAGACCCGAAGCAATTCCTGATGAGCTACGAAGCAACCATATCCTCATATGGGGGCAATACTGCGGTCATGGCGAAGTCCTTCGTCATGGCAGTCAGAAGTATAGCTCAAACATGGTACTCTTCTCTTCGGCCAGGAACAATTACATCATGGCAGAAGCTCAAGGACATGCTGATCACTAGTTGAAAGGGAAATAGGGTCAAACCTTTTCCTAAATGATTTTGGTGGTTGAATTGCCCAACACAAATAATTGGACTAACTAGTTTGCTCTAGATTATATGTTCTACAGGTGCCAAAGGTTCAACATAAACCAATAAAAAGTTAAAGATAGGGTTCAAAAAGAAAGAAACAAAACCAACCGAAGGCTGCCCTGGTATGGCGCACCGGACTGTCCGGTGTGCCACCGGACAGTGTCCGGTGCACCAGGGAAATCAACTCTGAACTGCTCAGCTTTGGGTTTTTTGGAACGCCACTCCGCTATAATTCACCGGACTGTCCGGTGTGCCATGCGGAGCAACGGCTACTGTGCCAACGGTCGTCTGCAAAAGGGAGCAGTGAACGCTACAGTGCGCGGACAACGTGCAAAGTCAAAGCAGGCGCCAGAAGGCACACCGGACAGTGAACAGTGACTATCCGGTGCACCACCGGACTGTCCGGTGGCCCAGCTGTCAGAAGCTCTAACGGTCGAACCCTAACGGTTGGTTGACGTGGCTGGCACACCGGACAGTGTCCGGTGGCGCACCAGACTGTCCGGTGCGCCCATCGACAGACAGCCTCCCCAACGACCACTTTGGTGGTTGGGGCTATAAATACCCCCAACCACCACACATTTAAGGCATCCAAGTTTTTAGCCATTGCATTCAATACAAGAGCTCTAGACTTCACTCCAAGACACAAACAAGAGGTCAAATCCTCTCCCAAGTCCGGAATCACTCCAAACATTTAGTGACTAGTGAAAGAGAGATATTTGTGTTCATTTGAGTTCTTGTCGCTTGGATTGCTTTTCTTCTTCCCCATTCTTGTTCTCAACACCTTTGTAATCAAAGCAAGAGATACCAAGTTGTGGTGGTCCTTGTAGAGACTAAGTGTCCCAATTGATTAAGGAGAAAAGGTCACTCGGTCTAGGTGACCGTTTGAGAGAGGGAAAGGGTTGAAAGAGACCCGGTCTTTGTGACCACCTCAACGGGGAGTAGGTTTGCAAGAACCGAACCTCGGTAAAATAAATCACCGTGTCACTCTCTTCATTTGCTCGTGATTTGTTTTTCCCTCTCTTTCGGACTCGATATTATTTCTAACGCTAACCCCAACTTGTAGTGTGTGCTTAAGTTTATAATTTTCAGATTCCGCCTATTCACCCCCCTCTAGGTGACTTTCAATTGGTATCGGAGCCCGGTACTTCATTAGAGACTAACCGCTCGAAGTGATGTTGGGAGATCACGCCAAGAAGGAGGTCGTGACCGGCGAGAAGCCCGCCACAAGCCACGGGAAGGCCGCATCAAGGGAGTCCGGCTCCAAAGGAAAGGGGGAATCACCTCCCCGCGTCAAGTCGCACTGGAGTGGCGACAAGAAGAAGAAAATGAAGAAGGTGGTCTACTACGAGACCGACTCTTCGTCGCCCTCCACCTCCGGCTCCGACGCACCGTCCGTCACTTCTAAGCGCCATGAGCACAAGAAGTTTAGTAAGATCCCCCTACACTACCCTCGCATTTCCAAACGCACTCCTTTACTTTCCGTCCCATTAGGCAAACCACCCATTTTTTATGGTTAAGGTTATTGTATGTGAAGTGATAAAATGAGGCACCATCTAACCTCACTCCACACTAGCATTTGGGATGTTGTTGAGTTTGGAGCACAGGTACCATCCGTAAGGGATGAAGATTATGATTCAGACGAGGTTGCCCAAATCCGGCACTTCAACACCCAAGCCACTACTATACTCCTCGCTTCTCTAAGTCGAGAGGAGTATAATAAGGTACAAGGGTTGAAGAGCGCCAAAGAGATTTGGGACGTGCTCAAGACCGCACACGAGGGAGATGAGGTGACCAAGATCACCAAACGGGAAACGATCGAGGGGGAGCTCGGTCGATTCATGCTCAACCAAGGGGTGGAGCCACAAGCCATGTACAACCGGCTCAAGACCTTGGTGAACCAAGTGCGCAATCTCGGGAGCGCAAAATGGGATGACCATGAAATGGTCAAGGTTATTCTAAGATCACTCGTTTTTCTTAATCCTACACAAGTTTAATTAATTCGTGGTGATCCTAGATACAAGCTAATGTCTCGTGAGGAGGTTATAGGAAAGTTTGTGAGCTTTGAATTGATGATCAAAGGCTCCAAACAAATCATCGAGCGAGGTGCCACCTCAACACCCGAGGTGCAACCCGTTGCATTCAAAATAACGGAGGAGAAGAAAGAAGAGCCTACATCAAGTAGGCTTCCCATCGACGCCTCCAAGCTCGACAATGAGGAGATGATGCTCATCATCAAGAGCTTCCGCCAAATCCTCAAGCAAAGGAGGGGGAAGGATTACAAGCCCCGCTCCAAGAAAGTGTGCTACAAATATGGTAAGTCCGGTCATTTTATTGCTAAATGTCCATTATCTAGTGATAGTGACAGAGGCGACGACAAGAGGGGGAAGAAGAAGGAGAAGAAGAGATACTACAAGAAGAAGGGCGGCGATGCCTATGTATGCCGAGAGTGGGACTCCGACGAGAGCTCCACCGACTCCTCCTCCGACGAGGACGTCGCCAACATCGCCGTCAACAAGGGTCTTCTCTTCCCCAACGTCGGCCACAAGTGCCTCATGGAAAAGGACGTCAAAAAGAAGAAGGTAAAATCTAGAGCCTCTACTAAATATACAACATCTAGTGATGAGGCTAGCTCTAATGATGATGAGGATGATTTGCTTACACTTTTTGCCAACCTTAACATGCAACAAAAGGAGAAGTTAAATGAATTGATTAGTGCTATTCATGAGAAGGATGAACTTTTGGATAGCCAAGAGGACTTCCTTATTAAGGAAAATAAGAACCAAGTTAAAGTTAAAAATGCTTATGCTCAGGAAGTAGAAAAATGTGGAAAATTAACTAGTGAGCTTAGCACTTGCCATGACACAATCTCCAACCTTAGAAATGAGAATGTTAAATTAATTGCTAAGGTTGAGAAGTTAAATGTTTGTGATGATTCTCTTGTCAACCTCAAGGATAATGCTATTTTAATTGCTAAAATTGACAAGTTGAATGAATCAATTGCTAGCCTTAAGATTGAGAATGAAAAATTAATTGCTAAGGCTAAAGATTTAAATGTTTGCAATGATTCTATTTCCAATCTTAGAAATGAGAATGCCATGTTACATGCTAAGATTGATAAATTAAATGCTTGCAAACCCTCTACATCTAGTGTTGATCATGTTTCTATTTGTACTAGATGTAGAGACATTAATGTTGATGCTATCCATGATCACCTAGCTTTAATTAAACAACAAAATGATCACATAGCTCAACTTAGTGCTAAAATTAATGAGCATGACCTAGAAAATGAAAATTTTAAATTTGCTAGAAGCATGCTCTATAATGGGAGACACCCTGACATTAAGGATGGTATTGGCTTCCAACAGGGAGGCAATGTCAAGCTTAATGCCCCTAAGAAATTATCTAACTTTGTTAAGGGCAAAGCTCCCATGGTTCAAGATAACGAGGGTTACATTTTATATCCTGCTGGTTATCCCGAACACAAAATTAGGAGAATTCACTCTAGGAAGTCTCACTCTGGCTCTCATCATGCTTTTATGTATAAGAGTGAGGCATCTAGTTTTAGGCAATCCACTCATGCTAAATTGCCTAAGAAGAAAACTCCAACTGCATCAAATGAGCCTATTATTTCTTTTAAGACTTTTGATGCATCATATGTTTTAACTAACAAATCAGGCAAAGTAGTTGCCAAATATGCTGAGGGCAAACATAAGGGCTCCAAGACTTGTGTTTGGGTACCCAAGGTGTTTGTTTCTAATGTCAAAGGACCCAAGACCGTGTGGGTACCTAAGAACAAGGCCTAAACTTGTTTTGTAGGTTTATGCATCCGGGGGCTCAAGTTGGATCATTGATAGCGGGTACACAAACCACATGACTGGGGAGAAAAGGATGTTCTCCTATGAGAAAAACCAAGATCCCCAAAGAGCTATCACATTCGGGGATAGAAATCAAGGTTTGGTCAAAGGACTTGGTAAAATCGCTATATCACCTGACCATTCTATTTCCAATGTTTTTTTTGTAGATTCTTTAGATTATAACTTGCTTTCAGTTTCTCAATTATGCAAAATGGGTTACAACTGTCTTTTTACAGATTTAGGTGTTACTGTCTTTAGAAGAAGTGATGATTCAGTAGCATTTAAGGGAGTGTTAGAGGGTCAGCTATACTTAGTTGATTTCAATAGAGCTGAACTCGACACTTGCTTAATTGCTAAGACTAATATGGGTTGGCTCTGGCATCGCCGACTAGCCCATGTTGGGATGAAGAATCTTCACAAGCTTCTAAAGGGAGAGCACATTTTGGGACTAACCAATGTTCATTTTGAGAAAGACAGGATTTGTAGCGCATGTCAAGCAGGAAAGCAAGTTGGTACCCATCATCCACACAAGAACATCATGACGACCGATAGGCCGCTTGAGCTACTCCACATGGATCTATTCGGCCCGATAGCTTACATAAGCATCGACGGGAGTAAGTATTGTCTTGTAATTGTGGATGACTATTCTCGCTTCACTTGGGTATTCTTTTTGCAGGAAAAATCTCAAACCCAAGAAACATTAAAGGGATTCTTGAGACAGGCTCAAAATGAGTTCGGATTGAGGATCAAAAAAAAAAAGAAGCGACAATGGAACGGAGTTCAAGAACTCTCAAATTAAAGGCTTCCTTGAGGAGGAGGGCATCAAGCATGAGTTCTCTTCTCCCTACACGCCACAACAAAATGGCATAGTGGAGAGGAAGAATAGAACTCTACTTGACATGGCGAGGACCATGCTTGATGAGTATAAGAAACCGGACCAGTTTTGGGCTGAGGCGATTAACACTGCCTGCTACTCCATCAACCGGTTATATCTTCATCGAATCCTCAAGAAAATCTTATGAACTCCTCACCGGTAAAAAGCCCAATGTTTCATATTTTAGAGTCTTTGGTAGCAAATGTTTTATTCTTGTTAAAGAGGTAGAAAATCTAAATTTGCTCCTAAGGCTGTAGAAGGTTTTTTACTTGGTTATGATTCAAACACAAGGGCATATAGAGTCTTTAACAAGTCCACTGAACTAGTTGAAGTTTCTTGTGACATTGTGTTTGATGAGACTAACGGCTCCCAAGTGGAGCAAGTTGATCTTGATGAGCTAGATGATGAAGAGGCTCCGTGCATCACATTAAGGAACATGTCCATTGGGGATGTGTGTCCTAAGCAATCCGAAGAGCCTCCACAAGCACAAGATCAACCATCATCTTCCATACAAGCATCTCCACCAACTCAAGATGAGGAACATGCTCAAGATGATGAAGAAGAAGATCAAGAAGATGAGCCACCTCAAGAGGAGGGCAATGATCAAGGGGGAGATGACAATGATCAAGACAAGGAAGATGAACATGGTCAAAGACCGCCACACCCAAGAGTCCACTAGGCGATTCAAAGAGATCACCCCGTGAACACCATCCTCGACGATATTCATAAGGGGGTAACCACTCGATCTCGAGTCGCTCATTTTTGTGAACATTACTCTTTTGTTTCCTCTATTGAGCCGCACAGGGTAGAGGATGCACTTAAAAATTCAGATTGGGTGCTGGCGATGCAAGAGGAGCTCAACAACTTCACGAGGAATGAGGTATGGCATTTGGTTCCACGTCCTAATCAAAATGTTGTAGGTACCAAGTGGGTATTCCGCAACAAGCAAGATGAGCATGGTGTGGTGACAAGGAACAAAGCCCGACTTGTGGCCAAGGGTTATTCACAAGTTGAAGGTTTGGATTTTGGTGAAACCTATGCACCCATAGCTAGGCTTGAGTCAATTCGTATATTACTTGCCTATGCTACTTACCATGGCTTTAAGCTATATCAAATGGACGTGAAGAGTGCCTTCCTCAATGGACCAATCAAGGAAGAGGTCTATGTTGAGCAACCTCCCGGCTTTGAAGATAGTGAGTACCCTAACCATGTTTACAAACTCTCAAAGGCGCTTTATGGGCTCAAGCAAGCCCCAAGAGCATGGTATGAATGCCTAAGAGATTTTCTTATCACTAATGGCTTTAAGGTCTGTAAAGCCGATCCTACTCTCTTTACTAAAACTATTGCAAAAGATTTGTTTGTATGCCAAATTTATGTTGATGATATTATATTTGGGTCTACTAACAAATCTACTTGTGAAGAGTTTAGTAGGATCATGATCCAAAAATTCGAGATGTCTATGATGGGGGAGTTGAAGTATTTTCTAGGATTTCAAGTCAAGCAACTCCAAGAAGGCACCTTCATCATCCAAACAAAGTACATTCAAGACATACTCACCAAGTTTGGAATGAAGGATGCCAAACCCATCAAGACACCCATGGGAACAAATGGGCATCTCGACCTCGACACGGGAGGTAAATCCGTAGATCAAAAGGTATACCGGTCGATGATAGGATCTTTACTCTATTTATGTGCATCTCGACCGGATATTATGCTTTCCGTATGCATGTGTGTAAGGTTCCAAGTCGATCATAAGGAAGTTCACCTTAGAGCCGTGAAGAGAATCTTGAGATATTTAGTTTATACTCCTAAGTTTGGTCTTTGGTACCCCAAGGGATCCTCTTTTGATTTATTAGGATATTCAGATGCTGATTGGGCAGGGTGTAAAATTGATAGGAAGAGCACATCAGGGACTTGTCAGTTTCTGGGGATGTCCCTGTGTCTTGGGCTTCAAAGAAACAAAACTTAGTAGCTCTTTCTACCGCCGAAGCCGAGTATATTGCCGCAGGCCATTGTTGCGCGCAATTGCTTTGGATGAGGCAAACCCTTAGAGACTATGGCTACAAATTTAGCAAAGTCCCTCTCCTATGTGATAATGAGAGTGCAATCCGCATGGCGGATAATCCCGTTGAACACAGCCGCACAAAGCACATAGCCATTCGGTATCACTTTTTGAGAGATCACCAACAAAGGGGGGGATACTGAGATAGCCTATATTAATACCAAAGAACAACTAGCCGATATCTTAACCAAACCACTAGATGAGAAAACCTTTACCAAACTTAGGAATGAGCTAAACATTCTTGATTCTCGGAACTTTGATTGATACTTTGCACACATAGCTCATTCATATACCTTTGATCATATCTCTTTTATGTCTATGACTAATGTGTTTTCAAGTGTATTCTTATGCTTAGTCATAGAATTGAAAGGGAAATGGAGTATTCGGCAAAGACGACGCTTCCACTCAACTCCATCGGTATTATTTACTCTTTGCAGGTATTCCGCCATCTCTCCACATTGGTATAATCTTTCACTCATATATTGTTTGCCAAAGGGGGAGAAAATTTTTACTAAAGGGCTCATATTTCACTCACAAGTATCCGTTTTTGGCGATTCATGCCAAAGGGGGAGAAAGTATTAGCCCAAAGCAAAAGGACCGCACCACCACCAATTTGAAAAGTTATTAAAGAAGTTTTAAAATGGTACTGTATTTGTCACACCCGGTTTCAGAAGGCAAACCGAATGCGAACTATGTACGTGCCAGGATCAGAACTCACGTACACAGCGATTACATAAATGAACATCATCGCACAATGCTCGAATAATAACATAAAAGAGTAAAAACTTATTACATCACAGAGTCATAGACATCCACATAGTCATCGACTAATCAGTTAGATCAAAGTGCTAAGCGAAACGCAGTAAATAAAAGGCCTTCACAGGCAGCTGACTGGGGGTTGTCGCCAACCCACACCTAGAATTCGTCGTAGTCTTGGAACTCCTGGAAGTCTCCTTCCACGACTTCGCCTTCTCCTGAGCAGTGGTTACAATGCGGACAACCTGGTGTTTGGTGGTAAAGCAAGGATGAGTACACATCAACGTACTCAGCAAATGTCCCGTTTGGCTGAAGTGGACTAGCTTTATGTGGGGTTAGGCTCAAGCAGTTGCTTTTAGTTGGTCAGGTATTTATCATTAGTAGAAGCCAGATTTTAGCATTAACCAACTCATGAACCCTTTCCTCATCGAGGAACAACATCATCATATTCGAACCAAAACCATAACATAATCCTTGTATCTCGAACCATCTGTATCTCTAATCAAAGAGGATCCCAAGGCTGCTCTTAACCGTGAGCACGGCTGATATATCAGTTTCACTACCCTCTGCAGAGGTCGCACACTTTACCCATGAGTCATGATTCCCTTTCTACCCGGGGAGAGCTAATCCCCATTGACCACTACCTAGGTGGTCCGGCAGGGTATCACTACGTAGCTTTTACAAAGATTCCCTAGAGATCATAGCTGCCCGTTAGGTTTCTCCAGTTTGATAAACACAGTACCCCTCCCCGCAGGAGAGTGACTAACAAAAAGCAAAACGAAAGAACCTCGGCACTCAGCCTCGGCAGAGCAAGCACTGTGCCTGGACCCCATTGACGGCACGACGGCGAAGCAACTACACCTCTAGTTCCTCTAATTAATTAGCTAAGGGCGTCCCATTTCACCCTCATGGTTGCACTGTTATCCCGGGTGGTCTCTCAACGAACAGGTCCTTACGGAGAGGTACTCAGGAAACAGCCTGAGCCCCCTAGAGTATCACAAGATCATCAACATCATCAGGATAACAGTATCATAAATATTCACATCATGTTCATTGATTAAGTTAAGGCAATAGCAGAATGCTAACCATAACAACCCATAAGGTCATCAAGGATAAAGTAAAGTGTAAAGCTAGTCAATCCTTAGGTTTCAAGTAAGTAATGCGGGGTAGTAAGTTATAAATGAATAGGACATAATGGGTCAGAGGACACTTGCCTTCACCAAACTGTTGCTCAGGGACTTCCTCTGCAACTTCCTCGGGAAACACAGACTGCTCGTTGTCTACGCAAAGCAATCATTCACACTATGCACTTGGGAAAATAACAGACACAAACAATATACCAAACATATGCAGCAGAGAGATCACAAGTTCATAATAGAAAAGGGATAGGCACTCTGGGGTTCCCTAGGTCTAGGGTAGGGGACTATACAAAAGGATTCATTATTCACTAATCAGGTTTAAATCAGTGGTGGGATTAAATCATTATCTGGTTTTAAGTTCCTAAACTTAGGTGTTTAAGTCCATAAACTTAAGTGCTCCAACTTTTATTAAAGTCTACTATCTTTTATTTATCTCAAATAGGGTTCCCATAACATTAATCCTATCCTAATGATTAACCATTAATTGAGACACAGAAACAGCAGGGAAACATTGCATAAACAGATAGATAATAATATTATGAGCATTTTGCAATTTGAAGCACCTAATTTGGAGTTCATATGACAAAGTTATGAATTTTACAAGTTTAGGGGTTAAAAATATGCCCTAGGGACCTATTTTGAATTAAATAAAAGGGCTGAGGACTTAACTGCGAGAAACCAGGGACGGCGGGCGCAATTTCCAGAAAACCGGGGGGTTCTTTAAGAAAAAGCGCGGGCGAAGGGGTATCGGGCGCTTACAGCCGTTGGATCTCAGATCGACGGCTGGGATTAGATCCTGCGGGCGGGCGCGCGGGCGCGCGGCGGCGGGAGCGGCTGACAGGCGGGGCCGGGCGGACAGCGCGGGCGCGGGCGACTGGCAAGCGGGACCGGGCGGGCAGAGCGCGCGGGCGGGCTGACGGGCGGGGCCGGGCTGACAGCGCGGGCGCGCGGGCGAGCTGACAAGTGGGGCCTAGCGGGCAGAGAGACGGGGTGAGGGGGCAGTGGGCCTGGGCCGCTGGATCTCCGGCGGACGGCCAGGATTGGGTTTGGCCTGATTAAAACGAGGCCGCCCGATCTGGGATGGACGGTGGGGATCGGGTGGCCGGCCTGGGCTTCCCCTACGGCTAGCTGGGGCGGCGGCGCCCGTCCCCGCGGCGGAGGGCTCGCCGGAGACGAGGGGCGCGGGCGACTGGCGGGGCTTTGGGGCAATCCGAGCGGTCAGGGAGGTCGGGAAGGGCCCGGGGACTCCATTGGTGGGGTCTGGGTCGGGGCAGAGGCACCGGAGGGGGGGCGATTCACGGCGGGGCGGCTCGGCGGCGGGGTTTCTCTATTCCGGCGAGCAATCACATGCAACAGAGAGCAAGACAAAGGGCAATAGGGGCGGGAGAGGTCCGTTACCTCAAGGCGGGCTCCGGGGACTCCTCGGCGGCGACGGGGACGCGACGGAGACTCGGGTCGACGGTGGCGGCTGCACGGCGGACGACGGGTGAGCGCGGGCAGAGAGAAATAGGGAGGGGGAGAGGGAATTGGGGCGCGTTCCGGGTTGCGGACGCCAGAGCGGAGCTCACCGGGGCTACGGGCGCGGCGGAGCTCCACCGGCGACGAGGAACCGAGCTCGGGACGGCGGGGGTTATGGCGGCGGTGCTCTGCGTGCGCGCAGCGAGGGGGAGAGAGGGTCTACTGGGCGCAAATGGGGGGAGGGGGTGAGGGCGAGTGGGGTTCGGGGCTCAAGTGGCCAGGGGCGAGGTGGGGCGAGTCCCACGCGCGACGTGGGCGCGGAGATCGCGGGCGCGAGCAGCTCGGGCGGCGGTTACGCGAGGAAGACGGGGCTGACACCCCGGGCCCGCGAGCAGAGAGAGAGCGAGGGAGCGAGCGCGCACGGGGAAAGCGGGCGCCGACAGGTGGGACCGGCTGCGCAGAGAGAGAAGGGGAGGGTGCGCGGAGGGCGGGAGCGCCGACAGGTGGGGCCCGCTGCGCAGAGAGAGGAGGGGAGGGAGGCGCGCGCGCGGGAGAGATGGGCCGGCTGGGCCGAAAGGCCGGGGGGCGGCTGGGTTGGGCTGCTTCCCTCTTTTCTTTTTATTTTGCAATTTCCTTTCTCTTTTCTTTTTATTTTCTCCATTTGATTCAAATTCAAATGTGCCACAAATTCAAATTAGACCTTTTGAGAATTATGCACCAAACAAAAGTGAAATCTAGGGTTCAACATGATGCAACAATTCATACTCCCTTAGGGTTTAACATAATAAACTATAATTACAAGCAAAATAAGCACTTAGCTCCTATAGAAATGAGAGAAAAAAAAGAATGAGGAAGGATGAGAAAAGGAAGTAACACCTGAATTTGTGAATATGAGCAAAGAAATTTTATACCCCCAAATTCAGGGTGTTACAAACCTATCCCCCTTAAAAGAATCTCGCCCCCGAGATTCAAGGTTGGTCAGCAAAGAGTTCAGGGTATTTGGCCTTCAGGTCATCTTCTCGTTCCCAGGTTGCTTCTTCCTCCGAATGGTGACCCCATCTGACTTTGCACATTCTGATGGTATTCCTCCGGGTGACTCTGTCTGCAAACTCCAGAATCTGCGTTGGCTTCTCTATGTATGTCAGATCCTCCTGGACTTCCAAACCCTCCACTGGCAACTGTTCTTCTGGTACTCGTAGACACTTCTTCAGTTGCGACACGTGGAACACATTGTGTACTGCCGACAAACTTTCTGGTAGGTCGAGTTGATAAGCCACTTCTCCACGCTTTGCTTGAATCTGATATGGTCCAACGTACCGGGGTGCTAACTTGCCTTTAACTCCGAACCTTCTGACTCCCCTGATAGGTGACACCTTCAGATAGACGTAATCTCCCACTTCGAAACTCAGTTCTCTTCTCCTTCGGTCCGCATAGCTTCGCTGCCTTGATTGTGCTATCTTCAGATTCTCCCGAACCATTTTGATATTCTCTTCGGCTTCACGCAAAATGTCGGGGCCAAACACCTGTCTCTCACCAGGCTGGTCCCAATGCAGTGGAGTCCTACAACTCCGTCCATAGAGTGCCTGAAACGGCGACATCTTCAAGCTGGCTTGGTAACTATTGTTGTAGGAGAATTCTGCATAAGGTAACCTTTTGTCCCATCCTGACTTGTCTTGCAACGCACAGGCTCTCAGCATATCCTCTAGGATCTGATTAGTTCTTTCAGTCTGACCGTCTGTCTGTGGATGATAAGCCGAGCTGAAGTTCAAATGTGTGCCCAAAGCTTCTTGTAGCTGCTGCCAAAAATGAGAGGTAAACTGCGTTCCTCGATCTGACACTATCTTCTTCGGCACACCATGAAGGCAAACTATCCGTGACATGTATAACTCAGCTAATGTTGCTCCGGTATATGTGGTCTTCACAGGTATGAAATGGGCCACCTTTGTCAATCGGTCCACAACCACCCAGATGGAATCATAACCGGCCCGGGTACGAGGTAGGCCAACTATAAAATCCATCCCGATCTCGTCCCACTTCCACTGAGGAATCCGCAATGGCTGCAACAATCCGGCGGGCCTTTGATGCTCTGCTTTGGTTCTTTGACAGCTATCACAGATGGCGACATACTCTGCGATCTCTCTTTTCATGCCATACCACCAAAACCTCCTTTTTAAATCCTGATACATCTTCTCACTTCCCGGGTGTATGGAGTAGGCTGTCTCATGAGCTTCCTTTAGGATCAGCTCCCGAATAGGTTTGAGGTCGGGGACACACAATCGGTCCTTGAACCATATTACTCCCTCTTCATCCTCTCGAAAGTCTTTGCCTCTTCCTTCTAAGATTAGCTGCCGGATCTTGTTGATGCTTTCATCATCCTTCTGCCCTTCTTTGATTTCCCGCTCTAGGGTGGGCTCTAATTCCACTGTTACTCCTTGCGTACTGTTCAGGAAACCGAGACTCAGTCTGTCGAACTCCTTGGCTAACTCATATGGCATTGGGTACGTGGCCAACATATTGACTTGACTCTTCCTGCTCAGAGCATCTGCAACCACATTGGCCTTGCCTGGATGGTAATGTATCTCCAACTCATAGTCTTTGATCAATTCCAACCATCTTCGCTGCCTCATGTTTAACTCTGACTGGGTAAATATGTACTTCAGACTTTTATGATCTGTGTAAATGTCGCACTTCTGCCCATACAGGTAATGTCTCCAGGTCTTTAAAGCATGAACTACTGCTGCCAACTCCAGATCATGTGTGGGATAATTTTTCTCATGGATCTTCAGCTGTCGAGATGAGTATGCTACAACTCTTCCTTCTTGCATTAGCACACATCCCAATCCGGTGTAAGAAGCATCGCAATACACTGAGAATGGCTTGTGAACATCAGGCAGGACTAACACCGGAGCTGTAGTCAATCTATTTTTCAGTTCTTCAAATGCTTCCTGACACTTTTGGGTCCACTTGAACTCAACTTTCTTCGCTAGTAACGCTGTTATTGGTCTTGCAATCTTTGAGAAGCCTTCGATGAAACGCCGGTAATACCCAGCCATTCCAATGAAACTCTTGATCCCACGAACATCCTTTGGTGCTTTCCAGTTCAGGATATCTGCTACTTTCTTTGGATCCACTGCCAACCCTTCTTGATTTATGATGTGACCCAGAAACAAGACTTCATGAATCCAGAACTCGCATTTGCTCAGCTTGGCATACAGCTGTTGCTCTCGTAGCCTTTGCAATACCATCTTCAAATGCTCCACATGCTCATCCTCACTTTTGGAATATATGAGAATGTCATCGATGAATACTACCACAAACTTGTCCAGATAATCCATGAACACACTGTTCATCAGGTACATAAAGAAAGCTGGCGCATTGGTCAAACCGAAGGACATAACTGTGAATTCATATAACCCGTACTTGGTGATGAATGCTGTCTTCGGTATATCCGAGGGTCGGATTCTGAGTTGATGGTAGCCTGACCTCAGATCTATCTTCGAGAATACGCTGGCACCTCTGAGCTGGTCGAACAAATCTTCTATCCTTGGCAGGGGGTACTTGTTCTTGACAGTGACTTCATTCAAGGCTCTGTAGTCTATGCACATCCTTTTGGTACCATCTTTCTTCTCTACAAACAACACCGGAGCGGCCCAAGGCGAGGTACTTGGCCTGATGTAACCCTTCTCTAACATCTCATCTATCTGCTTCTTGAGTTCCACCAATTCTGGTCCAGACACTCGGTAGGCCCTTTTGGAAATGGGGGCGGTACCAGGGATAAGCTCTATGGCAAACTCAACCTTTCTCTCGGGTGGCATACCCGTTAGCTCCTCGGGAAATACGTCCGGAAAGTCCGACACTACCTTGATAGTCTCGAGCGGGTTGGGTTCCTTACTATCAATTGAAATCTGGTGACAGACACCCTCCGCTGATTCGGGCATCCTTAGCTCGGCCACTACCTCTTCTCCTGACGGGGACTTTAATGTTACGGTCCTCTTGTCACAGCTAATATTCGCTTCATACTTCATTAACCAATTCATCCCTAGAATAACATCTATCCCAGGGGTGTCTATTACTATTAAGTCACTGGGGAATCCTATCCCCCTTATTTCCACCCTTATATTTGAGCATATTTTATCTGTTTGCACCTTGCCACCAACTGAATTAATCCTCATGGGCGGCATCATTGCCTCTACTGAGATGTTATGCAATTCTACCCAGGTTGCAGTGACAAATGAATGAGTTGCACCAGTATCAAATAGCACTTTCGTGGGATGAGATTCGACTGAGAACATACCTACTGCCACATCTGGTGCATCCTGGATCGCTTCGGCCTCCAAGTGGTTCACCTTTCCACGGTTGTACGCTTGGTTACGATTGCCTGCTACCGGCTGCAGCACACCTTGCCTTGTTGGAGCATTGGGGTTGGTCTGCTGCTGCGCCGCCTTCTTCGGGCACTGCATCGCCCAGTGGCCTTGCTCTCCGCAGTGGAAACATCCTCTGCCTCCTCCTTGTGCTGGGGCTGCCTGGTTGCTCTGGTTTGCTGCTGAGGCAGGAAGGCGAGGTGCCTGGTTGTTCTGCTTCTGATACTGATTACCTCCCTGCTGGCTGTTCTGACGATACTGCTGCTGCTGCTGCTGATACTGCCTCTGAAACTGCTGCTGATGCGGACGCTGGTTCTGATTCTGATATCCTTGTGGGTGGCCGGGCCTGCCTTGCTGAGATGAACTGCCTGAGAAACGTGGACGGCTGATGCCCCCGGTCTGGGGTCCACTCATCTTGCGCTTCCGATCTTCCATATCCTTACGCTTCTTCTCAGTCATAATTGCCCTATCGATCAGGTGCTGGAAGGTGGGGAAGGTGTGATTCATCAGCTGGTAATGCAGGGGATCCACTAAACCCCTCATGAACCTGTACTGCCTTTTAGCATCAGTGTTGACATCCTCAGGTGCATAACGAGATAGCTGCAGAAACTTGTCTCTGTACTCACTAACAGACAGGGGTCCCTGCTTCAGAGCCAGAAACTCCTCCTTCTTCACAATCATCAGTCCCTCCGGCACATGGTACCTGCGGAAACTCTCGCTGAACTCTTCCCAAGTGATGGCTTCGGGGTCAGCATGGGTGGCGAGGTAGGACTCCCACCAGGACTGGGCTGCTCCCCTTAGCTGACGGGGGCCATACAGAACCTTCTCCCTGTCGTCACATTGAGCGGTGCGCAGTTCTCTCTCCACTGCGCGCAGCCAGTCTTCTGCATCCATGGGGTCGGCAGAATGGGCGAAGGTAGGAGGGTGCCCTCTCATGAACTCACCACGCTTATCCCGTGGCATCTGGGGCATCTGCACTTGCATTTGGGGTTGGGGTTGCTGTTGAGCCTGCTGCATAGCTGCCAGAGTCTGCCCAATGGCCTGCACTGCCTGAGTCTGCATCAAGAACATCTGCTCCACTGTCATCGGGGGTGGCGGGGGAGGCTGCCTCGGTTGCTCCTCCTGCTGGTCATGCTGCTCTTGCTGAGCACGCCTGTTGCATCGGCGCCTGTTGTCAGACATCTGTGGAAGACATTCATACATCAGCATTGATCTTACAATCCTCCAGCATAAGAAAAGAGAATACAGAATTCTTCATGACACTGAGTGAACAAAAAGCTTCACTGATCCTCATAATGATTCAACACAGCTTCCCAGATAAGAAAGGAAAGTAAGAGTAAATGGCTTCCCAACTAAACAACTGACTTCATTAATATTACTAGCTAAGCCAAACTGCAGGGGAAACCCACATGTTGGCTACAGTCATTACAAAGATCCAAATCCAGTACAAGTTCATCATAACAAGCATGCAAGCGACTGATAAGCAAACTAAACTAAATGGAAGCAACTGATAAGCAAACTAAACTGACTACCTAAGACTGAGACATCTGACTTAAGAATTATTACAAACTCCGACGCTAACGATCTAAGGATCCAGATCTATCCTGGTCTTACAGACAGGGGAACCATAAGTGTGATGACCACGCGGCGGCGAGCGGTATGGGTGCTGAGTCCCAACAGGAGCGGGAGAACCACCCTCCTGGTGATGGCGCTCTGCCAGCTCAGCACGCAACTCCGCAATCTCCGTTCGAGCCCTGCTCAGCTCGTCCAGAGAGTGATCCAGCTCAGTGTTAAGCACTGCGACTAGGTTAACTGTGCTGCTCAACCTAGGGTTAGCCTCACCAACAGGTGAGACAACCACACTCTCTGTGCTGCCAGTAGGGCGGCGGGGGTAGTACCGAAGGTTAAGACCGTCGGCCACCCCACCGAACAAAGAACAGTACTGGGAGAGTGCACGTCGTGCTGCATCCTGCATAGCCGCCTCTGCAGTGTCCCTCTCGGAGATGGAATAGTGCTCCGAAACGGCCTCCGCACCCCGGAGGTCATCCTCCGGACGGCGAACTAGGCAGGTAGCCTCCCAGCGGTCCGGGTACCTCCCGCGACTGTGCTGGTAGACTACACAACGATACTCGATCGACCAGGTGTGCCGGTCAAAAGCCTGGCGCAGCAAGGTGTCGAGTGCGTCGTGGAAGTGACAACCGCGAGCGGCGTCACGGGTGATGGGTCGGGCGACCCATCCTTCCGCCTCCAGCGGCTCAGAAGACTCCGTGCTGTGGTCTGAGTCGTCGTCGTCGGGGTCTCCTCCAGAACCTCCTCCAACAGCCGGGGCGTCCCGCGGTGGTGCAAGGGGCGCCTCCAGCTGGGCAACGGAGGAACGGGGCCTCACGGACTCCACCTCATGCTGGGATGAGGAGGAAGAGCCCTGCTGCTCTCTGTGCTGGCGTCGGCGTTCCTGCTCTTCACGCAGGCGGTGGTGCAGTCTCTCCAGGTGACTCGACTGACCGGTCACGGTGCGGTGCAGGGGACGCTCCGCAAGTCGAGACGGCAGGAAAGGAATCACCGACTTACGTGCCGTGTGTCTAAGACGAGCCATCTACAAAAGACACCGTAAGCATAAGAGTAAGAGCAGAACTAATATGACAAGTGAGTAAACCATAGACAGAATAAGATAAAAATTTTAACAAGGTATAATATAGTACATATATATGTAGTAAAACATAGGGTTGGTCGAGGTGACCGACTTTTGAAGTAACATCAGAGGTCAAGGTGAGAGGGAAGGTCAATAGTCCTTAGTACGACCAGTGCTACTCTAGGTCAGCGGTCCTACAGTCAGCACGGCTTTGATACCACTTATGTCACACCCGGTTTCAGAAGGCAAACCGAATGCGAACTATGTACGTGCCAGGATCAGAACTCACGTACACAGCGATTACATAAATGAACATCATCGCACAATGCTCGAATAATAACATAAAAGAGTAAAAACTTATTACATCACAGAGTCATAGACATCCACATAGTCATCGACTAATCAGTTAGATCAAAGTGCTAAGCGAAACGCAGTAAATAAAAGGCCTTCACAGGCAGCTGACTGGGGGTTGTCGCCAACCCACACCTAGAATTCGTCGTAGTCTTGGAACTCCTGGAAGTCTCCTTCCACGACTTCGCCTTCTCCTGAGCAGTGGTTACAATGCGGACAACCTGGTGTTTGGTGGTAAAGCAAGGATGAGTACACATCAACGTACTCAGCAAATGTCCCGTTTGGCTGAAGTGGACTAGCTTTATGTGGGGTTAGGCTCAAGCAGTTGCTTTTAGTTGGTCAGGTATTTATCATTAGTAGAAGCCAGATTTTAGCATTAACCAACTCATGAACCCTTTCCTCATCGAGGAACAACATCATCATATTCGAACCAAAACCATAACATAATCCTTGTATCTCGAACCATCTGTATCTCTAATCAAAGAGGATCCCAAGGCTGCTCTTAACCGTGAGCACGGCTGATATATCAGTTTCACTACCCTCTGCAGAGGTCGCACACTTTACCCATGAGTCATGATTCCCTTTCTACCCGGGGAGAGCTAATCCCCATTGACCACTACCTAGGTGGTCCGGCAGGGTATCACTACGTAGCTTTTACAAAGATTCCCTAGAGATCATAGCTGCCCGTTAGGTTTCTCCAGTTTGATAAACACAGTACCCCTCCCCGCAGGAGAGTGACTAACAAAAAGCAAAACGAAAGAACCTCGGCACTCAGCCTCGGCAGAGCAAGCACTGTGCCTGGACCCCATTGACGGCACGACGGCGAAGCAACTACACCTCTAGTTCCTCTAATTAATTAGCTAAGGGCGTCCCATTTCACCCTCATGGTTGCACTGTTATCCCGGGTGGTCTCTCAACGAACAGGTCCTTACGGAGAGGTACTCAGGAAACAGCCTGAGCCCCCTAGAGTATCACAAGATCATCAACATCATCAGGATAACAGTATCATAAATATTCACATCATGTTCATTGATTAAGTTAAGGCAATAGCAGAATGCTAACCATAACAACCCATAAGGTCATCAAGGATAAAGTAAAGTGTAAAGCTAGTCAATCCTTAGGTTTCAAGTAAGTAATGCGGGGTAGTAAGTTATAAATGAATAGGACATATTGGGTCAGAGGACACTTGCCTTCACCAAACTGTTGCTCAGGGACTTCCTCTGCAACTTCCTCGGGAAACACAGACTGCTCGTTGTCTACGCAAAGCAATCATTCACACTATGCACTTGGGAAAATAACAGACACAAACAATATACCAAACATATGCAGCAGAGAGATCACAAGTTCATAATAGAAAAGGGATAGGCACTCTGGGGTTCCCTAGGTCTAGGGTAGGGGACTATACAAAAGGATTCATTATTCACTAATCAGGTTTAAATCAGTGGTGGGATTAAATCATTATCTGGTTTTAAGTTCCTAAACTTAGGTGTTTAAGTCCATAAACTTAAGTGCTCCAACTTTTATTAAAGTCTACTATCTTTTATTTATCTCAAATAGGGTTCCCATAACATTAATCCTATCCTAATGATTAACCATTAATTGAGACACAGAAACAGCAGGGAAACATTGCATAAACAGATAGATAATAATATTATGAGCATTTTGCAATTTGAAGCACCTAATTTGGAGTTCATATGACAAAGTTATGAATTTTACAAGTTTAGGGGTTAAAAATATGCCCTAGGGACCTATTTTGAATTAAATAAAAGGGCTGAGGACTTAACTGCGAGAAACCAGGGACGGCGGGCGCAATTTCCAGAAAACCGGGGGGTTCTTTAAGAAAAAGCGCGGGCGAAGGGGTATCGGGCGCTTACAGCCGTTGGATCTCAGATCGACGGCTGGGATTAGATCCTGCGGGCGGGCGCGCGGGCGCGCGGCGGCGGGAGCGGCTGACAGGCGGGGCCGGGCGGACAGCGCGGGCGCGGGCGACTGGCAAGCGGGACCGGGCGGGCAGAGCGCGCGGGCGGGCTGACGGGCGGGGCCGGGCTGACAGCGCGGGCGCGCGGGCGAGCTGACAAGTGGGGCCTAGCGGGCAGAGAGACGGGGTGAGGGGGCAGTGGGCCTGGGCCGCTGGATCTCCGGCGGACGGCCAGGATTGGGTTTGGCCTGATTAAAACGAGGCCGCCCGATCTGGGATGGACGGTGGGGATCGGGTGGCCGGCCTGGGCTTCCCCTACGGCTAGCTGGGGCGGCGGCGCCCGTCCCCGCGGCGGAGGGCTCGCCGGAGACGAGGGGCGCGGGCGACTGGCGGGGCTTTGGGGCAATCCGAGCGGTCAGGGAGGTCGGGAAGGGCCCGGGGACTCCATTGGTGGGGTCTGGGTCGGGGCAGAGGCACCGGAGGGGGGGCGATTCACGGCGGGGCGGCTCGGCGGCGGGGTTTCTCTATTCCGGCGAGCAATCACATGCAACAGAGAGCAAGACAAAGGGCAATAGGGGCGGGAGAGGTCCGTTACCTCAAGGCGGGCTCCGGGGACTCCTCGGCGGCGACGGGGACGCGACGGAGACTCGGGTCGACGGTGGCGGCTGCACGGCGGACGACGGGTGAGCGCGGGCAGAGAGAAATAGGGAGGGGGAGAGGGAATTGGGGCGCGTTCCGGGTTGCGGACGCCAGAGCGGAGCTCACCGGGGCTACGGGCGCGGCGGAGCTCCACCGGCGACGAGGAACCGAGCTCGGGACGGCGGGGGTTATGGCGGCGGTGCTCTGCGTGCGCGCAGCGAGGGGGAGAGAGGGTCTACTGGGCGCAAATGGGGGGAGGGGGTGAGGGCGAGTGGGGTTCGGGGCTCAAGTGGCCAGGGGCGAGGTGGGGCGAGTCCCACGCGCGACGTGGGCGCGGAGATCGCGGGCGCGAGCAGCTCGGGCGGCGGTTACGCGAGGAAGACGGGGCTGACACCCCGGGCCCGCGAGCAGAGAGAGAGCGAGGGAGCGAGCGCGCACGGGGAAAGCGGGCGCCGACAGGTGGGACCGGCTGCGCAGAGAGAGAAGGGGAGGGTGCGCGGAGGGCGGGAGCGCCGACAGGTGGGGCCCGCTGCGCAGAGAGAGGAGGGGAGGGAGGCGCGCGCGCGGGAGAGATGGGCCGGCTGGGCCGAAAGGCCGGGGGGCGGCTGGGTTGGGCTGCTTCCCTCTTTTCTTTTTATTTTGCAATTTCCTTTCTCTTTTCTTTTTATTTTCTCCATTTGATTCAAATTCAAATGTGCCACAAATTCAAATTAGACCTTTTGAGAATTATGCACCAAACAAAAGTGAAATCTAGGGTTCAACATGATGCAACAATTCATACTCCCTTAGGGTTTAACATAATAAACTATAATTACAAGCAAAATAAGCACTTAGCTCCTATAGAAATGAGAGAAAAAAAAGAATGAGGAAGGATGAGAAAAGGAAGTAACACCTGAATTTGTGAATATGAGCAAAGAAATTTTATACCCCCAAATTCAGGGTGTTACAGTATTTTTGATATATTTCAAATTGGTATAACCTCTTTCAAAAATTAGTATCCAAAACCCTCTTGAACACTAAGGGGAGAATTTCATTGAGGGGGAGTTTTGTTTAAGTCAAAGGAAAAGCATTTGAAACAGGGGAAGAAAATTTCAAATCTTGAAAATTCTTCTTTCAATCTTATTCATATACCTTTGACTAGTTGCAAAACGACTTTGAAAAGAATTTCCAAAGAATTTGCAAAAACAAAACAAGTGGTGCAAATATGGTCCAAAATGTTAAAATAGAAGAAAGCAATCCATGCATATCTATTGAAATAATTATATTGGTTTAGTTCCAAGCAACCTTTGCACTTACCTTATGCAAACTAGTTCAATTCAGCACTTATATATTTGCTTTGGTTTGTGTTGGCACCAATCACCAAAAAGGGGGAGGCTGAAAGGGAAATAGGCTCAAACCTTTTCCTAAATGATTTTGATGGTTGAATTGCCCAACACAAATAATTGGACTAACTAGTTTGCTCTAGATTATATGTTCTACAGGTGCCAAAGGTTCAACACAAACCAATAAAAAGTTAAAGATAGGGTTCAAAAAGAAAGGAACAAAACCAACCGAAGGCTGCTCTGGTCTGGCGCACCGGACTGTCCGGTGTGCCACGGGATAGTGTCTGGTGCACCAGGGAAATCAACTCTAAACTGCTCAGCTTTGGGTTTTTTGGAACGCCACTCCGCTAATTCATCGGACTGTCCGGTGTAGCACTGCACTGTACGGTGTGCCATGCGGAGCAACAACTACTACTGCGCCAACGGTCGTCTGCAAAAGGGAACAGTGAACGCTACATTGCGCGGACAGCGCGCGCAGAGTCAGAGCAGGCACCAGAAGGCGCACCGGACAGTGAACAGTGACTGTCTGGTGCACCACTGAACTGTCCGGTGCACCACCGAACTATCCGGTGCACCACCGAACTGTCCGGTGGCCCAGCTATCAGAAGCTCCAATGGTCGAACCCTAACGGTTGGGTGACGTGGCTGGTGCACCGGACTATCCGGTGCGCCTATCGACAGACAGCCTCCCCAACGACCACTTTGGTGGTTGGGGCTATAAATACCCCCAACCACCACACATTCAAGGCATCCAAGTTTTCAGCCATTGCATTCAATACAAGAGCTCTAGACTTCACTCCAAGACACAAACAAGAGATCAAATCCTCTCCCAAGTTTGGAATCACTCCAAACATTTAGTGACTAGTGAGAGAGAGATATTTGTGTTCATTTGAGTTCTTGTCGCTTGGATCGCTTGTCTTCTTCCCCATTCTTGTTCTCAACACCTTTGTAATCAAAGCAAGAGACACCAAGTTGTGGTGGTCCTTGTGGGGACTAAGTGTCCCAATTGATTGAGGAGAAAAGCTCACTCGGTCTAGGTGACCGTTTGAGAGAGGGAAAGGGTTGAAAGAGACCCGGTCTTTGTGACCACCTCAACGGGGAGTAGGTTTGCAAGAACCGAACCTCGGTAAAACAAATCACCATGTCACTCTCTTCATTTGCTTGTGATTTGTTTTCGCCCTCTCTTTCGGACTCGATATTATTTCTAATGCTAACCCTGGCTTGTAGTGTGTTCTTAAGTTTATAATTTTCATATTCCGCCTATTCACTCCCCCTCTAGGCGACTTTCACTAGTTTCCAAGGTTTTCAGACAAAGCCAGTCACCGCCCAGGCATTGTTTCAATGCACACAAGACTAGGAGGAATATCTTCAAGAGTATGTCCGAAGGTTCTTGCGTCTAGGAGCACAAGCACCCATAGTGCCCAATGAAATCATCATTGAGGCCATGATCAAGGGACTTAGGCCAGGTCCTACAGCTCAATATTTTGCTAGGAAACCTCCACAAACCCTGGAGAAACTTCTTCAGAAGATGGATGAGTACATCCGGGCCGATAATGATTTTCGCTAAAGAATGGAGGAAGCCTATTGGTTTTTCGAAATGACCAGGGGCTTCGGAGGGAGACTTCATCTTAGGCATGTCCGATCAATTCACAACTCCAATGCCTATGATGAAAGGGCCAGCAATCCTCAGCATAGCCATCATAGTTCTCAGTCTTCAAGCATGCAACACACTTCTTTCAAACCACCGGCTCCGAGGGGCAGAGGAGGAAGAAGCTTCGGTGGAGGACGATTTGGCAATCAACCCAAAAACCTGTACTGTCTTTTTTCTGGCGAAGACAAGGGCCACACAACAAGAACATGCCAGATTACAATTCAGAAGCAGAAGGAAATTGCTGAAGCTGAGGCGCGGTAGAGTTAGCCGAAGCAAGTCCTCCACACTGCTTCGTGTTACTCCCCATACATCCCAGAGTACGTAGGTAATCAACAACCTACGACTTCTGTTGCTTCGGCAAGCCATTCCCTAGCTTCTTGGCCCCAGTTGCCACCACCACCACCACTGATCCACAATCAACAGCCAGAAGGGCGCAATCATATTCAGCAACAGCGTGACCTTCAGGAGGAGCCCGAAGCTCGCACAGTCAACAGCACTGTGCCTGAGTCGAAGCATATTTACTAAAAGGACTACAGTGCCCCAGCCAAGGAATATGATGATTTGATGTATCTTAATTCTTTCTACCTTTTATATCTTCTTGAAAAAACAATACAGGAGGGATAAAATTTTAGCTTGATGTAATAATATTGTCGTTACATCATCGAGTATGACATAATTAAGTTCCGAAGCTACAAAGTCGTTCCTAAGGGAGCATAGGGTAAGTTTCGAAGCTACAAAGTCATTCCTAAGGGAGCGCAGATTAAGTTCTGAAGCTACAAAGTCATTCCTAAGGGAGCACAGAGTAAGTTCCGAAGCTCAAAAGTCTTTCCTAAGGGAATGCAGAGCCAAAATACCACCTAAATCAAAGATGAAGAAGCTCCAAAGTCGTTCCTAAGGGGATGCAGAGCTTAAATACCACCTAAATCAGAGGTGAAGAAGCTCCAAAGTCGTTCCTAAGGGGATGCAGAGCTTAGCTCCAAAGTCATTCCTAAGGGGATGCAGAGCTAAAATTCTACCAACATAAAAGGTGAAGAGACTCCAAAGTCGTTCCTAAAGGAATGCAGAGTCTGGATGTGTTTTCGTGTGGGCGCTTATTTTTGATATAAACATCATTTTGCATCATATCATTGCATCATTTCGCATAGCATTACATCATCTTCATGGGCTCAATCACTTTCGAGCATTGCGATCTTATTTGGAAAAGTTGGGCGCCTCCAAAGTGTCGATTCTTCTTATGGCTGGTTGCCCACAACCGTTGCTGGACGGCCGACCGGTTGGCTAGGCGCAACCTCGACCATCCCGACGCTTGTGTCCTTTGTGACCAGGAGGAGGAGACGATCAACCATCTGCTGCTGTCTTGCGTTTTCGCTCGACAATTCTGGTTTATCCTTCTCCAAAGGATTGGGCTTGCTGGTGTGGCACCGCAACCGGGTGAAGAGGACTTCATGGCATGGTGGAAAGGCATCTCCACTCCCGTGGGGGGATCTTCTCAGGCTAGCCTTAATTCCATAGTGATCTTGGGGGCGTGGTGTCTTTGGAAGCATCGGAATGATTGTGTTTTCAATGGGATGAGTCCAAATCTTTCTGCTGCCTTAGCCATGGTTGGGCATGATATTATGCTTTGGAAGCTGGCTGGTGCCAATGGTCTGTCGCTGCCAGATGTTGCTACCTAAGTGATTCTGTGCTTCAGGTGTGATTGTGTGTTTGGGGCTGTTATGTTTGTCTTTGTTTCTCTCCTCCTGTTATCCCCTGTAATTCTTGTGCGGAAACTTAAAGAGCAAAGTAGAGAAGCAAACTCTCATGGATGACGCCGGTATTTTTACCGAGGTATCTGGAACCACACAAGCTCTCGACTAATCCTCGTTGGTGCCCCTACGCAAAGGGAAGCCCACGCGAGGGCCAAGCACCACGGTCGAGTAACTCCGTAGAGAGTCGCGGGCCTTCTCCACGTGCAAGTGGTGCTCCGCTTCTGGCTCCTCTCGGACGCTCCCCGCTGTCTCCACTATCGAGCTTCCGGCCGAATCGTCGCGGGCCTCGTTCCCTCCGATACACAATGGCAGCCATGACATAAACGCAGTTGTCATGGTCTCGCAAGACTCTCGCCCCACTTGGTACAATTACAACGACTCACGCAAGAGCCGAGGGGTTGTGTGGTTTTACAAAACTCACTCAACTAACTAGGGTTCACCTAGAGCAAGCGCTAAAGCGGTCTAACTAACCTAAGCACTTCGCAAAGCACCTACGCTAATCACCGAGTGATTCTATTAAGCACTTGGGTGTTTGAGCTCTTGGAAATGTGCACTATATGCCTTGGTATGTTGCTTGGGCTCCCACACCTTCAAATGGCCGGTTGGGTGAAGTATATATAGGCCCCAACTCCAAAATAGCTGTTGGAGAAAAGCTGCAGTTCTCTGCGGCACACCGGACAGTCCAGTGATGCACTGGACAGCGCACTATAGCCTGTCCGGTGCGCCTAGCCGTTGCCCTATTAGAGTAGGTGACTGTTGGCGCCACAGGCTTTCCACACCGGACAGTCTGGTGCTCACACCGGACAGTCCGGTGGTCTTCTCTCCGGGTGCCACCTGGAACTAGCCGTTGGGCTGGAGTTCCCTGGTGCACCGGACAGTCCGGCGTGTGGGCACCGGACAGTCTGGTGTGCCACCGGACAGTCCGGTGCGCCTCGTACAGACAGTCCGCAACAGCACACTTGGACTTTTCTTAAATCTTCTTAATGTCTTCTTTTGAGGTGTTGCTTTCCTCAATTCCTTAGTCCAAGTAAGTCTTGCATCCTGTGAACTACTAACACAAACACTAGAAAACTTATTAGTTCACGGATTGTGTTGTTCATCAAACACCAAAACTCAATTAGCCAAATGGCCTGGGGTCCATTTTCCTTACAATATCGCCCTTTTTGGTGATTGATGGCAACACAACCAAAGCAAGCAAATAATACAAGTATTTGAATGAAAATATGCAATCTACTTGCTAGGATGCATGTTTGTCCCCACAATGTGATATTATGGACTTAAGCCTCCCCTAACTCCATAATTCACTTACTTCCTATTTTTGGACCGAATAACCAAAACCACTTGAAAACCATTTGTAGATATACAATTTTAAATTGGTGGTGTTTGGTGTTTAATATGGTTTTCATTGCTTTGGTCCCTAAACTTCTCCCCCTTTGGCATCAACCACCGAAAAGGAAGACATTAAAAGCATGTAGGAAGTAAATAAAAGCTTGTCCTCAGGATTACTCCCCCTAAATGAGTGTTCTCCTTTAAAAAGAGTTTTCTCCCCCTTTAGAGATGAAGAAAAGCTCCCCCTGACAGAGATATTAGGAAAAAGCATGTGAAAATTAGAGGTGCAAGACATGATTTGAAAAGACTAACTTCCCTTATGCATAGGTAAAAAATTATGAGTTAACCACTTATGCATTTTTAGCAACATGGAAGCATATGATATGAAATATAGTCTAATCAAATATTGGAGAAGACATGTAAATGATACTGGATGTAGTCTCAAAAGATACCGATTGAAGTTCAATGGCGAGCTTGAGAGACATGAGAGTTCTTTGGAGATTTTGCAGTGGAAGATTGTTGTCTTTCTTCGGGGACCACATTTTCCTTACAATGAGACTATCACATGAAATAGACTTGAAAAGGCGTTAGTCTCAAAGTATTAGATTATAGAGTAACCTCCCCCTGAAGGTGTGCATACAAGTTTTGAATACTTGTAGGCGACATGCACTTTGATTTGATATCAAGAGGGGCAAATTATCTATAATCCGAACTTTGGCACATATAAGTTAAATGATACAACTTGTAGAAATCAAAATTTTCAATTGATGCATCATTTACTATGGAGTGATATAGAAGCTATGTGTCATGCTTAAATAAACATTTTAAGCCATGTAGGTTTGCTTAAGTATATGAATTGAAAACAAGCAATCATACCATGTGATTTACCTAGTATGCATAATTTTAAACAAAAGTAAAAAAACAAATGTAATATTCGGCAAGAAAGGTAAACTAGATAAAAGGTAAATAGATACGCATATCTAAAAACAAGAGATACAATAAATCTAGTTACCTTAGTCATGGGTGGGAAATTTGGGTCCAAAGTTTTCACTAACCCACTTGGCAATAAACTTGATCCAATATGATGTATCCCATGATATACATCCCAACTTTGCCAAGTCTCCAAATTTCCTGACGACCTTCGGTCCACTCACTTCCCTTTCGGGATCCAAACCTTCTTGGTGCTTTTCATGGTTGAAATTATTTCCTTTGGCACCCAGATGCGTTTGGCCCCTTTTCCTTTGTTGGCTTGCTTGTTGGCCTTGATTGCTATCACCTTTCCATTCTTTTTCTTCTTGATCAAGTACGGTGTAGCAGTCTTTTTGTCCACCTTTTTGATGTAGGTGTTGGAGATTTTGCTTGATGGCTTTTGCTTGAGCTTTTGCCTTTGTTTATTCCCGGTCATCGCCATGCATTGGAAAGACTTGTGGCCTTCCATGTGGCATAGCCTACAAATCACAGTTTCTCCCTCTACAGGCTTGTTCACTCTCGCAGTGGTGTTATCCTGTGGAGGTTGGATTTGTTTGGCTTTGCCTTTCTTATCATACAAAGCCTTGCCAAGGCGAGCCACTTCTTGCTTTAATTGTTCATTTTCCTTCGCAACCTCATCCGAACATGTCTCTACAACAATATTCTCAACAACGACTTGGTTGCAGGGGTTAGAATCATCAATTAAATCAAAGCAGGAAGTAGAAGCATCTTTCTTAATTATTTCAGGTATTTCAACTAAAGATGCTGCTAGGGTGCTACCAATGTTTTCTATCTTAGTAGTTAGCTCATTATTGTGTATGCTAAGAATTTCCATTTTCTCTAGCAAATTTTCAATAGCTTCTTGAGAGCTAGCTAACTTAGCCTTAAGTTTTTCATTCTTTTTAATGAGACCATCATTGGTAGCAGTGGATGGAGCACTAGATTCTAATAGCTTAATTTTAGTTGATAGCTCACTATTTAAGTTTGCAAAAGTTTCAAATTTTTCTAGCAAACCTTTATAATCATTTTGGGAGCTAATCAACTTATTTTTCAAAGTTTTAAGTTGAGCTTTTTGCTTAGTGCAAACATCCTAGAAAAATTCTACGGCTTCCGCAAGCTCATCTAGAGAGGGCTTTCCCTCACCTTCATCATCACTACTACTTTCATCACTAGAGGATGGAATGCTTTTGTTACCTCTTGCCATAAGGCATTTGTGTGATGATCGTTATGAGCGTGATGAGGACCGGTGGCTGCGCGTCCTTGGAGGTTCATCTTCACTTGAAGAATCATCCCAAGTTCTAACACTTGTTAGCGCCTTGCCTTTGCTCCTCTCCTTTTTGGGTTTGGCCATATTTGGACAGTTGTCCCTGAAGTGGCCCTTCTCCCCACATGCGAAGCATCCTCTCTTCCTTTGCTTTTTCCTGTCAATGTTAAAGAGAAGATCTTCGACCTGCAGGGGCACAACCATTAGATTAATCTTGCGGATCATCCTCATTACCTTTCCGACGCGTCGGATTGTTTCTTCGTCCTCGGAGGATGATGTGCATGGTTGATTATCTTCATCATCATCACTTTCTTCTTCTTCCTCTTCTTCACTTGAGGAACTTGGAGTGGGAGCCTTCTTTTTGCCCTTCCTTTCATCACATGCAAAAGCATATGGTCTTGAGGAAGTTGGCTCCTCCCCCCGAAACATTTTTCGCGACATCTCAAAAGCCGCGATTTTCCCAATCACAATGGTCGGGGTCATGTTGCTCAAGTCCTCCATGTTGTGAAGGATGGTGATGATGCTCCCATATCTTTGTTGTAGTAGCAGGGAGATAATCTTCCTCATAATGTCCGCATCACCTAGCTTATTAATGCCAATAGAATTGAGCTCATTGATAATTAGATTCAAACGAGAATACATGTCTCTAACAAGCTCATCATCTTTCATAGCAAAAGAATTATACTCATTTAAGACTAGGCAATGTTTTTGCTCACGGACATTGGATGTGCCGTCATGGAGCTCATGCAATTTTAGCCAAATCTCATTAGCACTTTTCAAGGTAAATACTTGATTAAAAATATCCATGCTAAGAGATTCATACAAGCAATTTTTGGCTCTAGCATTTAAATGAATTTCTTTTTCCTCACTCGTGGTGGGTTTCTCGGGATTCTTGAGGGGTTTCATCCCGTCATGAGTGACTCTCCAAACACCTAGATCAACAACCTCTAGGTAACAAGCCATTCTAGGACTATAATATGGGAAGTTAGTGCCGTCGAAGTGTGGTGGCCTATGGGTATCCATCCCTTCCTCTAAAAAGCGTCGACTCTTTTAGCGGTGAAGCTAAAGCGTTTCAAATGAGCCAAACCAGGCTCTGATACCACTTGTAGGAAACGGGTGATGCCTAAGGAGGGGGGGGGGTGAATTAGGACTTCAAAAACTTTTACTAAACTAGGCCACAAATAAATCCCTAGAGCAAAACCTATGCAAATAATCAAACTAGAAAGTGCAAACTAGGTTTTGTCTAAGTGTTGCTATCTCTACCGCAAAGGCTAAGTTTCAATCTACACTAAATAAGTATGAATACAAGATTGAAACTTAAATGCTTAATATAAATGCGGAAACTTAAAGAGCAAAGTAGAGAAGCAAACTCTCATGGATGACGCCGGTATTTTTACCGAGGTATCTGGAACCACGCAAGGTCCCGACTAATCCTCGTTGGTGCCCCTACGCAAAGGGAAGCCCACGCGAGGGCCAAGCACCACGGTAGAGTAACTCCGTAGAGAGCCGCGGGCCTTCTCCAAGCGCAAGTGGTGCTCCGCTTCCGGCTCCTCTCAGATGCTCCTCGCCGTCTCCACTATCGAGCTTCCAGCCGAAACACCGCGGGCCTCGTTCCCTCCGGTACACGATAGCGGCCGTGACACAAACGCGGTTGTCACGGTCTCGCAGGACTCTCGCCCCACTTGGTACAATTACAACGACTCACGCAAGAGCCGAGGGGTTGTGTGGTTTTACAAAACTCACTCAACTAACTAGGGTTCACCTAGAGCAAGCGCTAAAGCGGTCTAACTAACCTAAGCACTTCGCAAAGCACCTACGCTAATCACCGAGTGATTCTATTAAGCACTTGAGTGTTTGAGCTCTTGGAAATGTGCACTATATGCCTTGGTATGTTGCTTGGGCTCCCACACCTTCAAATGGCCGGTTGGGTGAAGTATATATAGGCCCCAACTCCAAAATAGCCGTTGGAGAAAAGCTGCAGTTCTCTGCGGCACACCGGACAGTCCGGTGGTGCACCGGACAGTCTGGTGGTGCACCGGACAGCGCACTGTAGCCTGTCCGGTGCGCCTAGCCGTTGCCCTATCAGAGCAGGTGACCGTTGGCGCTGCAGGCTTTCCACACCGGACAGTCTGGTGCTCACACCGGACAGTCCGGTGGTCTTCTCTCCGGGTGCCACCTGGAACTAGCCATTGGGCTGGAGTTCCCTGGTGCACCAGACAGTCCGGTGCGCCTTGCACAGACAGTCCGTAGCAGCACACTTGGACTTTTCTTGTATCTTCTTAATGTCTTCTTTTGAGGTGTTGCTTTCTTCAATTCCTTAGTCCAAGTAAGTCTTGCATCCTGTGAACTACTAACACAAACACTAGAAAACTTATTAGTTCACGGATTGTGTTGTTCATCAAACACCAAAACTCAATTAGCCAAATGGCCTAGGGTCCATTTTCCTTACAGTCAGCAATGCTATTATACAACAACCGTGGCAAGGTACGAAGTATTCAATCAATAGAGGCGGCAATTTTTCTTCGCGAAACATGAAAAGAAGGGAAGGCGTTTTTTCGCCGAAGGCTCAAAAACGGTATGTACACAAATTTCATGCATCACAAAGAAATATATTACATTAGTATACATACAAATATTTGATGTTCGACTCATATACAAATATTAAATTTCTTAGTACACAAGAACTCAGTCTTCCTTCAGTATCCTCTCGGTGGCTTCATGTAAAAGTTTGTCGACAACTTCGTCAACAACTTCTTTAGCAATTTGCATAACATCTAAAGCTTCTTTCACAACTGGAATAGCTTCGGGTTTGTATGGCTCCGGTGGGGGAGAGAGGCCAGCTGTAATAAATATATGATGGTGAGTTATAAAGGTAAAAACGAACAATAAGGCAAAAAGTTTCAAATAAAAAGTACCTATAATCATGGCGCGTTCGGCAGCTTCCTCACAGGCGTCGTGAGATTCTTTCTCATTCTTTTTAATGGCTTCGTCAGCCATTTCACGACCACCCTTCATCCACACATCAGAGTAGAATTTATCACCCAGGGTAGAAGCCTCCACCGAAGGATCCTTAGTATCGTCAGCAGAAAGAACAGATTCTGGTCGGGCCGCGGCCTTGACATGTTCACACCCAGCCTTTTCTAAGATTGCCGCAATTCCTCGGGCGTCGAAAAAAGCACAAAAATCTCCGTGATCGCTAAGGATCTCATCGAAAGCTTCGGCTTCCTCACCTATCCATTGGATAACCCCTTCGGGGTCGCCGTGAATAAATTTCTATTCTGAGGAATACGCCCCCACCTTCGCAAAGTTATCTTTTAGCTTCTTCGCGTAGTCCAAGGATTTTTCATAACACCTTTCCCTGGAATCACGAAGCTCTTCAACATTCTTTTTTAGCCTTGAACTTGTCCATTCACTTGTCTCTTGTTCAACTTCAAAATTTTCATTCACTTCGGCAAGTTTTTTCTTTAGATCCTCAACTTCGGCTTTATGAATTTCGGCTTGTGCATTAAGCCTAGCTTCACTGACTTTTAGTCTATCTACTAAGGAAAGCAGAATCTTATCTTTTTCAAAGGCTTCATTTCTCAGTGTGATGACCTCTGACCGAAGGTTCCCAAGTGCAATTTGACAGCTTTCGTCATCGACTTCTTTTTGAGCCCTTAAAGCTTTACTAAGAATTAAGCCCTAATAACAGAAATATATATGTGAGAACATAAAAACAGTAAGAAAACCAATAAACATAACTTATTTTACGAGCAAAAGTGTATATACCTTCAAGCTATTATAAGCAAGGCTGTCTGCAAGTTCATCCTTCGACATCGTAGATAAGCCAAGCTCTAGCTTCGGGAATCCCATATTCTTTGCCATTTCTCGGCAAACAGATATCTCCTTGTTGTTTGGTAGGCAATATAGAAAGTCATCTTTGTCAGTGCCACTGTATACCAAGGATCCTGGGGGATACTTCAGATCCTTGGCATATTGCCTAGCTTCGACAATCTACTCCTCTGTCAGCCTTTTCCTTGCAGCGTGACGCACTATAAATTCTAATTCCTCAGAAGACGCATCAGAAGTAGAGAATTTAGATCCTTCGATAGCCCTCTCTTTTTCTAACGGTAACGGCACTTTCCCGGCATCCGAAGGTCTCGATTCAGTCTTCTTTCCAGCAATCTCCGCAGGCGCTGCTTAGGCGAGAGCTGAGAGCCTAGCTTCGGTTTCAATCTGCGTCATAGCAGCTTCGGCAGATTCCTTTGTACTTTTGTCTATCATGCTAGGTGCTTCTGCAGAAGCAGGAGTTAGTATCTTTGTGGATTCCATAACAACATCCAATACACTGGCCATTCTCCTTCTCCTCGGAGTTACTGAGGCAAAATTTTGAACCTTTGGCAGTTCCGCTTCTTGCAATAAACTCAAAGTTGTTGGCTGCTCCGCTGCTACCTTCGGGATTGATTCTCCAACTGATTCCACCCTGGCTTCGGTAGTAGTAGGGTGACTTGACTCAGCGGCAGAAGAAGGCCCTTCAGCAAGTTTTGGCACTTCGGCTATCTCGATGTGCCTAGGCCGATGTGTTAGAACTTTAATCTTCTTTTCTTTCGGCGTAGTAGATATCGCCGAAGCAGCAACTCTTCTTTTTCTTCCTTGTTTTCGTGAAGGATAGCTGTAATCTAGGTACATGAAACCAATAACTTCAAAAACCCTATTCAACCTTTTCTTGCCTCAGCCTCTAAAGGCCGCTGTCATGGCATCATCTTTGGCCTTTGAGTAGGCGCCAAGCAACTCATCGCTGGTTGCGTCAATGGCATCTAACCAGTCGTCGTTGGGCTCATCAAATTGGTTTCTGTATTTGAAAGGGAAATGTGCCCTTGGGCCATTTCTATAATTGTTTTGGTGATTTGATGCCCAACACAAATGCTTTGAACTCTTATGTGCTAAACGAGCAAGAAGTACAAATCAAAGACAAGGTATGTTTCTAGACTTAGTATATTATTTTGTATACTGATGTGTTTGTCTAAGTGCTAGAAACAGGGCCAAGAAAAGAAGAAATGCATTAGAAAAGACTTGGCTATGAACAGCCAAACATCTGCTCGATCCTGGCACATCAGACTGTCCGGTGACCCAGGCGAGTCGACAGTGAACCGATTGCTCTCGGGAAACGACAGAGTCATATGGCTATAATTCACCGGATTGTTCGGTGGTGCACCAGACTGTCCGGTGAGTCATCCGTGACGAACTCGTCGCTCTCGGGAAAAGAAAAAGGAGACGTGACTATAATTCACTGGACTGTCTGGTGGTGCACCGGACTGTCCGGTGAGCCAATGACGCCAACGGCCAACGGTCGTCCGCGCGATCAGCGCGTGACACGTCGCTCGCTCCAACCGTCGGCTAGGTGCACCGGACTGTCCGGTGTGCATCGAACAGTGTCTGGTGTGCTAACCGGCCCCGAGGAGCAACGGTCGGCTGCACCCGATATGGAAGGAGATCGCGCACCGGACATGAACAGTGGCTGTCCGGTGGTGCATCGGACTGTCCGGTGCACCACTCGACAGAAGACAAGAATGGCCTTCCAAATTGATCTCCAATGGCTCCTAGCTGCCTTGGGGCTATAAAAGGGGCCCCTAGGCGCATGGAGCAGTACACCAAGCTCACAAGAAACATCCTAAGGCACTTAGACTCTGCATTCACGTAATTGGATCATAGTTCTTGAGATCTGAGCACTTTCGAGTTGTAAACTCCTCGCGCTGTGTTTGTGTGCTCACTTCTTCACTTGTGTGCGTGGTGTTGCTGCGGATTTGAGTCTTGTGTGCGTTGCTTTCCATCCTTACTCTGTGCTTTCTTTGTGATCAATTTTGTAAGGGCGAGAGGCTCCAACTTGTAGAGATTCCTCGCAAATGGGAAGGATACTCTGAAAAGAAAAGACCATGGTATTCAAGTTGATCATTGGATCACTTGAAAGGGGTTGAGTGCAACCCTCGTCCATTGGGACACACAACGTGGAAGTAGGCAAGTGTTACTTGGCCGAACCACAGGATAAAAATCGCGTGTCTCATGTGTTGCTTCTTGTGATTACTTTATTTGCACGAGCGTGTTCCATAGCCACTTGATTTCACTAACAACTTAATAATCAAGTTGTGGCTATTTAGTGTTTGATTTTTATAGGATCACCTATTCACCCCACTCTAGGTGCTTTCAATCAGTATCAGAGCCACACTCTTCATTTAAGGGACTAACCGCCCGAAGAGATGGATCCTAAGGGTAAGGGGATGGTGATTAACGACAAGGAAAAGGAGTCCCTCTTCAACAAGCCAAGATACGACAAGCCTACCGACTCAGGCTCAAGTCACAAGAAAAGGGACGGGAAGAAGAAGAGACGCATCAAGAAGATCATCTACTACGGCAGCGATGCATCTTCTTCTTCACCAAGGGACGACGACGACTCCTCGTCAAAGAAAAAGACGATCAATCAAAATTATTCTTTTGATTACTCTCGCATTCCCTACAATTCAAATGCGTATCTACTTTCAATTCCCCTTGGAAAACCTCCACACTTTGATGGAGAGGACTATTCACCCCCTCTAGGTGCTCTCAGTATTTGAATGTATACTTTAAGTAAACCAAGCCACCTTGGCTAGACCCAGTAGCAGCCTCCTTCGGCATCTCCCACCCACTCCCAAGTGGCCACACCTTGTAGCCAATGTACTCTTGGACTAAGTCCTTGGTGCCTATATAGGTGCATACCATGTTATAAGTAGCTTGGCATGCTTGAATGTCGTTTCCAAGGGCAAGGGATGGTCTCCTAATGCCGAAGTGAGACCATATAGGGTGTTGGATAATCCCCTTGATGTCTTCCCTCTCAACCACATCGTTTTTCACATAGAACCATTCTTGCATCTAGGCTCCTGGCCATCTCTTGCGGAAAGTTGGAACCGGGTTGCTTACTTCAGAACGGGCTACGAAGCTATAGCAACCAAAGTTGTTGTGATATTGTTCTTTACTAGTGGCCTTCGTCTCATTAGACAATTCATGCATATTATAGAAGTTTTTCGCATTTGGTTCTGGTCCTTGGCTCTTCATGGCCCAAATGTAAACCCCTATCTTGATGATGGCTTCAGGGGGTAAGCTGGTGAAGGTAGACTTCGAAGGTTTTGAGCACTTTGACTAGCATGCTATCTAAAGGGAACCAAAGGCTCGCTTTCATAAAACTTTTATAGATAACTACCTCGTCAGCTTTAGGCAGAGGGACATTACTCTCCTGTTGGGGACTTGTTCTCAAATGCTATGAATTAAGAACAAGGGAACACAAAAAGGTTAATGGTTAAGACCCTTCGTCCTTCGAAGCATTATCTCCCTCAGGATATAATGATCTTCAGACGAAGGTCATGAAGGATATACCTTCATCATCACAGCATATATTAATGAAAGGAGAGGCATATGAGACATGAGAGATAACATAAATAATCATATGACATCATTAATATATTTTAATTATATCATCATGAATGAACATGAAAAATATTGAATTACATTTATACCTTCGGCTTGACAGAAGGCAAAAATCCAAACGTGATGCACGAGCGAATACAAGTCAGCGTGAACAGTACGGGGTACTGTTCATCTATTTATAGGCATAGGACGCAGCCTGTGAGAAATTACATTCATACCCTTTACACTTGGTTACAATCATAACATAAGTTGTCATGGGCTAATTGGTCATTCCATCTTTTAAGTGAGTGCATCTGGAGATATGTTACGAAGCTCCTTGACTGATAGCTTCGGCATTGTGTTCTGGCCCTTCGAAGGTGTTTCTTCTCACAAGACCTTCGGCGATGAAGCTGCCCCCAACAGTAGCCCCTTCACGGTACAAGTCATTTTTCGTAACGAGCTCGACCCGTGAAAAATTCTTTTAGGCTTCGGAATGCCGAAGGTCCGAAAAACACCTTCCTTGAGCTCATTGTCGAGAAACGATTTAAATATTCCCGGCGCAAGGTGGTCCCACCTTAGAGCGGGTACGATCTGGTGTTTCCTCTTCTCGCGCCCTACGGTCCACCATCCAGCGAACGCGAGCGGCTGTTTGGCGGGTGTAGGTAGCTTGACGATTCGCCTTCCGTCCTGTGGCACTATATAAACAAACGGGTAGGTGTGAAGTTACCACAGCATTCATTACCATCGTGCCGTTGTGCTTCTGAAAAATTTGACCATAGCCGAAGCTTATGCTTCGTATTCTCAGTTAAAGCGTCGCCTTGTTTTTAGCTTCGTCAAAAGAGAGAGCCTCAGCAAAATCAAAAAGTAGCCAATTTCATCAAAACCGGAAAAAATTCAGCATCAAATGGCTAGGGTGCGCTCAACTGCAAGGGTGATTCGTGAGGAAGAAGAGACCGAGGTCACTGAGACGGCACCGATTTCCGAAGTAATGAAACGATCGGGTCTGGTTGTGACAGAGGGAACCACTGACGAAGGTGCACCTACTGCCGAAACCGAGTAGGCAGATGCTGAAGAGGGCGATACTGGTGAAGAGGAGATTGATTATAACACCATTATGCCATCCAAGCCCAGCCATTTGGATTTTGGGAAGTTGACTATCTCCGAAGCTGATATGCCTATAATGATGAAGCTAGGCTACTTCGGGAAAGCCGAAGAGAAATTGATCCGTTTCGGTGGGGAAGAGACTACCTCGAAACCAGAAAATGATGAAGTGGTAGTTTTCAAGAGCTTCTTCAAAACAGGGTTGAGATTTCCCATGCACAGAATGATTGCAGATGTGTTAGAAAATTTTGAGATTTATCTTCATCAGCTGACTCCTAACGCTATTGTTAGGCTCAGCGTTTTCATCTAGGCTCTCCGAAGCCAAGGAGTGGAACCGCTTGCCGAAGCCTTCTGCCGGGTGCATGAACTTCACTATCAGACGAAGGCTAGAGAAGATGGATTACACGAGAACTTTGGATGTTATAATTTTGCATACCGCAAGACATGAAGACACCGGTGGTCAGCTATCGCACCAAGTGGCCGACCGGTTGGAAGACTGAATGGTTCTATGTTAAGATAGATGAGCAAAAGGAGAAGCTAGTTCAGAGCCCGCTGAAGCTAACCTTCGGGCTAACGAGGCCTCAGTGCAACATGACGCGGGGGGAACCATGCTCGGATGCTGTGGCCGAATTTAGAGTTGTATCTGAACATATTGGTACTAGGGATTTAGTCCAGGAATACCTAGCCAACATAGTATCCCAATGCTAAGGGAATGGGGTATGCCGAAGCTCAAAGGTGAGAAGAAGAAGAATGAACTTGTTCAGCTACCTTATCATTTTAAGTTCAAGAAACACTTCAAAGAACCCTGCCAAGAATGGTTGGACATAATTGAAGTTATGTGCAACGAAATCCTGGGCAATTATACGAAGAAAGAAGATCAATTAATGACTGCAGCCTTCAGCACCCAACCCAAGCGAAGGTTGAATCGGGTGATGGATGCCCTGAATTTTGAATATCCTGACTATGAGCGATTGAACAAGGGTGCCGAAGGGCAAAAAAGAAAAAGAATTGTTAGTGTTCTGGGTAGAGAAGCTGCTAGAATGGTGAAAGGGGACGAAGAAGTTCTGAAGAAAAGAAAACTTAGTCCTGAGCCGAAGGTAGCTACTCCGAAGAAGAGGAAAGCTGCGGCTCCGAAGCAAAAAGCGACAAATATAGAAGAAGAAACTCCTTCAACACCTTCTGCTGCTGACGTAGAAGAAATTCTAAAGGTAATGACTGAATCCTTGCCCATCAAGCTAAGTCCACTGGGGCCACATCTGACGAAGCTTTTTCAGAAGGAAAAGGAGCCCTCAAGAGCGAAGAAGCCTGCTGGGCCAAAAAAACGGAGAATTATTCATGTGATTGAAGCTATTGAAGAAACGCCACCGCCTGCCTTAGCGTCAAAAACACTAGCTATTGAGAGAGCTATTGCTGCCGAATGTGCACCCCCCGAAGCTGAAACTACCGAAGCTACGAATCTAGAAACCACACTTTCTGATATTGATAACATGCTTCTGAATATGGCCACGGAAGAAGCTGCTACGGCCGCTGAAGAGACCCTGGCCATAGTGCCTGGAAAAGAAAAGGAAAAAGCCAAAGATACTTCGGAGGAAAAGGTCTTCAATTTCCAAAACATAATTGGTCAGGAGTTAACTGAAGCTGAGAAAGAAGAGTTAAAAGATTATGCTATATCATGTGGTTACAAGCCAGGAGCACTGCTCTTCGGTGGCATTGACGATGAAAGCTTAGGTTGCCTCCAAGACCGAACTGGAGTGAAGGTTATCAGTACTCTGTCGAAGAGTATTGGTTTCCCGAAGCTTGAGGCCAATATCAGTTGCTACCGACAACAGCATATCGTCGGTAGTTTATTATATTCCAATTTCAAGGTAAAAATTTTCTTCGGGTTTTTATTGTTTTAAGGACGAAGGAGTTTTCTGACGAAGGTTGTTTTTGCACAGAGTATGCTATTAAGTAAGGCTCTGAAGATGCAACAAGACCTTGAAGACAAAAAACATGAGGTTATAATTGAAGGATTAGGGAGCAAAATAAAAGATCAAGCAGCTGCTCTTGAAAAGAAAGATTTCGAACTTCAAACAGTGGAGGGTTTATTGGCAGAAGCCGAAACCAAAATTGCAAAACTAAACAGTGAACTTCTCTCAAAGTCGGAAAGTTTCAAACAAGAAAAACAGAAATTGAATGCGAAGCTTGAGACTGAAGCCGAAAAGAGTTCAAATTTACATAAATCACTGAAAGAACTTCAAAATAAATGCCTAAACTTCGGCACCCGATGCGTGCAACGGCTAAAGCAGGTGTTCAACTCGATTGGAGCCAGCTCTAAGAAATTGAATCCTTCGGTTGAAGACTTGCCAGGGATCTTCAAACACATTGAGGGCGAAGTTGATGCTCTTGATGAAGTTATAGCTGGACACGGCGATTTCTATGCCTTGCTAGCTTCTCGAGGCACATCTGTTGCCTTCATGAAATCTGGTTGCACGCATGGGAAAATTGTTAATAGACCAAACTTCAGCTTATCACCGTTAGATTTAACTGATATCCCTAGTCTGGCTCGAAGCATAGGAAATAGATTCATAACGTAGATTTGGACGAAAGGCGGTCGAGCATGGCTTGCGACGAAGCTCGAAGCCACCTTAAGCCGGTAAGAAATTTGTGCCTGCTGCTTTACCTTCTCCTTGAAATTTGCACTTTTCTCATACCGCTTTGATATGTACAGGATGACGAAGTTGAGGAACAGTGAGCTAAAACTTGACATGTGGTCCGAAGCTTAATGATGATGAAGCTGAAGACCTTGCTGCAAAAACTCTAGAAAAAGTTTGTATTACCCTTGTAAAAAATATTGTAATCGAAGAATCAGATACTTATTATGTAAACTTGTCCATACCTTAACATATTTCTACCTTTTTAGTCCATATATGAACTGCTTTGATGTGGACGAAACTCGTATTCTTTTTGAGCCGAAGGCGAAAAACACCTTCCCTTCTTTTCGTACACAACGAAGCATGAAACTGCTTCTTTTCTTTTTGTCGAAGCGTTATCCTCATAGTCGAAGGACCTGCCTGTGTCTGTATGATATGATGATGATGATCCTATGTATGTCTAAATGAATGTTTATGAATGCAATGTATGATGTAATGTGACATGCAAATGAATGCCCAAACACACACATACGAAGCCATAACCATAACCTTCATTCCCTTAGAAATGACTGAAGTCTCTTTGCCGCTTATTTTTCGGCTTCACCGCTTATTTTTCGGTGTAAGTTCTGCATCCCCTTAGGAACGTCTTTTGAACTTCTTCGCCTTCTATTTCGGCGGTATTTGCGTTGACTTTTCGCGCTTCGCCTTATATTTTGGTGGTATTTGGCTCTGCATTCCCTTGGGAACGACTTTTGAGCAGAAAACTTACGCTGCGCTCCTTTAGGAATGGCTTTTTTGTAGCTTCGTCGTGCTCTGCATCCCTTTAGGGACGACTTTCGAGCTCCTCCCTACTTTTTTCTCTTTTTTTCTCTGCACTCGATGGTGCATGCTCAGATTTTACATTTACATATTTTGGGGGATTTTGCTCTCGTGGAGCTGAATAAGAAAAGAAAGATTACAAATTATGGCCCCATTAAAAACCTTTCTCCCCCTTTGGAAAGGAAAAGGGTACCGTAGGAAAAATGGAAAAGATTACATCAAGAAACATTACACATAATATCGCCGAAGCTCGTCCGCATTCCAAGATCTAGGAATGTTGTTGCCGTTCATATCCTTTAATCTGTAAGAACCGGGTCTTGATGAAGATACCACAAGAAAGGGTCCTTCCCACTTCAGCTGCAACTTGCCTACTGTGTCTGGATTGACCACTCTCCGAAGTACCAGATGCCCTGGCTTAATGTTTTTTAGGCAAACTTTTCTGTCACACCATTTTATTATTTCGGCATGGTATTTATTGATATTCTCCACAGCCTAAAGTCTGGTCCCTTCTATAGCATCTTTTGCCACAGAATAATCAGCTTCGTCTGGAGTTATTGCTTCGTCACCAAACAATAACTTGAATGGTGTAAAACCTGTTGACCTTGATTGTTGTGTTGTGGCTCCACACCACTTTAATCAGCTTGTCTAGCCATTTTCCTCTGGGCTGATTGAAGATTAACTTCATAATTCCCGTCATTATGATGCCATTTGCTCTTTTGACAAGTCTATTCGACTCTGGATGTCTGACTGATGCAAAATGGATCTTCGTGCCAATCTAATCACATAATTCCTTGAAAGCTTCGGCATCAAACTGTGTTCCATTGTCTACAGTGATAACTTTCGGCACGCCGAAGTGACAAACAATGTTTTGCCAGAAAAACTTCTGGACTGTGATCAAAGTTATTGTGGCCAAAGGCTTCACCTCAATCCACTTGAAAAAATATTCTACCGCCACCACAACATATTTTAAATTGCCTTGCGCTGGTGGGAGTGGGCCTAGCAAACCAAGGCCCCATCTTTGCAACGGCCAAGTGGGCTGTATTAATTGAGTGAGAGATGAAGGTTGCTTCTGGTTTCTTGCACATTTTTGATAGCCTTCACATTTTTGGACTAGCTCTGCTGCGTCCGAAGCTGCCTTCGGCCAGTAAAATCCTTGTCGAAAAACTTTTCCCAGCAAAGGCCTAGACGCAATGTGAGATCCACACAAACCTGCATGTATCTCCTTCATCAGCTCTATACCTTCGGCTCTGGATAGACACTTAAGAAGTGGAGATCGAACTCCATGCTTGTATAATTCCCTTCTATTATTACATATGGTCTTGTTCTTGCCTCCATTCTCTTATTATAAGCTTCGTCGTCTGAAAGGCAGTTACCTTGGAGAAAAGATATAATCTCAGTCCTCCAATCTTCGCTATGAACAGGAGATATAGTGAGCACTGCTCTTTCGAGGAGTTCCACCGAAGGTGCTCTTATTGTCTCAAAAAATACTTTCAAAGGTAGAGGCAGCCCCTGTGCCATTGACTTGGCTAACAGATCAGCGTGCTTATTTTCTCCTCGTGGAATATTCTTAACAGAAAACCCTTCAAATGAAGCTTCAAGCCTTCGAACTGTGTCCAGGTACTTCTCAAGCTTCAGATCTCTTGCTTTGCAACTCTTGTCAACATGTCCAGAAATAACTTGGGATCGGTTTTAAGGACCGCCCTTCTTATCCCCATTGCCTTTAACTTCCGAAGCCCCAAAAGTAAAGTTTCGTATTCAGCAATATTGTTTGTATAATTGAAATCAAGTCTTATTGCATAGCACGTTCTGACTTTGGAAGGGTGCAACTAAGACAGCAGCCGCACCTGCCCTGAAGGTTCCCCAGGAACCGTCGCAGAACACTATCCAAGCTTTGGCATCTTTATTTGCTTCTTCTTGCTGAGCCCCTGGCGTCCAGTCAGCGATGAAGTCTGCTAACGCCTGGGACTGAATTGAGGATCTATGCACATAATCAATGCTGAATTCGTTGAGTTCCGCGACCCACTTTCCAATCCTTCCAGTAGCTTCTCTGTTCCTCATGATATCTTTCAGAGGTTGTGATGAAGGAACAATTATATGGAATGCTTGAAAATAATGCCGAAGCTTCCTTGAGGCCATTAAGACAGCATACAACACCTTCTCCAATTCTGTATAGTTTTTCTTTGATAAGCTTAAGACTTCAGAGACAAAGTATACTGGGGCTTGCTTTTTAATTTGTCCTTCCAGTTTCTCCTGCACAAGTGCCGCACTCACTGCAGAGTGTGAAGCTGCCACATACAATAGTAACGGAGCCCCTGGCGCTGGTGGAGTTAATGTTGTTAGATCAATTAAGTACTGCTTCAGCTCTTCAAAGGCTTTCTGTTGAGCTGGGCCCCATTGAAAGACTTCGGCTGACTTTAGTATTTCAAAAAATGGCAAGTTTCTTTCTACTGATCTAGATATAAATCTATTCAATGAAGCCAATCTTCCTGTCAACCGTTGGGCCCCTTTTTTTGTGCTCAGCGGTTCCATTCGAAGGATGGCGTCGATCTTGCTTGGGTTAGCTTCGATCCCTTTTGTTGAAACCAGACAGCCAAGGAACTTACCCTTCTTCACTCCGAAGACACATTTTTCAGGATTTAATTTCAGGCCAGCTTGCCTGAAATTAGCAAATGTTTCTTGCAGATCAGTGATATGATTTTCTTGCTTCGTGCTTTTTACTATAATATCGTCAACGTATGTTAGCACATTTCTGCCTATCTGGGAATGAAAGACCTTGGCTATCATCCTGCTGAAACTGCCTCCAGCATTCTTGAGCCCCTCAGGCATCCAAAGATAACAATAGGTGCCGCTGGGAGTTATGAAGCTATTCTTCGGTTCATCCTCCTTTTTTATCCATATTTGATGATATCCTGAGTAGCAATCTAGCAGACTCATAAGTTCTGAAGAAGCCACCGCATCCACAAGAGAGTCTATCCTTGGTAATAGAAATTCATCCTTCGGACAAGCCTTGTTGAGATCCGTGAAATCAATACACATTCTCCACTTGCCATTGGCCTTCTTCACCATAACAATGTTGGCTAGCCACTCTGGATATTTTACCTCTCTAATAACACCAGCACTGAGAAGTTTTTTCACTTCATTCCGAGCACCTTCGGCTTTATCATCAGACATTTTCCGAAGCCTTTGCTTTCTGGGCCTGAAAGATGGATCGACATTGAGTGAATGTTCAATGACGTCTCTGTTGACACCACAGAGATCATTGGCTGACCATGCAAAAACATATTTGTTGTTGAATAAAAACCTTATCAAAGTTTTCTCCTGCTCTTCAGATAACTGAGACCCCAGCAATACCTTCTGCTCTGCTATGTCTTCACATAGAAGCATGGGTTTCGGCTGATCAGCCGAAGCAGCCTTCTCTCTTCTGTACTTGTACTGCTCACAAGCTTCAGCTTCATCTATATTGTGGATGGCTTTTGAGTCTGTCCAATTTCCCTCAGCCTTTTTGGCAGCTTCCTGACTTCCATGAATAGCAATAGGCCCTTGCTCCGAAGGTATCTTCATGCATAGATATGCGCTGGATGAAGAATTGCTTCGAAAGCATTAAGTGTCCCACGACCAATGATTGCATTGTAGGGGTATTCCATGTCAACAATATCAAACACAACCTGTTCAGTCCTTGTATTGTGGACAAATCCGAAGGTCACTGGCATTGTGATCTTACCAAGTGCTACAATCTGCCTTTCTCCAAAGCCACAAAGAGGGTGTGTAGCATCATGAATCTTGTCCTCTGGCTTTTGCATCTGTCTGAAGGCCTTAGCAAATATGATATCCGCTGCACTGCCTGTATCAACTAGAACATTGTGGACCAGAAATCCCTTGATGACACAAGATATGACCATAGCATCATTATGGGGGTAATCCTTGAGCTGAAGGTCCTCCTGGGAGAAGGTGATTGGAATATGGGACCATTTCGACTTGATCAAGGGTCCATGCACCCCAACATGCTGCACCCTTCTCTGAACTTCCTTCTTCTGCCTCTTGTTGGCCGGCTCTGAGCATGAACCGCCTGTTATCGGGAGCACCAGCTTCGTAGCCGAAGCAGCTTCAGCTTGATTGTTGAACGAAGCCATCAGCTCAATCAGTGGAAGCGAGTTCACCGGAGGTGGGCGCCAATGTTGGGGACTTGTTCTCAAATGCTATGAATTAAGAACAAGGCAACACAAAAAGGTTAATGGTTAAGGCCCTTTGTCCTTCGAAGCATTATCTCCCTCAGGATATAATGATCTTCAGACGAAGGTCATGAAGGACATACCTTCATCATCACAGCATATATTAATGAAAGGAGAGGCATATGAGACATGAGAGATAACATAAATAATCATATGACATCATTAATATCTTTTAATTATATCATCATGAATGAACGTGAACAATATTGAATTACATTTATACCTTCGGCTTGACAGAAGACAAAAATCCAAACGTGACTGTTGGGGGCCTTCGGCTTCCGAAGGTCCTCAAAAACATGATTTGACAATATTTTCCGAGTGAAACATGTGAACAGGTATCTTCGGAGTCAGGTTGCGGGTGTACAAGAGCATGGTTAAGACGAAGCTTGACTGGGGTAGAAAGCGACCACGACGAAGGATAAGACGATCACGAAGCTACGTGCAGAAAAGCTTCGGCATGACGACAGAAAAGAGGAACCGACTTAAGGATGAAAAGTCAAATTAAACCTCGAACGATTGCTATAAAATTATTGTCAAATGTAAAGGGCATCAATGTAATTTTACACGGGCTGCGTCCCGTGTCTATAAATAGATGAACAGTACTCCCGTACTGTTCACGCTGACTTGGCACACGCTTTTTCGCATCACGTCTGTACCTTTATTTTCCATCAATCCGAAGGTATATTTGTAATTTATTTTTATGAATTTGGTAATAAAAAATAAGTTGATGATAATACTCATATTATTACTCGTGTTTTATGTATGTGTATTCTTTTTTACCGTCTATCAATCTTACGAAGGTCTTTTCCTTTGTAACCTTCGTCCTAGATTCATTATACCCGAAGGGACATAATGTTTATAAGGACGAAGGAGTTTAACATTTAACACTTTTCATGTTGCCTTGTTCTTAATCCTTAGCATTTAAGAACAAGTCCCCAACAGTGACGCACGAGCGAATACAAGTCAGCGTGAACAGTACGGGGCACTGATCATCTATTTATAGGCACATGACGCAGCCTAGGAGAAATTACATTTATACCCTTTACACTTGGTTACAATCATAACATAAGTTGTCATGGGCTAATTGGTCATTCCATCTTTTAAGTCGGTGCATCTGGAGATATGTTACGAAGCTCCTTGACTGATAGCTTCGGCATTGTGTTTTGGCCCTTCGAAGGTGTTTCTTCTCACAAGACCTTCAGCGACGAAGCTGCCCCCCAACATCTCCCCTCCAGCCCGCACAATAGAAATGTCATAAAAGTACCTTCCCCTCATGGCATCAATCTATCCTTGCTTGATTGTTGACTTTTCGAAGACAATGTTACTTGGCCTCCAGGGCCAATCTTTGGCACCCTCATTTTCACTTTCTGCATCGAAGTTTTCACTGTCACTGTAACCCTCAGATATTCCGGCTAATGTCTCATGTGCGATCTTTTCTGCATTGGTCCTCTCCATAGCTTTGTAAAACTCAGACAAAGCCAGGTCAGTAGACTTCTTCTCACCAGCCATTAGATCAAAACTTATTGAAATGTTGAAGCTCAAGTTCGCAACAAAACAAGAGAGTTTAAAATAACGAGTACAGTGTACGCAACTGAAATAGCATAAGAAACTCTTTCAATACGAGCTCATATTTATATGCATAGCGCCCCACGGCTTGGTGGGTCCAGCATGTCGGTGTTGTTCGCTATTCTAGCGAAGGGAAGGTGTTTTTTCGGACCTTCGGCTAAAGGCCTTCGTCTAGGTCGCAGTCTAAATTTGTTACAAGGAAGCAAATTAATACTGCAAGGGGCACTGTTGGGGGCCTTCCTTTTCCGTAGGTCCTCAAAAACATGACTAACCATATGTTTTTAGTATGATATGGATTATTACAGGGGAGCTTCGGCTTCGGGATAAAAGACCTTCTCTAATAGCGAAAGTGTATGTGGTGTAAAGGAGCAACCTGAAGGTGGTAGAAATAAGCGTCGAAGCTATTGCCAGAGAGCTTCGACTTGATATGGTGATGAAGACCAAGGACGACACCGACTTAAAAGGGGAAAGGACCACCTAGTCCGTAACAATTTGTATTACAGTCACGAGTAAATGGCAAGGGCATGAATGTAATTTTATCAGAGATATGTCCTGTGCCTATAAATAGATGAATAGTAGCACCATACTATTAGGCTGGATTGTAATCGCTCTCGCGTCATCCCTGCTTTTGGCAAGCCGAAGGTACCATTGTAACATGAACATTGTTAATGCTTATTCATGTTTGTTGAAGATAGCAATAAATAAATCATTGATATATGACAATTAATTATCTTCATTCCTCTATGTTCCTTTACTCTTTTATTTATATTCACTTTTATATGATAAAATGATGAAGGCGTGTTGTTGGGGACTTGCTCTCAAATGCTATGAGTTAAGAACAAGGCAACACAGAAAACGTTAAACGTTAAAGCCCTTCATCCTTCGAAGCATTATTTCCCTTAGGATATAATGACTTTCGGACGAAGGTAATGAAGGACATACCTTCATCAACATAACATATAGAGATGAAGAAAGGATCATATAAAACATAAAAGATAATATAAACAGTCATGTATTATTATTATTATTATCCCATTTCTATTTTATTACTATGGAAAAATAGAAATGATATCAAATTACAAGTGTACCTTCGACTTGAAAGAAGGTAAAAGTACCAGCGTGGCGCAAGGACCAATGCCTAGTCAGCGTGAACAGTACGGGGTTATTGTTCATCTATTTATAGGCATGGGACGCAGCCCATGTAAAATTACACTCATGCCCTTTACATTTACAAATAACTCTATAGTAATCCATCGAGGTCTAAATAGCCTTTTCATCTTTAAGTCGGTTTTCCTTTTCTGCTATCACGCCGAAGTTGTCTTGCGCACAGCTTCGGCTTCGCGCTATCCTTCGTACTCCTTCTTGTGCTTCTTCACGCTGTGGTTTCAACTCAAGTCCGAAGGTACCTGTTCATGCATTATACTTCTAGAAACGTTGTTAAATCATGTTTTTGAGGACCTTCGGAAGCCGAAGGCCCCCAACAGTAGCCCCTCGCAATATTAATTTGTTAGAATGATAAATTCAGATTGCGACAAGGACGAAGGCCTTGAGCCGAAGGTCCGAAAAAACACCTTCCCTTTGCTAGAATAGAAACAGCCACTGACAAGCGGGCCCTCCAGCATGCAACGTACCAGGCGTATAAATAAGAGCACACCACGAGCTCATTTGGCATGCTTTCTTGCCATCTGCTCTTGCTTACTCAATTTTTAGCTCTTGCGCACCAACTCTTGCTTGGCTTTTTTAATTTTTTAAGCTTCGGCTTTGAGAGCACTTTCTCATCATTTTCGAAGATGTCTGAAGATAAAAAAGCTGTCGCTGAACCGAAGCTGAGCCTTTCTGAGGAGATGAATCTTGGCTTTATTGAATCAATATCAAAGACAAATGCAGAGAAGATTAGTAGGGAGACTTTGGAGGGTTTATCTGAAGACATTGGTGATAGTGACAGCTATGATGTGGAAAGCGGCGGGGAAGACTTCGAAGATCGACCCTGGCGACCGAGCCATTCAATTTTTGGAAAATCAACTATTAAACAAAGCCATCTTGACAACATGAGGGGGAGATACTTTCGGGATATGTCTATTGTGAGGGCTGACGATGGAGAGAAGACTTGTCCCACTCCAGAGGAAAATGAAATCGTGATCTTCCGAAGCTTTTTCAAGGCTGGGCTTCGGCTCCCTCTGAGCAGCTTCGTAGTCGAGGTTTTAAAGATATTCTAGATTTACCTTCACCAGATTACCCCTGAAGCCATTATAAGAATAGGAATCTTCGTATGGGCTGTAAGGAGTCAGGGCTTGGAGCCAAATGCAAAAAGTTTCTGCAGTATGCATGAACTGTTATATGAGACGAAGCCCTGGGGTAAAGAACAGTATCATAACAATTTCGGCTACTATAGCTTCGTTGCCCGTTCTGGCTCAAGCTCCCCAGTACCGACTTTTCGGAAGAGATGGCCAGAGACTGGACGAAAGAATGGTTTTATGTAAAAAATGATTTAAAGGCACGAGAAGACATTATAGAGATAATCATGCGCCCTATCTGGCAACGCTTCGGGCTCCAGAAACCGAAGGTAGAAATTGACGAAGCGGCCGAAGAATGTCGCAAGGCCTTCGGCTTAGTTTGCTCTTTCATCGGGACAAGGGACTTAGTTCAAGAGCACGTGGCCTACAGAATATGGCCATTGGTAGCCAACTGGGAGATGCCAAAAGAATCCATCAGCAATCCCCACGAAGGTGGTTTAGTTCGACTAAAATGTACCTTCAGGTTTAGAGACCAGTTTATCGAGCCAGACGACGACTGGCTGAAAAGCGTCGAAGCTACAAGCGATGAGCTGCTTGGGCTGTACTCCAGACCAGAAGATAACGCATTATCTGCGACCTTCGGGAACCAGAAAAGGAAGTGACTAAAGAGAGTTTTTGATGCTCTTGGGTTCATGTATCCTGACTACCATTTGTAACACCCCAGGTGTTACCTTGGCTAGAGCACACCTTGACACTAAGGACTGTGAGTTATATGGGGTAAAGGCTTAGGGCAACACATAAGAACTTTGGAGATCATGTGCTAATCAAGTTGCCAATGACCTAAGAATAATTACTCTAATCCTTGCTCACTTACTACCTTGGATAAGAGGGGAGAAGAACCCTAGACCTCTCTTAAACCCTATCTCCCAAAACCCTAGGTGAGAGGGGAAAGAGAGTGAACAAGTGTGCAAAGCAAGAGTAATTTTTACCCAAACCTTAACTAGCTTTACAACCATCAATTAGGGGGGGAATATTGCAAAAAGACCCCTGGAGAAACCCCAATTCAAATCTCCAAGTGGAGAGAGAGCTAGAGCTCTCTATTTCCCTCTAAGTCAAATTCTAACCCTACTCCAAAGACCAACCGTGTTCACCTTAAAGATGGCGCCAAAACCACTTAGGTTCTATACCAAAAATGTGGTATACCACCTAAGGCACCCCCTGGAAAAAGTGGACACCGAGACTTGGACGTTTGATAGGATTTGGCATCAGTTTTGTCGCGGTGTGGGCAGTGAGACAAGCCAGATTTGGCGCCCGTCTATCTCCTGATCTAGGGCATATCCTCCATTGGAACTCACACTTGTGAGATAGCCCTAGGTGCCAGGAAGAGGCCTGCGCCGGATTCATGGCAAGATTCGCACGTTTGCGATCTCTGGAGACGTTTGAACAATGGAAGAAACACACCTCCACGTGTTCGACGCTTCCTGCCCGCGCCAGAGCACGCTCGCGCGCGCCCACGCATGCCCAGCGCCGCGCCCGAGCCAAGCCAGCGCCATGGCCCGCGCCTGCGCCTATAAAACCCTCCCAGACTTCGACTGCACTCTTCCGCGCACCCTCAAACCTCACCGGAGTCCAGCTCGCCGCCGTTTGCCCGTGCGCAGCGTGTCCACGGCCGCCCAATCCCTCTGCCACCGTAGACCGGCCAGTAGACCCCTTCCCAACCCCGGCCAGCCCTCGGAGAAGACTGTGCACACCTCCGTGAAGCTCCCCGAGCAAGAAATCGGAGTTTGCTTCGCCGGAGAGGCCAGTCCACGCTCGCCGGAGCTCTCAACCCCGCCGGAGTACGTGGACCGGGTAATCCACTCAACCATTCTTCGATTCCTTGTGCATACAGTCGCTACGTTACCCCGTAAAGCTCACCATGCCCTTGGATTGAACCAGTTCGCCGTAGTTTGGCCGGTACACTCGCCGCCGACGAGAACACCCGCCTGCACGCGTGGACTGGGCGATTCCGGCCATCCCGATGTCAAGCCGTACCTCGACGTGACCGCCAGAGTCTCCCCGAGCCAACCCCACCCTTCGCCGGACCTCCCTCGCCGCCGGTAAGCCGCGCCACCCTTTTCTTTCCCGCGGTTACTGTTTGCGTAAGGGGAAGGACTGCGGGTGAGAGGGAGAGAAGGTCAGGGGGGTCTTGTGAAATGTCAGAGACACAGGGGAATAGTGGCGCGAGGGTAGATTTGCGAAGGTTGATTTAGTTCAAACCCAGGGACCTCGGTGTAAACTGTTTTTCCAGAAAACCTTTACTAAATTTGTTTTTAATTTGAACAGAAACTTTGAAAAATCCATAGCTTCTGTTTAACTCATCCAAATTTGGTCAAACCAATTTTGTCAGACTCTAAATAATGTAACCTACTTAAGAAAAATATAAAACCCCCTATGTACTATAGAAAACTTTAAAGCTCTGATTTAATTATAGTTTTGGCCAAAAGCTCAATAATAGGGCAAAAATTAGTTGCACTAATTAACTGGGGTTAGAAAAATTTTGAGAAGTTTGTATCTACCTGCTAACCCAAATAAAAATGTTAAACCTCTCTATCCACTCCATTAAGTTAGTTTTTACCCCTTATTCTATAATATGCTTAAGGATAAGAAAAATAGAAAATGTAATTTAAACAATGAACCAGAGAGCACCTCTATTTTTGTTAGGATACTTGTTTAATGTAGTTCACTGGAAAAATATATCATACCCTGGTTTAGTAAAAAAATAAGTAGGAAACCTTTTATTTTAATAAACTAAGGATAACTTAGAAAAACCCTACAAAAATAACCCCAAGGTAAAAACACCCCCACCCTTGGGATAACTAATGTTTTATTAATGAGAACTTAGGAAAAATATGAAATCTGCTGTTTGACATTTTTCAAATAATAATGTAGTAGAAAGTGCCTTTTTGACATTAAACTTAAGAAAATCATAACTAAATAACCACCCCTTAGTTTTCTGTGATTTTTAGCACAGAAGCCTATTACTACTATGGGATGCCAGCAAAAATAACCTTTAGGACAGAATCTACCCCTAACTAAGAGATGTAGTGTAAAGTGGCCCCTTTTGCATAACTCTTGTTATTTTTGTTTAAAGCCTAGCCTTGTACTTTAAGCCTCAAATTCTTAAAACAAGCTAGAATAGCAAATGACAACCCACTGTAATTTTTACAGAATTTTTGGAAATTATTAAAACACTGTCGTAGTTCAAACCTACACTAGAAACCCTAAATGGGAGTTAAAGTAAGGAAAATGAATAAGTAAATTAATGTAATCCTAAAACCTTTGTAATCTGTCCGCTAAAATGTATCAAGACAATACCAATCCACTATGTTATCTTCACTAAAAACCCAAGCCTAAAGAGTAATAAGCCTAACCCACTGGAAGCCCCGCAAGACTAAGAAACCCTAAGTTACTTCTTAACTCAGTTCTCTTTAGCATAATATTATTAAATCCTGCATAATCATGACATACATGTTCATTGCATTTCGATAGACTGTAACCTTGCTGACGGAGAGTACATCCTCGTGCCGGAGCAAGGAGCTGCTCAGGAGGTAGCCCCGGATCCAGCACCCGAGCCTGCACCAGAGGACCTGTCTGCCACTGCTTTGGAAGGCAAGCCCCGGTTTTATGCATAACCTGTTCTATATGCTATTTTACTGCACTTAATGTTTGTAGGGTTGTACTGTGCACTTAAGTGTAGGAGTTGATTGAAACCCTAGTTGCATGATCTCAGGAATCCCTTTTGAGATGAATACTAGTATGATAGGTCGAGTAGTTGCTTTATTAAATTAGGATCTCGGTAGAAGACGAGTGATTTCTCTAGCACTCGCGCGAGATCAAGAATTTGATTGTACCCATTTTCACACTATCATAATACTAATTGGGGACAACAATCCATGGGGATTGGTTGTCTACGAGATGGAAAATGGAATAAGGATTAACGTGCGGATACCTGTGTCAAGCGTTTGAACGTACTAAACACATACCGAGAAATATGGTAAATCGGTAAGCCTAGTACCTGATTGAACCTGGCAGTAGACTTTGCCCCTCACGCGACCTGAGACGAGGTCTCCCATTCCGGTTATGGTGGGTACAAGTGCGGTCACTGCACGACGGCCAGTCGGGGTCAGTGAGGCATTGTACGCCAAGGCGGTGAGCCCTGATCTGCTGACGGGGAATCGATGGGGACGGTTGATGTGTGTGGGGACGGAGTGCCCCTCCATATCGTGTGTTTAGGTTTACCTTGCAAGGAATAAAAACTCGATTCGAATCGTCTGCTTCTCGCAGCTAATGAGACTGCTTGATCCATTGTACTGCATTGAGTAACAAGTGGAAATATGATGAGTTGATATAAGATGTTGATTGCTAATAATGCTTGCTACTATGTATGAGTAGATAGTACACTTTTAGCCTTAAGAGAGTCACACTTAATTTTGACAAAGTTAAAAACTTGATTTAGAAACTCAGCTAGTGCTTTTGGCAACCAAACCCCACAGTCAAACAGCTGCATGTCTAGAGGTAGAGGAGTAGACTCCTCACACCGGGTAAGTCTAGCTGAGTATTAGTATACTCAGCCTTGCTTGTGGCATAATTTTTTACAGGTTCTCTGGAGGAAATGGTTACTGGAGTGACTTGGCCGTCCATCTTGCCACCGGGTTGGACCGTCGAGTGGGACCCTGCCTCGGCTGAGGAGGAGCATGAGGAGTGATGGGACAGGCTTCCCCATCCCTCGAATTATTTACCGTTAGTTTATTTCCGCTGCACTTCGAACAATGATGGTTACTTTTGCAAAAACTCCGATGATGATGATGGTGATGTAATAATTTAATACTCTGACATGTATGGTTTTATGCCTTATTGTATTTGCTCTGTGACTCACCTTCGAGTGAGATTGTGGTACCTGATCCTGTCAGTGGCCGTGTCGGACTAGATCCGAGGGATTGACGGGTTATTCCCATTTAAGTGTGGTCTAGCCTCTAAGGCGGGGCTTAGGCACTTAAGTTGGAATAATTCGGGCAGTTCCGCCACAGCTGGTATCGGAGCTTGTACCACCACAGAGGAATCAATAAAATGTAAATACCATCAATTTTCCAAGTAAAATTTGATAGAAACAATGTTGGATAGATAGTAGGACGAGCAGGATAGACCTAGGACGTGATGCCTTAGGATGATAGAAGGGTAGCTAGGTGGCTAAGTAACTAGGCCCTACAGGCCACTTTTACAGGATGGGAGTTCTTCCCTATTCCTTTTATCTTCTTGTGAGGTCGTTCAGGACGAGCATGCATGCATTCTTAATTAAGCAAATGGATAACGGAGTAAAGGACTTAAAAACAAGATAACAACCAACTAGGTCCCCAGTGCCTTTTCATTTAACTAGAGAAAGGCTGAGTTTTATTTTTCCTTGTTCTTTTTATAATTCTTTTTCTTTTACTTACGCTTAATCGTACACAGATGACTTCCCACGGATCCTCCGATGACGGAAATGCACTGACCCACACTGACGGACTTGCACGAGAGGGCTTTCCCCGTATTTTATGGGAGGTACTTCAGGGGGCCGGATACACGACACCCCCTCAGTACGCGGTGCAGCAGTTCGAGAAGCACCGAGTGCCTCGCTGTAGAGTGAGGATGACTTTGGAGCCTCATCCCCTGCAGCCAGGCTGGCGCTCTTTGGACTCCGAGTATTTCGGATACCGAGCGGAGGATACGATCGAGGCGATCGCTCTGCATGGATTGACTACTTTCTGCGGATTCCATCCTTTGGAGCTGGCTACCCACCCCATTGGCTTGTTCCCCGCTGAGAGGGAGGACGACCCAATGTGGAAGGATCAGGTGGAGCATGCCAAGGATATCTGGGTCATCTACCCAGGACAGACCGCGCACTTAACCGTACGGTGCATGAATGCTCTGTACCGTCTGCAGGTGATGCGCGGTGAGGCGATGTCCCATCTGATGGCACTGCTGGAGGCAACAAAGATTACGTTGGACAACAGAGAGGAGCTCGTGGTTGACTTGTCCCAAGAAATGGTGGAGAAGGACTTGCAGGTGGAGCAGCTATCCACGGATATCCAAGAATTGGAGGAGCTAGTGGGCACCAGGGAGAACACCATCGAGGTTCTAGAGGATCAGCTCATTAACACTCAGCAGCAGCTTGCTGAGGCTAACGAGCACCTGGACATGCATCACCAGGAGATCCAGGACCAGAAGGCCAACGAGGACGTCGACATCAAGGGAGGAGATGAGCCTGCCTCCAGTGTGGACACTGCTGGCTCGGGAAGACCACCTTCCCCCGAGTCGAGTGTTGCTTCGTTCGCTCACTAGGTGTTCAGGATAGGCTTAGAAGTTGGATAGTCGGACTCCTCGCAGCTAGCTTAGCTTTTGCACCCTTGGGGTACTAGGCTAGATAGAGTTGAGTCATTTTGGGACAATTGGTGTAATCATGCTAAACTCTCTTGAAAGCTTGTTTGATGGATGCTGTCATCAGTTTAAATTTGGAAGGAAGAATTTGTGCCTTTTTAAAATCCTTTTGTTGAAGCCGGAGTCTATCATGTTGTTTTAACTTTTTCCTTCGCAAAAAAAAATCTTGAACTTGGAGATGTGGTGTTAAGCATGTATGTGGTTTTTCAGATGGCCGGGAGGCAGCGTCGTGGCCGGAATGAGCACGTTCCTCCACCGCCACCGCCTCCCACTCTGCAGGAGCTCATGGCTCAGCAGAATGAGATCTTGAGACAGCTGGCTCAGCGTCAGCCACCACCTCAGCACTATGGTGGTGGAGACCATCAGCGTCACCCCGCGGCGGCTACCTATCAGGAGTTCCTCAGCACCCAGCCTCCATTGTTCACAGGGCAGAGGACCCGCTGGATGCAGATGTGTGGCTGCGAGTGGTGGAATCCAAATTCCCACTGCTCCATGGAGCTTGCTCAGAGGTCACCAAAGTCAGGTTTGCCACCCAGCAGCTTCACGGACCCGCAAGAACTTGGTGGGATCATTTTCTTGCTATGCAGCCAGAGGACCGAGAGGTGGAGTGGAGGGAGTTCAAGGCAGCTTTCAGAGGACACCATATACCCGCCGGGATTTTGGACCGGAAGCTCAATGAGTTTTTGGCACTCACTCAGGGCAACAGGACAGTGTTGCAGTATGCCCAGGCCTTTAATGACTTGTGCCAGTATGCTGGGTATCATGCAGATACAGATGAGAAGAAGAGAGACAGGTTCAGGAGGGGGCTCAGCACCAAGCTCCGTGACCGTCTCAACACCGTCAGGGCCAACAGTTACAATGAGTTGGTCAACATGGATATCTCCCAAGAGGACTGCATTTCAGCTCGACAGGCAGAGAAGAAGAGGAAGACCCCTGTGGCAGGACCTTCAGCTCAGCCACAGCGCTTCAGGATTGTGTCCGACACTCAGAGCAGGGGACCCCAGCAGCAGCAAGGGCGATGGGTGATCCGACCACAGCAGCAGCAGCAGGCACCCAACCGCGCCCAGTTTTTAGCTCAGAGGAACAATCAGCAGCAGCAGTATCGTCAGGCAAATGACAACAGGTGCTTCACTTGTGGCAACACCGGGCACTATGCCAAGAATTGCCCCAGGAATCAGCAGAGGCAGGGGCAGAATGCTAATCAGAACCAAGGCAAGAGGCAAAAGGTGCAAGTGAGGCAAGGCAGGCTGAACTTCACCACCATGGCTGATATTCCAGAGGGAGCACCCGTTTTGACTGGTATCTTTACAGTTTTGAATTATCCTGCTATTGTTCTTTTTGATTCTGGTGCATCGCACAGTTTTATCAGTACCAAATTTAGTGCCAAGTGCCAATTGCCTTTTCACCACACCAATGGGGGTATTACAATCTCAACACCAGGAGGCAGGGTTGCCACCTATCAAATTAATAGACACGTACCAATTAAGCTGGGTAGTCTCATTTTCAAAACCACTCTATTGATAATGGGATTGGACAGTGTGGATATCATCTTAGGGACTGATTGGTTATCACGACACCACGCGGTGATTGATGTTGCAGCCAGAGCCATAGAAATCTGTTCCCCTTTGGATGGCGAGATCACCTTATATCTACCTGACCAGGGATGCACCCGTTCTTGTGCCTTTGTTATGATAGAGTCCCCAGTGGTCTGTGACTACCCGGATGTTTTTCCGGATGAATTGCCAGGGATGCCACCTGACCGAGATATTGAGTTCGCCATCGAATTGCAACCCGGGACTGCTCCTATCTCTAAGAGACCCTATAGGATGCCTCCCGTGGAGTTGGCAGAATTGAAGAAGCAATTGCAAGAAATGTTGGACAAGGGGTTTATTCGCCCAAGTACTTCACCATGGGGATGTCCAGCATTATTTGTGAAGAAAAAGGATGAGAGTTTGAGGATGTGTGTTGACTACCGCCCTCTTAATGCGGTGACTATCAAGAACAAATACCCACTGCCCCGTATTGATGTTCTGTTTGATCAATTGGTAGGAGCCAAAGTGTTCTCCAAGATAGATCTTCGCTCAGGGTACCATCAAATCAAGATCCGTGCTAGCGATATTCCCAAGACGGCCTTCTCAACCAGATATGGGCTATATGAGTTTTTGGTAATGTCTTTTGGGCTGACCAATGCCCCGGCTTATTTTATGTACCTGATGAACTCAGTGTTTATGCCAGAATTGGATAAGTTCGTGGTCGTTTTCATTGATGATATTCTGGTCTATTCCAAGAATGAAGACGAACATACTGAGCACCTGCACATCGTGCTTCAGCGGCTGCGCGATCATCACCTTTATGCTAAGTTGTCTAAATGTGAATTCTGGCTGAAGGAGATTAAATTCTTGGGTCACACCATTTCTCAGGATGGGATATCAGTTGATCCTGAGAAGGTACAAGAGGTAATGGATTGGAAACCCCCAACTACAGTGAAGCAGATTTGGAGTTTTCTGGGATTGGCAGGGTATTATCGACGATTTATTCCGGATTTCTCCAGGATTGCCAAACCAATGACTGAACTGTTAAAGAAGGGAGCCAAGTATAATTGGAGCCAAAAGTGTGAAGATGCCTTTCATACCTTGAGGCAGCACTTGACAACAGCCCCAGTGCTGGCCCAACCTGACAACACCAAGCCATTTGAAGTTTATTGTGATGCTTCTGGTACCGGATTGGGATGTGTCTTGATGCAAGAAAACAGAGTCATTGCTTATGCTTCCAGAGCACTCAGGCCCCATGAGCAGAACTACCCTACACATGATCTAGAATTGGCAGCTGTAGTTCATGCTCTAAAGATATGGAGACACTATTTGATGGGAGCCCACTGTAACATCTACACTGATCACAAGAGTCTCAAATACATCTTCACTCAGGCAGATCTGAACATGAGGCAAAGGAGATGGTTGGAATTAATCAAGGACTATGATTTGGAGGTGCATTACCATCCTGGTAAGGCCAATGTTGTGGCAGATGCCTTGAGCAGAAAGGCCCAGTGCAATTGTATGAGCATGGATGCAAGAGTCACCACCCTGTGCGATGAGTTGTGCAAGCTGAACCTGGAAGTTGTTTCTTCGGGAGACCTAAGCTATATCTCGGTGGAGCCCACATTGCAAGAACAGATAATCAGGGCACAGGTTGAGGATAAGGGTGTTCAGGTTATCAAAGGTATGATCAAGCAAAAGGCAGAAAAATACAAGTGTTTCCGGCAGGACAGCAAGGGAATTCTATGGTTTGGAGATCGATTGGTTGTTCCCAAGGACCCTGAGCTCAGAAAAAAGATACTAGATGAAGCTCACCTCTCCAAATTCTCTATGCACCCGGGCAGCAACAAGATGTACCATGATCTTAGATCTCTATATTGGTGGACTAGAATGAAAAGGGAAATTGCCAAGTACATATCCGAGTGTGACACCTGCCAGAGGATCAAAGCTAGTCATTTGAAGGCAGCAGGCCCTCTGCAACCCCTTCCCATACCATCTTGGAAATGGGAGGACATTTGCATGGACTTCATAGTGGGATTGCCCAATACCTCCAGGCACCATGATTCCATTTGGGTTATTGTGGACAGGTTGACCAAGACTGCTCATTTCTTGCCGGTGCACACCACCCACAAGACAGAGAAGTACGCAGAAATTTATGTTGATCAGATAATAAGGTTGCATGGTATTCCAAAGACCATTGTATCTGACAGAGGAGCACTGTTTGTGGCACGCTTTTGGGAGAAACTGCAAGAATCACTTGGGACCCAAGTAATCCGAAGCTCAGCATATCACCCTCAAACAGATGGCCAGACAGAAAGGGTGAATCAGATTTTGGAAGACATGTTGCGAGCATGTGCTCTACACTATGGGAAGGATTGGGACAAGTGTCTGTCTTTAGCAGAGTTTTCTTACAATAACAGCTATCAGTCCAGTCTGAAGATGGCACCTTTTGAGGCCTTATATCGGAGAAGGTGTAGGACCCCACTAAATTGGTCTCAAGCAGGAGAAAGGGAAATTTTTGGGCCAGATTTGGTACTCGAGGTAGAGGCAAAGGTCAGGGTTATTACCAAGAACTTGGAAGCTGCTCAGGCCAGGCAAAGGAGCTATCATGATAAGAGGCGGAAGCCTCTACAGTTTGAGGTGGGAGATCATGTCTATCTTAAGGTATCACCCACCAAGGGTGTCCAGAGATTCGGGATCAAGGGAAAGTTAGCTCCTCGCTACATTGGACCCTATGAGGTCAAGGCAAGTTGTGGACCCGTAGCCTACCAATTGGATTTACCACCTCACATGTCAGCAGTTCATAATGTGTTCCATGTATCTCAGCTGCGGAAATGTGTTCGTCTACCCACTGAAGTGCTACCGGAACCAGACATTGAGTTAGAACCAGACTTGTCCTACCAGGAGTACCCCGTCAAGATATTAGATCAAAAGGAAAGATCGACTCGGGCAAGGTCGGTCAGAATGTATAAAGTTCAGTGGAGTCACCATTCAGCAGAAGAAGCTACATGGGAGACTGAGGATTTTCTACGCTCTCGCTTCCCCGACTTTCTGCCCAAAGGAGTCGGTACGTAACCCCAAAACCCCACCCCCACCTGCCCTTTGAATTCAATTATAAGAAAAACTTAGATAACAAGGATAGTCTAAGTTGTGGATTTAACTTAAGAAGGGCTTCCTTCTGAAGTTGCAAAGAGGATGACATTCGAAGAGCAGTTAATAAGAGAAACTTAAGTATAAAGGGAAAACAACACCAGCACACCTTCAAGCACCCTCCAAGGGACTCTACCTAAAATCTCGGGACGAGATTCCTTTAAGGGGGGAGGGCTGTAACACCCCAGGTGTTACCTTGGCTAGAGCACACCTTGACACTAAGGACTGTGAGTTATATGGGGTAAAGGCTTAGGGCAACACATAAGAACTTTGGAGATCATGTGCTAATCAAGTTGCCAATGACCTAAGAAGCATTACTCTAATCCTTGCTCACTTACTACCTTGGATAAGAGGGGAGAAGAACCCTAGACCTCTCTTAAACCCTATCTCCCAAAACCCTAGGTGAGAGGGGAAAGAGAGTGAACAAGTGTGCAAAGCAAGAGTAATTTTTACCCAAACCTTAACTAGCTTTACAACCATCAATTAGGGGGGGAAATATTGCAAAAAGACCCCTGGAGAAACCCCAATTCAAATCTCCAAGTGGAGAGAGAGCTAGAGCTCTCTATTTCCCTCTAAGTCAAATTCTAACCCTACTCCAAAGACCAACCGTGTTCACCTTAAAGATGGCGCCAAAACCACTTAGGTTCTATACCAAAAATGTGGTATACCACCTAAGGCACCCCCTGGAAAAAGTGGACACCGAGACTTGGACGTTTGATAGGATTTGGCATCAGTTTTGTCGCGGTGTGGGCAGTGAGACAAGCCAGATTTGGCGCCCGTCTATCTCCTGATCTAGGGCGTATCCTCCATTGGAACTCACACTTGTGAGATAGCCCTAGGTGCCAGGAAGAGGCCTGCGTCGGATTCATGGCAAGATTCGCACGTTTGTGATCTCTGGAGACGTTTGAACAATGGAAGAAACACACCTCCACGTGTTCGACGCTTCCTGCCCGCGCCAGAGCACGCTCGCGCGCGCCCCCGCATGCCCAGCGCCGCGCCCGAGCCAAGCCAGCGCCATGGCCCGCGCCCGCGCCTATAAAACCCTCCCAGACTTCGACTGCACTCTTCCGCGCACCCTCAAACCTCACCGGAGTCCAGCTCGCCGCCGTTTGCCCGTGCGCAGCGTGTCCACGGCCGCCCAATCCCTCTGCCACCGTAGACCGGCCAGTAGACCCCTTCCCAACCCCAGCCAGCCCTCGGAGAAGACTGTGCACACCTCCGTGAAGCTCCCCGAGCAAGAAATCGGAGTTTGCTTCGCCGGAGAGGCCAGTCCACGCTCGCCGGAGCTCTCAACCCCACCGGAGTACGTGGACCGGGTAATCCACTCAACCATCCTTCGATTCCTTGTGCATACAGTCGCTACGTTACCCTGTAAAGCTCACCATGCCCTTGGATTGAACCAGTTCGCCGTAGTTTGGCCGGTACACTCGCCGCCGACGAGAACACCCGCCTGCACGCGTGGACCGGGCGATTTCGGCCATCCCCGACGTCAAGCCGTACCTCGACGTGACCGCCAGAGTCTCCCCGAGCCAACCCCACCCTTCGCCGGACCTCCCTCGCCGCCGGTAAGCCGCGCCACCCTTTTCTTTCCCGCGGTTACTGTTTGCGTAAGGGGAAGGACTGCGGGTGAGAGGGAGAGAAGGTCAGGGGGTCTTGTGAAATGTCAGAGACACAGGGGAATAGTGGCGCGAGGGTAGATTTGCGAAGGTTGATTTAGTTCAAACCCAGGGACCTCGGTGTAAACTGTTTTTCCAGAAAACCTTTACTAAATCTGTTTTTAATTTGAACAGAAACTTTGAAAAATCCATAGCTTTTGTTTAACTCATCCAAATTTGGTCAAACCAATTTTGTCAGACTCTAAATAATGTAACCTACTTAAGAAAAATATAAAACCCCCTATGTACTATAGAAAACTTTAAAGCTCTGATTTAATTATAGTTTTGGCCAAAAGCTCAATAATAGGGCAAAAATTAGTTGCACTAATTAACTGGGGTTAGAAAAATTTTGAGAAGTTTGTATCTACCTGCTAACCCAAATAAAAATGTTAAACCTCTCTGTCCACTCCATTAAGTTAGTTTTTACCCCTTATTCTATAATATGCTTAAGGATAAGAAAAATAGAAAATGTAATTTAAACAATGAACCAGAGAGCACCTCTATTTTTGTTAGGATACTTGTTTAATGTAGTTCACTGGAAAAATATATCATACCCTGGTTTAGTAAAAAAAATAAGTAGGAAACCTTTTATTTTAATAAACTAAGGATAACTTAAAAAACCCTACAAAAATAACCCCAAGGTAAAAACACCCCCACCCTTGGGATAACTAATGTTTTATTAATGAGAACTTAGGAAAAATATGAAATCTGCTGTTTGACATTTTTCAAATAATAATGTAGTAGAAAGTGCCTTTTTGACATTAAACTTAAGAAAATCATAACTAAATAACCACCCCTTAGTTTTCTGTGATTTTTAGCACAGAAGCCTATTACTACTATGGGATGCCAGCAAAAATAACCTTTAGGACAGAACCTACCCCTAACTAAGAGATGTAGTGTAAAGTGGCCCCTTTTGCATAACTCTTGTTATTTTTGTTTAAAGCCTAGCCTTGTACTTTAAGCCTCAAATTCTTAAAACAAGCTAGAATAGCAAATGACAACCCACTGTAATTTTTACAGAATTTTTGGAAATTATTAAAACACTGTCGTAGTTCAAACCTACACTAGAAACCCTAAATGGGAGTTAAAGTAAGGAAATGAATAATGTAAATTAATGTCATCCTAAAACCTTTGTAATCTGTCCACTAAAATGTATCAAGACAATACCAATCCACTATGTTATCTTCACTAAAAACCCAAGCCTAAAGAGTAATAAGCCTAACCCACTAGAAGCCCCGCAAGACTAAGAAATCCTAAGTTACTTCTTAACTCAGTTCTCTTTAGCATAATATTATTAAATCCTGCATAATCATGACATACATGTTCATTGCATTTCGATAGACTGTAACCTTGCTGACGGAGAGTACATCCTCGTGCCGGAGCAAGGAGCTGCTCAGGAGGTAGCCCCGGATCCAGCACCCGAGCCTGCACCAGAGGACCTGTCTGCCACTGCTTTGGAAGGCAAGCCCCGGTTTTATGCATAACCTGTTCTATATGCTATTTTACTGCACTTAATGTTTGTAGGGTTGTACTGTGCACTTAAGTGTAGGAGTTGATTGAAACCCTAGTTGCATGATCTCAGGAATCCCTTTTGAGATGAATACTAGTATGATAGGTCGAGTAGTTGCTTTATTAAATTAGGATCTCGGTAGAAGACGAGTGATTTCTCTAGCACTCGCGCGAGATCAAGAATTTGATTGTACCCATTTTCACACTATCATAATACTAATTGGGGACAACAATCCATGGGGATTGGTTGTCTACGAGATGGAAAATGGAATAAGGATTAACGTGCGGATACCTGTGTCAAGCGTTTGAACGTACTAAACACATACCGAGAAATATGGTAAATCGGTAAGCCTAGTACCTGATTGAACCTGGCAGTAGACTTTGCCCCTCACGCGACCTGAGACGAGGTCTCCCATTCCGGTTATGGTGGGTACAAGTGCGGTCACTGCACGATGGCCAGTCAGGGTCAGTGAGGCATTGTACGCCAAGGCGTTGAGCCCTGATCTGCTGACGGGGAATCGATGGGGACGGTTGATGTGTGTGGGGACGGAGTGCCCCTCCATATCGTGTGTTTAGGTTTACCTTGCAAGGAATAAAAACTCGATTCGAATCGTCTGCTTCTCGCAGCTAATGAGACTGCTTGATCCATTGTACTGCATTGAGTAACAAGTGGAAATATGATGAGTTGATATAAGATGTTGATTGCTAATAATGCTTGCTACTATGTATGAGTAGATAGTACACTTTTAGCCTTAAGAGAGTCACACTTAATTTTGACAAAGTTAAAAACTTGATTTAGAAACTCAGCTAGTGCTTTTGGCAACCAAACCCCACAGCCAAACAGCTGCATGTCTAGAGGTAGAGGAGTAGACTCCTCACACCGGGTAAGTCTAGCTGAGTATTAGTATACTCAGCCTTGCTTGTGGCATAATTTTTACAGGTTCTCTGGAGGAAATGGTTGCTGGAGTGACTTGGCCGTCCATCTTGCCACCGGGTTGGACCGTCGAGTGGGACCCTGCCTCGGCTGAGGAGGAGCATGAGGAGTGATGGGACAGGCTTCCCCATCCCTCGAATTATTTACCGTTAGTTTATTTCCGCTGCACTTCAAACAATGATGGTTACTTTTGCAAAAACTCCGATGATGATGATGGTGATGTAATAATTTAATACTCTGACATGTATGGTTTTATGCCTTATTGTATTTGCTCTGTGACTCACCTTCGAGTGAGATTGTGGTACTTGATCCTGTCAGTGGCCGTGTCGGACTAGATCCGAGGGATTGACGGGTTATTCCCATTTAAGTGTGGTCTAGCCTCTAAGGCGGGGCTTAGGCACTTAAGTTGGAATAATTCGGGCAGTTCTGCCACACCGTTACCCGCCCCGGGGGCAAAAAAGAAAAAGTGGAGGTTCTGGGAGAGATGATGTTTCAGTCGCTCCGAGCGAGCCTGTGCCGAAGAGGAAAAGGGTGAAGGTCCTTACTCATCGACCACGCTATATTGAACCGGCCACAGTGCCCGAATTTGGCGGTGAGACCTCTTCGGTGACCGAAGGCAAGAAACCTGCGATTACGCAGAAAATTGAAGAATCATCTGTATCACCGAAAGCATCATCAGCCAAGTCAGATGAGCCGAAGGCCATTAACATTGAAGAGATGAAGGTTGAGAAAACGAGGATATTAGAAGTAATAAGTCCTTCGGCAGAGGTGACAATGCCGAAGGCACAAAAGGATCTTTCAATGACTCCCAAGAGGAAGAGAATGATTAACGTATTAGATGTGCTAGAAACAATAAAATCTTCAAGCTCTACTCCGAAGAAAGCTGCCGAAGCTTTGGAAACACAAATTGAGGCCGAAGCTGCCAAGATCCAAGTCGAGACCGAAGCTGGGCCTTCAGAGCCTGCCAAGGAAAATCCTTGGAAATCGGAGAACAGACGGAGAAAGAAGCTGCAGAAGTAATTCTAACTGGAAAAACCGCCATTCCTATTCCCGAAGCATCATCTGAAGCTCCTGATTATATTATACGACATGCTTCGGGAAAAAGATTATCTGAGAAAGAAAAGCGAGAGGCTCAATTCTATGCTCAAAGATTGAAATATCCAAAGGGGGCACTGGTATTCAACGGCAGCGGGGAAGAAGACTTCTTGTATTGTCTCCCACACAGCAAAGAGATTTCTGTCTACCGAGAGATGGGCAAGAGCTTCGGGTTCTCGACACTAGAAGATGGGCTCTCAGTGTTATCAAAAGATGAGTTGGCCGACAGCTTAGCATACAATAGTTTAAAGGTGAGAGAATGAGATTTTTGTATTTAAAAACAAAATTTTCCATTTGCTTACACTCAATACCGCATTTTTTGCAGGGCCTTATCCTTAGCAACGCCCTCAGGGCGCAAAAAAGTGCTGAAGATGAAGGGTATACCATAGCCTTAAACAACCTTCGTTCCGAAGTAATTGAACTAAGGAACGAAGGTCTTGAAAAAGATAAAATATTAAACTCATTGTTGAACAAAATAAAAGAAGACGAAGTTGCTTCCAAAGCCCAAGCTGAAGCTCAGAAATACGAAATCAAAGATCTTCGGAAACAGCTATTCGAAGTTAAAGAAAAATGTGGTCTTGTAGAGGCTAATCGAGATATTAGTGTATATTGGAGGAACCACTTACAAAAAACAGTTGATGAACTTCGTGCATCCAAGGAGAGGTGCTATGAAAAGTCTATAGAGTGTGTTAAGAAAATAAAAACTAGCTTCGTCAATGTTGGCGCATTCTCTAACGAAGACGACTTCGTAAGGGGTGATCCTGAAGGCCCAATTGATTGGATCAGCAACGAAGCTAAAGTTTTTGAGGAAGTTTTGAGTGGTCGCAGGGATATCTGCACTTTCTCGGGTGCCAGGGGAATCGCAGCTATTTTAGAGAAGTCAGGCTGCGACCATGTGAAAGCTTTGGCTCAAGCCGAAGCTACTTTATCTATTGAAGATACAAAAGATCCCTCGGCCGAAGCAAGCTTAATTGGCAGGAAATTCTTTACTGACATCTGGGAGAATGGCGGCCAAGGGATGGCGCACGAGATGATAAAAAAGAGCGAAAAAGATTCCCATGATTCAAAAGAAGCGACAAAGGCAGTTGAGAAAGCGGCGGAACTTGAGAGGCGGATAGGTATTGCTTAATAACTTTTTAACTTTATTTACTAATTTTACGACTTCGGACTTATTTACGTTTAATATCGCAGCTGAACTATCTCCTCCTCCAGAGCCCTTTGAGTCGATGGCCAACCCAGAAGTAGAGAAAGAAGATGAAGTCACTAAAGTGGCCAAAGTTATTTTGGACGAAGCTGTTAACCGACTGCTGAACGAAGCTGCGGAAGCAGTTTTAAAAGAAGAATAGCTTTTATTGTAAAAACATTTGGAATGTAACATTTGCTGAACAAAGTGCGTAATATTTTTATAATTTTGAATGTAATATTTAAGCTACTTGTAACTGAATTCTTTACGATGCATGAAACTCTACGTACATACCGTTTTTGAGCCTTCGGCGAAAAAACACTTTCCCTTCTTTTCATGCGTTGTGAAGAATATCCATATTTCGTAAAAACATCCAATCTTCGTAAAATCATTATGCTTCGTAAGCAATAGATCTCCTTTTCATTTTAGAGTTTGACGAAGCTATACTTCTTCAATACTTATTTTGTGCCTTGGCACTGCTTCTTCAAAACAATCTCCGAAGATCAACATTGAATCCCCTTCTTGCGCCATTGATGCAATATGATGTATGATGTTATGCTATGCAAAATGATGTAATGATGTTATGATATGCAAAATGATATTTGTGCCGAAGATACACACACATTCCCTCAGTAAAGCACACAATCTTTTTGCCGTTTATTTTTCGGCTTCACCGCTTATTTTTCGGTGTATCAGCGCTGACTTTTCGTTGTAAGCCTCCCTTAGGAGCTTCTTCGCCTTTTACTTCAGCGGTATTCGCGTTGAATTTTCGCGCTTCGCCTTTTACTTCGGCGGGATCAGCGTTTATTTTTCGCTGTAAGCTCTGCATTCCCTTTGGAGCGACTTTTGAGCAGAAAACTTACACTGCGCTCCCTTAGGAATGACTTTCTATTGCTTTGGGAAACTTATGCTGCGCTCCTTAGAACGACTTTCTATTGCTTCGGCAAAACTTGTAATGTGATTGTGATCCCCGCGCTCTCTTGAGAGCAACTTTCGTGTTTCACCAACTTTTTGGACTTCGTGAGTCTGTAAAAAGATACATTTCCACTATGGCCAAAACGAAGCTATTACAAGGATTTGAAAACGACAGGAAAAACTTAGGCTTTTAACGATTGTTCTCTATTAAAAAAGAAAAATGATAACGAATGCCAGAACTATTTCAGAAGTAGGATATCTTCTAGTAGATGTGCTTCGATTCTGGCACAGTACGGTTGACTGTGCGAGCTTCGGACTCCTCTATGAAGTCTCGTTGTTGATGAGTGTGTTGGCTCCCTTCTAGCTGCTGGCCTCGTTGTAATGGTGGAGGAGGTGGAGGCTGTTGCCAAGATGCCTGAGGTTGGCTTGCCGAAGCAACAGAGGCTGCAGGATGGTTACCCACATACTCTGGAATGTACGGTGAGTGGTACGAAGCAGTATGCATGACTTGCTTCGGCTGGCTCTGTTGGGCTGCAGCTTCTGCTATCTCTTTCTGTTTCTGTATGGTGGCGTGACATATCCTGGTAGTGTGGCCCTTGTCCTCACCGCAGAATAGACAATAAATTTTCCTGGGTTGATCCCCAAACCTTCCTCCGAAGCCCCTGGCGCTTCTGCCCCTTGGAGCTTGGGGCCGAGGATAGCTCTGTTGCTGCCCCGAAGCCTGGGAAGAATATTGCGGCCTCTATTGTTGACTTCCCCTGTCGTCATTCTGAGTGGAATGAATTGATCTGACGTGCCTAGGGTGGATTCTCCCTCTGAAGCCCCTGGCCATTTCGGAGAACCTGTAAGCTTCCTCCCTTCTCTGTCGAAAATCATTGTTAGCGCGGATGTATTCATCCATCTTCTGAAGCAGTTTCTCCAGGGTTTGAGGGGGTTTTCTAGCGAAGTATTGGGCTGAAGGTCCTGGCCGAAGCCCCTTAATCATGGCCTCAATGACAATTTCATTGGGCACTGTTGGCGCTTGTGCCCTCAGACGCAAGAACCTTCAGACATACGCCTGGAGATATTCCTCTTGATCTTGCGTGCACTAGAACAAGGATTAAGCGGTAACCGGCTTCGTCTGAAACCCTTGAAAACTGGTGACCAGCATGTCCTTCAGCTTCTGCCATGATGTGATTGTTCCTGGCCGAAGAGAGGAGTACCAAGTTTGTGTAACATTTTTGACTGCCATGACAAAGGATTTCGCCATGACTGTAGTGTTGCCACCATACGAAGATATAGTTGCTTCGTAGCTCATCAGAAACTGCTTCGGATCTGAGTGTCCATCATACATGGGGAGCTAGGGTGGCTTGTAAGACGGGGGCCAGGGCGTAGCCTGCAGTTCTGTTGACAGAGGAGAAGCATCATCAAAAGCAAAATTTCCATGATGGAAATCCTCATACCAGTCAGCCTCGTTGAAGAAGCCCTCTTGGTGCAGCTCTCTGTGGTGGGGCCTTCGGTTCTGCTCATCTTGAGCAAGATGACGCACTTCTTCGGTAGCTTCGTCAATCTGCCTTTGCAGGTCAGCTAACCGAGCCATCTTCTCCTTCTTCTTCTATACCTACTGATGAAGCATCTCCATATTCCTGATTTCTTGGTCCAACTCATCCTCTTGTGGTGTTGGACTAGTGACCTTCCTCTTCTGGCTTTGGGCCTCCCGAAGAGAAAGGGTCTCCTGGTTTGGGTCCAGCGGCTGCAGAGCGGCAGCCCCTGTTGTCGAAGCTTTCTTTGGCGGCATGACGAAGGTCGATGCTTGCCGAAGGTGGTCGAAAAAAGGGTTCACCGAAGGTGGGCGCTAATGTTGGGGACTTGCTCTCAAATGCTATGAGTTAAGAACAAGGCAACATAGAAAACGTTAAACGTTAAAGCCCTTCGTCCTTCGAAGCATTATTTCCCTTAGGATATAATGACTTTCGGACGAAGGTAATGAAGGACATACCTTCATCAACATAACATATAGAGATGAAGAAAGGATCATATAAAACATAAAAGATAATATAAACAGTCATGTATTATTATTATTCCATTTCTATTTTATTACTATGGAAAAATAGAAATGATATCAAATTACAAGTGTACCTTCGACTTGAAAGAAGGTAAAAGTACCAGCGTGGCGCAAGGACCAATGCCTAGTCAGCGTGAACAGTACGGGGTTACTGTTCATCTATTTATAGGCACGGGACGCAGCCCATGTAAAATTACACTCATGCCCTTTACATTTACTAATAACTCTATAGTAATCCATCAAGGTCTAAATAGCCTTTTCATCTTTAAGTCGGTTTTCCTTTTCTGCTATCACGCCGAAGCTCTCTTGCGCACAGCTTCGGCTTCGCGCTATCCTTCGTACTCCTTCTTGTGCTTCTTCACGCTGTGGTTTCAACTCAAGTCCGAAGGTACCTGTTCATGCATTATACTTCTAGAAACGTTGTTAAATCATGTTTTTGAGGACCTTCGGAAGCCGAAGGCCCCCAACACGTGTCCTTTTCATGACCTTCGTCTGAAGATCATTATATCCGAGAGGAAATAATGCTTCAAAGGACGAAGGTCTTTGACCATTAACAATTGTGTTGCCTTGTTCTTGATTTATAACATTTGAGAACAAGTGACCAACAAATACTATGATTGTGTCATGACATATTAAAACCGTAGTATTCCAAAACCATGGTTTTGAAATACTTTACTTCCAAACACAAAACATTTCTAGTTTTTTGTCAACGGTATTGAGGATGTACATGCTTTGTTTCATGTTCCCTGCTGTTAGTATGTACCATTTTTCCCTTACATAATCCATTGTATTGTTGCTACGTGATGTGTAGCTTCCACTGATGTTGTATAGTGTTGCCTTCTACCTTCTTTATGTTCCTATTAGATTGTGTTTGTGAGTGTGTGTGGGCTGGCACCACTATTGGGCAGCCGGCCCATTAGGGTTAGGATTGAGTCTATATATTATAACCCCTTCTCTATGCAATACAATAGTCACTTTCATATTACTACATGGTATCAGACTAGGTTAGGATTTCTTCTTCCTCCCACTCACAGCCGCTACCCACCCCTCACCCGACGCCAGCCTAGGACCAGCCGCCACCCCCGGGAGGCTCATCCTTCCCTCCCAGGGGTGGCCTCCCTCCTCCGAGCCGCCGCAGCAGAGCTCCTAGCGCCGCCGGCCCTCTGCCAAGTCTTCTTCCACCTTCATCCAGCCACCGTACACCATCTCTCCCATGGCACCTCCCCTGTGAGCAGCTCCTCTAGGGAGCATGGTCTCCCTCCAGCCACTCCTCTCCTCCCCTTGACGCCGCAGGCTGAGCAGCTCCTCTGTTCCTCCCAGCCATGGCCGTCGACCTCCCTCAAGCTCCCACGGCGCCCAGCTCCCTTGGGCGTCGAGCTTCTCCCTCTCCACCATGGAGTCTACCTCTGCTCCTCCATCGACGTGCTGGTCGAAGCCATGGCGGGTTCGACCTCCCTCTCCACCAGGGACGCACCCAGTAGCCACTGCTCCCTCCGTCCCCAGCACGCGCTAGATCCCGTCGTGGACGAGCTCTGCTGCACTTCACGTGCCCTCGCCTACAGACCCGACCGTCGAGCTTTGATTCCCTGTGCGTCCTCTACTCGTTGTGCGTCATCGTCCCTATTTTGGACAGCACATGGCGCCGATCTCTAGCTGCAGCAGCCCTGCGATCTCTACGTCGCGTGTGCCGATTCGATCTGTATATCCCCGCCCCTGCTTTATTTTCTCCCCTGCACGAGCCTTGCTCGGTGCCCTCGCTCCCTCTAGCAGTAGGATAGATGGATCTCTCTGTCCCATGGTCATCGGCCTCCCTGGCACATAGCGCCTGTCTCCCATGGTGCTCAGCACAGCAGCGCCTCACCCTTCGACCTTCTCCCATCGCCATGCCGTTCACACCCCTTGCCAGGTCCGATGCAGGCCCCTGCCCGGCTGGACCTGCCCCGCCGTCCACCCCCTTCATCGCTTTCGCTGGATGCTGGATCCATCACTGCCGCGACCTTCCCAGCTGGATCCACATTGCTACGACCTTTTCGGCTCAATCCGCCATCCCTTTGGCTAGATCGCGTCTTCCCGGCTGGATCCGTCGCTGCCGTGGCCTTCTTGGTCGGATCTGTCGCTCCCCTTGTATTCTACCGCGGGCGCGGACACCATGACCGGCGCAGACGCGTGTGCTACTGTCGGCCTCCCTGGCGGGGCTCCTTGACGCCCAAATAATCGAAGAAGCAGGAAGGTCAGCCTGCCGGTGCCCTTTTGTTGTGTCGCCCTGCCGATCGTTGACGCTCGAACGTCGACCCCTCCCGAAGATCAGGCTTCTGCTATGTGTCTCCCAACCGCGACCACCTCGACTTCGGCTACCTCAGCATCTAAGGGCTATCGTCTTCTTGGAGCAGACACCGGTCTCTACTCCAACCGCAACATTCGCACTATCCCGATGCTGCCACTGCGGGGGATTTCAACTCGTCGGCTCATACCTTCAGCCTCTACTCCAGTCTCATCGTGTGTGGTGCTCCTGTTGCGACTGTGGGGGGATGTTAGACTGTGTGTGTGGGTCGGCACCACTGTTGGGCTGCCAGCCCATTAGGGTTAGGGTTGAGTCTATATATTGTAACCCCTTCTCTATGCAATACAATAGTCACTTTCATATTCCTACAGTTCCAACTCGGCGATTACATGTTAACTGCTTGTTTGAACTAATGTAATAAACAGGTAAAAGCATATTGCTAAGAAAGCATCCATTCTTCTGAACTCTAGTGCTTAACCATATATTGAAACTAATTTGGAGTTGAAAATATTCAATCAATTTTTATGAACTTGATCAAGGCTAGAGAAGTTTGGCTTAGGAATATTGAAACTAATTTGGAGTTGAAAATACTCAATCCATTTTTATAAACTTGATCAAGGCTAGAGAAGTTTGGCTTAGAACCAAACTAGAATGACTTACGTATTGAAACAGAGATAGTATTTTCTGTGAGCAACAAAATAGAATCAACTTCAAAGTTCTGTGTGGTGGAGCAACATGCCTTCCTTTTTCTTTTATCTTTTATTACATATTGTAGCAGTTTATTTTCAAAAGTTCCTAGGGTTCCACACAACTAGGGATGGCAATGGATATGATTTATCCGCGTACCCACGGATAAAAAACCCATTGGGCACGGTTTTGGGTACGAGTTTGTACCCATGGATACGGATACGGGTAGCACTTGATATCCGTGGATATTTTTTAAACGGGTAAGAAAAATCAATATCCATACCCAAATACCCGAATATCCGTTGAAATATCTTGTATTCCCGTCCTACAAGTGGCAGGCTTTTAAGTGATCATCGCAGTCGTCTCACTCCTAAAATGGTGGAAGCTTTGATGTGCAGTCAAAGTTGGCTTCGTCACACTCTTAAAGGTGAACTTTTCTTCATTTTTCCAATATGTTATATTTGAAGTATATAGATACTAATGTGCCTGCAACTTTATTTTAGATGCTGGTGATGGAAGATTCAATAATTTTTTGTCTTGCCTTGAAGATAATGAAGAAGACATGGAAGAAGAATCTTGTGTGTTGGCTGCTGATTCTGAATAACCAGCTGGTCTTTGGTGTTGATTCTTATGGCTTGTGTGTTTGTAATTTTATCAATTTGAACAATTCAGATTTGATTTTGCTAGACAATTTTATATTGCTCGCTGTATGCCTTAACACATGTATCAGATTTCATTTGCTGGACAAATTCTGTATGGCTGTATGTTTTTATCATATTTAAATTTGCTGGACAAATATGATATCATGTTTGAATTTGCTAGATTTAAATATGTTGTATGTGTAGTGGGCAAATGGATATATCCGCGGATATCCGTTACCCGCGGGTAACGGATGTGGATACCGTTTGTTATCCATAACGGGTAACGGGTACGGGTTCGGATATCGGATATAAGTCGTGGATATGGATGTCCAGAGACACTATCCGCGGATAGTTTACCCGTTGCCATCCCTACACACAACGAACCTACCTATGTCACATGTTAATTCCATCATTGAGTTTTATCTTTTTTATCCTATGTGTTGATATCCTATATGTATTGATACCTACCTAATAATCGAATTGATCTATTATTTTAACAATTGCTCGCAGGTTGTGAGGTCCTCGATTGGTTGAGCGATTACAAGAACGGTCACTGCAATGGTCGCCAATATGTTGCCACCACCATGGATCTCGGCGTTCGTGCTCCTTCTCAACCACCCACTGCTCCTCACCCGTCCCCGCGTCCCCATTGGCAACCAACCCCGCTCGGGATGCGCCCACAGCGAATCAGTCGCAACAACTAGCCCGCCTCGCGAGAATGGATCGCGCACCCTGCCTTCTTGCTCGCCCCGCGCGATTATAAATGGCACCACCCATTGCCGAGTTAAAAATAAATTTAATATCAAAACATATAATCATATATCAAATATTAAATCGATAAGAACAAATATTACACTTTATCTTAGCCAAAAGACTGAGAAAGATATGGGTTGAAAATGTGTTCGGCCCCTCTTCTTTATAGCTTGCTCGGTCGCTCGTCCTTCTTTAGCTAGCAAGCAAGGTGGTACTACGTGGGAGCGATGTGCTACGTGTGGCTTCATGTTGTGTTAGGTTTGGGTGGTTTCACATAGTCCATTTATTAGGCCCATTTGTCCGTGACTCCGCGCGACGACTGTGTGACCTCAACCCTACCGCTCCGCCCGGCTGTGTAGATCCTCAACAACTCTGCCGCTCACTTTTCATTTGCCCTATATTGCTTTATCAGAGCGGAGCGTCGGCCATGGCGGGGTGAGCAGCGGCCTCGCCTCCCCCTCCTCCGGACAACCATAGCGGGGTTGAGCATTGGAGACCAGAGTCCTCTATTGTGGCGTTGGGCATGACCACATTGTGTAGCAGGAACACGTCCTCGCCACGGATCTACCCTCCTCGTAGACGAAGAATGATATCTATGTTTCAAACTAATTTTTTACTCACATGGCAACGCACGGGCACAGACCTAGTGAAAGCCATAAATGGCTTGCGACGATCGTGGTGACGTCCTGCTCGTGTTCTCACGAGTTTAGGCCTCGCAAGCGTAGCGTGTGGCAGCGCCACGATGGGTGTAGGCACCCGTGTCCCCCTTCTCAATCAAACAACTACAATCTCAAATATAACCTAACTGATCCTAAATTTACCAAATCGAAAACCAATGTATCCTAATCGATGACTTGACAGCTCTGCTGCGCTAGCACCTAGTAGCACTATCTACACAGGTTATCATCATGATTGCAACACTGACCGGCTGCGTGGGCGCATCATTGGTGTATGGGTATACATGTCTAAATGGGTCAGGTATGTTGGGCGGCTTGTGGGCCTGCATAGTTTAGCCAGTTGTCCATTGGGCCTGTGTCGTCCTGGTCCGATTATCGTGCTATGTCTGGGCTTTAGGTGCAGCACGGCAGGTTAGGTCTAGTATACATCATTTTTTTATTTTTTTCATAAAACTATCTATATTATGCTTGGTTTAAACCCCTATTTATGCATAATTTTATGAGCTTTTGTTGGATGTCAGAAATGTTTAGGACTAGTTTGGCAAGACTTGTGCGTTACAATTATATAAAATGTGGCAGTGTGACTCGATGTCAGAAATGTTTAGGGCTACTTTGGCAGCCATGAATATTTTAGTAGAGATTTGGCTAGACTTGTGGTAGCAGTGTGGCTCGATGTCAGAAACGTTTAGAGCTAGCTTAATAGCCGTGATTATTTTAGTAGAGATTTGGCTATACTTAAGCGTTACAAGTATATAGAAGGTAGCAGCGTGGCTGGATGTCAAAAATGTTTAGAGTTAGTTTGGAAGCCAGGATTATTTTAGCACATGGAAGAAAACTCTAGCAAGGGTTTTATTCGTGCATTCATTTTTCAGTGGGTAAAGCCCTCTGCAGAAGAACTTACCTGTGACCGTTTAAACACAGGAATTGTAAAAATAACCACCATGGTTTCCATGCACATAGGGCTCGTTGGGTTTTCTTGGCTACACACTTGCCTGAGCGCAATATTTCTAGGCGTTAGATTCTGGCCTGGGCTAAGATTTGTTGTCTAGCAGGCAAGTGCTTGTAAGGGCACAAACCAAATAAGCCCAAAATTTTTGGAACTTTGGCTGAATACTTCCTCTATTTTTTTTGTCACGTTTTAGTTTACAAAAAACTAGTGGGTGACAGATATTCGAGAACGGAGAAGAAAGTACAAAAATATGAATGCTTGGAATATAACGACAAAGATAAAGGCCTCATAAAGCTCAAATAAAACAAGTAAAAATTGAATAATAATAATGTCGTATTTAAGTAAAAAATTGAAATTCATATACATTTACACATCCAGATAGATATCATACCAAAATAAATTAGAATACAAATGTTTTTTCACATGCTTCACATAGGACCTTCACTCGGGAGAAGATGGAATATAAATCTTTTTGGTATTAGAATAAATTTTGACTTGAACTCCTTTTGCAAGCTTCACATAGTTTCCAATTGTGAGCTCACATATTGCTTTATTTTAAAACCATGTATTGCTTTCACTGAGTACTCTACATGTAATAAAAAAGAAATAGTGAATGCATGAAAGTCTGCAAGTGGCAGATGGTATCCAAAGCAACATAAACTAACTAATTTAGTACAAATCTTGCTGCCAAGGGTTTAGTGAACAAATAGAAAGGCAAAAATAGACAACAAAATAAATAGAAATTTCATTCTGTATGAAGTAACCATAGCCTTTCTAGTAAATATACATCTCTTGCCTCTTGAAATACAATATGTCCTAAATACTGACTAGAGAGGTCTTTAATATGTTCTAGACTTAGTCAACAGACTAGCTTCAGAGTTCAGACATATATGTGCAGATCAATCTATGCAAGTCCAAAGGAAACCCCAAATTCCGAATAAAAATAATGATATACACAACTCCCCCTCTCTACAAATCATCATATTGCAATTATAACACCGCACAATTATCAAGCCATGAACTGCTGATAGTGGGGGAGAGGGAAAATGACATCTATCTGTATCTGTACTTGAAAAAAAAAACTGTTGCTGAAAAAACCAGTTAACCATATTTATTGTATATGCTCACTATTTAAACATGCTTAGTTATGCTTCGATTATCAGTTGCTATGACTAATATCTATTCGGCCAAGAAGGCCAATATTATTGTGAGAAAAGATTATTTCTGCTATTTAAATTAATATTAGTCGGTTGCCCGTGCATTGCGACGGCTTACAACAATACTCACCTAAATTATCCACCAAAAAAATTTCATGATTTTTTATTGATTGTCTCTGCTCTCCGTATAATAATTTTTTGATTTGGCTAACTGATGTTATTGTTTACTCCATGCAATATGTTTTGGTACAACACGGTCAATGAAGTGAGCGATTAGAAGAGAGTTCACAACGACTAACTGAACGAACACAGATTATAAATGACATAATTCCACTATACATAGACCAAATAAGAGAAAGTTTGTGAGCTCAAGTTTCTAAAATAAGTCACATGAACTCAAACTTATAAAAAAAGATAGATCAAAATATGTAGTGTTTGCTAAAGTCATGCATCAATAAAAACTGGATGTGCTCCATATAAATTATGCTACTTTGTAGCAATTACTAACGTTTAAAACCAACAAATAACCTTTCATTTTACTGTTAGTGTGACAAATCATTGTTGCTCCATCCAATTCAGCAGCCTCAAACACCATGAAATCCATTGCACCAATGTGGTCTCAGAAACGACCTAATGCTTGCAAGAGCCAAGAACGTCGTGTCGTGCTTGGGCTGTAGCCTCGGCCTGTAGTGCTGGCCCGGCCCGACACGATTATATATTTTTTATTTTACAAAAAACGTATATACATATATACAATTTATATTCAATATTAAAAACATCTAAGCATGATATTCTACTGGTTAGACAGCTTCACCTAGTGTCTCTCGCCCTTCTTCCATCAGGGCATGGGTTTGAACCCCACCTCCTGCACCATTTTATTTTACGCTGATTTAATCAAATGGGCCGATGAGCTAACGGGCTGGCCCGGCACAGTCAGCAGGCCGGCATGACGTGCCTGGGCCAGAGTTGTGGCCCGCGGGCGTCTGGTCTGGGAAATAGTTGTGAGGAGTTATTTGTAAAAAGATAACGCGGGACGACCGTTAAAACTGGTGCTTTAAGTACAATATAGATATTTTAGACTAAGCACACACACAAAGCTACATCACAATAAAAGAAATATTAGGCATGAGCGGTAACATGAAACCTGGGATCTAAATACTAAACATGAGTAGTAATCTATCACTGGCTGGATAAAGAAATACCGAATATATCAATAACATGAAAACTGTGATCTAAAGAAGTGTTCGACATGGCTCCACTACAATCTGGAGCAACTCTGCTCTAAAACTTCATGAAGGGGCAGCTCTACTCTAGAGTTTTTAGACGTTTGCCAAGATGATTGCATTCAGCTCCAGAAATAAGTGTTCTGTGCGAGAAGATATTTTACTCTTGGTTTGGGTGTTTATATGTTTACTGTGGACAACGAGTTGTATGTAATTATTTTTTGCCAATACAAATTCTCAAACATAACAATGCCTCAAGAATCATCGTAATCACTACAAAGAAAGTCTTTATCTCAAAAATATTACATGGTCATTATATTCTAGTTCCATGCAAGAGAGAAAGATGTTGCCACACAATAACGAAATGTGTCCATTGTAATAAAACTTGCTTCAGAAGTTGACTTGCTTTATACTATAGCGATTTAGTTTACCCCCTTCTAAATTTTTTCTGGCTTCGTCCTTGTGTACCCCCAGTGGTGTGCTTCTACACTTTTCTAAGCATATAGGCGAATTTTGATTACTTTTTCTTAAGAAAAAACTATGATGATGTCTGGAGGTCTTGTTAGAGGTGTCAATGGGGACCCGATACCCGTTAAACCATAGGGAGTTCCTCTATTAGGGTTAGCGTATGAGCAGATTTTAATCCTCATGGGTAGAGGTTTAGGAGAAATTCTTCCCTCACTGGGTATGTGGGTATAGGTTTGAGATAGCAGAACCCAAACGTGATTTAGATATGCATCACAATCAGCAATAAGCCTAACAACTAACCCTAACTCTCCTAACCTTTTTAAGCACCCATCCACCCAACCCAGACAGACATCCACCAGTCGCCCCGTCCCACCAGCCCACATATCACTTTGTTTTTGTTGTTTTGAATGGTTGAACAATGTTTTTTTGTTATATGTCAAATTTATTTGTTCTGTATTGTTGTTAGGTGTGATGTGACTATTAAGTAATGTTATATATAATATAATGTGATCATGCTTTTCTTGTCGGGATGATGACCTATTAGGGACCCTATACCGGAACGGGGATGAGTATGAGATGAATTTTATACCCATGCCATATTTACATGGACAAAAAAAAATCAAAATGCACACGTCTTTTAGTTGTATAATGTTGGCATGCATGGATGATGGACGTACAGAGCATTTGGTTAGCCGAATCCACTGTTTATAGCAAAGAAATACGAGAGACCTTTTCCCAGAAATCTTTGTGCGCTTCTGTTGACCTTTTCTCAAGAAAATTACTACAGGTTAACAAGTTTGGCCCACATGCTTAACTAGAAAAAAGTGCAAAAAAGGGAGAAAAAGTACGCCACATGGATGTGAGAGAGACGAAGTTAGGCATGCGGCACGAGTGTACTTTCAGTACAAGTTCATCCATCTATTTTTGAGGGCTAGGAAAAAAGTGCAAAAGTTCACCACCCTGAAAACGATGGGCGAAGAACGACTGAAAGTTCGCTCTCGTATCCGTACTATATGCTAGCTCAGCAGTCAGCAGCAGTGATTTCCCATGCATTCTTCGTTGCCATCTCCTTTAGCTCTATTGGCTCCGGCCGCCGCCAGCGGACTGATGACGACGAGGACGACAATTGATATGATTGGTTAGCCGCATTGTTTCATCCTGAATCACCGGATGCGTTGACTTCGTTTAAGTGTATATTTGGTTGCCTACACCTAAAAGGCATGTTCTGCACGAATAGATACAAAACAAGACATTTGGACACTAATTGCCTGCGTCATGAAGTGTTTCTGATTCCTAGGAGAATCGATCTAAGGCAGAAACGTTTCACTCTAATTAAACATGTCTCTTTTTATACACACCGCATGATCATGCATGTCTCGCTATTTTTGAGGTACCAGAACTTTTAGGCAACAATCTACTAGTATAACAAATTCTTTTATCTGTCCCAATTTATATTTCGTTCTTTTTTTTAAAAAAAATTGACTGACTTGTCTTATTTATGTTTTAAATGAATTGAAAAATTCAAAACCACACTTAAAATATTATATGATAGATCATATCCTAATAAATAATAATAATAAATTATAAATTTGTCTGAATAAGACGAGTCAAGCGAGTAGTATATAATTTAAACCACAACTCACAAGAAATACTTTAGTTTTTTTTTTTCTATAGTGGAACAGTGACACACTTATTACATGATATCACGAGCAACAATAAAAAAACAAGAGTAAAGTGCACTAGCAGTCTATGAACTTGGCACACTGTGTCACTTAGGCTATCTCCAGCAACATCCCCTAAATTTCATCCTCTAAAGGAATATCCTCTGTCCTTTACAGCATACTCTAAAAGATTCTATTCTCTATATCTTCTCCATCTCCAACAACGTCCTCTAAATCTGGTCCTCTATATCTACAGTAATAACAGAATTCTTATTCTAATTTATTTTTCCTCAAAATTGCATTATTTGTCGTTTGTAAATTATGTACGTATTTGAATTAAACTTAAAATTAATTATTTAAAATTCGAAAATAGTGAACTCGTAAATTAATTAGGATAACTCAAATTGACTGTGACAACATGGACGCGCACAGGATGGGATCTAAACACATCTTTCGTCCTAATCTTGGTGCCATCTTTTGTTCAAACATTTCGGAAGACACAGATCTATGGAATCCATCAACAATCAAACCCAAACGACATGGTTTATGAGGTCCAAGTGGTCATCTAACTCGTAGCCAGGATTCAATAAATTGAAAAAAGGGGAACGTTACACCATGAATCTTGAGCGGAAGCTGGCCATGGATCTCGAGTGGAAGCTGGCGACAAAGCCGAAGAGCAAAATCCTTGGTGCTTGCTTCCTTCCCTCTCGAGCGATCTGGAGCATGGATCTCGAGCGGAAGATGGCGACAAAGCAGAAGAACGAATCCTTGTGCTTGCTTCCTTCCCCTCGAGCGATCCACCACCGGACCCACCCGACGGCAACGCCATGGATCCTTTGCTTCGCCGCCGCCGTAGCGCGCCGCGAGCACGACGCTGGTGAGACGCAAAGTAACTGAAGGGACACAGAACTCGGAGTCTTCAACGGCGCGGGAGGGAGAACCGGACGGGTGTAGCGGACGCTCGGGAGCCTTCACATTTAGCGTGTCGCGAAGGAGTGCTAAATTTTAGAGGAGCGTTTACCGGCTGTTGTTGGACGCGTTGCGCACGCACTCGTCCGTCAAATTTAGCGTACAGGATGTTTTACCGGTTCTTGCTGGAGACAGTCTTAGCCACCAAACTTTCAAAACCGGAAAATCAGGTCCTCGAACTTTGTCGGCTCATGCAAAACCGTCCAAAGCTAGGTTTATAAAATTGGATGTCGAAGTGGCATATGCCAGCCACGCCAGAGCCACTTGGGGTCCCCAACTTGACATGTTGTATCACTTGGGTCCCTAAACTTGAATGTTGTGTCACTTGAGTCCTAAAACTTTTATTAGTATGCTCTAACGTGACACGACACGTCAACATTCAGTTTATATGTTACAAAGATATAACTTTATCTTGTATATCTTAGCATCATTTAGTAGTGGCAATCTTTCAACATACTATCTACATGGCTAGAGTTGTTCACCCTAGTGTACTTGTGGACTAAATCCTGTGTATCTCAACATAAAACATATTAATCCACCTAAGTTGTCACCACATTCACCAAAATAAAACAACACCCTTTCAATCTCCCTCTTCTTGGTATTGATGATAATTCTACAAACAAATGGAAACTAAGCATAATCTAAGATAACACTTCACACTAGTGTAATTTGTTAACTTGGTTTGGATTTTATATCGTTTATCCATCTTTTAAGCTTTGTCATTATGATATGAATAAGCACCATAAAACTTGATTTAGTAGTAATATTTTTTCCTACATGTGTGCTCGAATGATTTAGATTCAAGCTTACACACATACATGAGTATGAAATTTATGGAAAGATTGTCAATGATATGCTAAGGTATACAGGATAAAGATGTACCTTTGTAACATGTATTGCACTCATTAAAAACATAATGATAGCATGTTGTGACACGTTAGAGTATACTAATAAAAGTTTAGGATTCAAGTGACACAACTTTCAAGTTCGGAGACCCAAGTGACAAAATATGTTCATGTTGTTCGCTTTGGATTAAAGTCAGCTATTTGGACCGATGTAGCTACAATGCATAGAGACAAAACATTGTAGAAACATAGTAGAAGCCATTTCGGATTAAAGCCAAGCGAACAACTTGGTCAAATTGAAGATCACAAGTGGATCCAACGTGACATACTACGTCGGCATCCAGTTTTACAAGCCCGACTTTGAATGGTTTTGTATGGGTCGACAAAGTTTGAGGACCCGTTTTCTCGTTTTTTTTGTGTTTGAGGGTTAAATGGCACCGCGTACCAAGTTTGTGGACCCCTAGTGTACTTTACTTGAAAAAACAATTTTATGCACTCGCTGCCGTAGAGGATAGGTGAATGAGTAAAACTTGCATGGTGTGGTTATTGATATGAAGAGATGGTAGCGCTTAATTAGTTGGTCGAGCGGCCCCTCGCGAACATCTCGTCGAGGGCGATGACGAGGCCCATGGCCAGCGTGGCGCCGAGGCGCGGGTCCGCCACCAAGCGGAACACGTCGTCCCCCACCGCGGCCTCCTTCCGGCTGACCTCGGCCACCACGGCATCCCCGTGCGCGCGGTCCCGCACAACGCAGGCCCGCCGCCCGTACGACCCCTCCATCACGTACGACGCCTCGGCGGTGGCGCGGCGATAGCCTGATAAAGACGAAGAGGAGGCTGGCAGGGGCGTCACGTGGGCTAGCGCCTTGGCCTTGGCCTTCGCCTTCGACGACGACGACGACGCCCTGTGGCGGCGCACGGAGAGCAGCGGCCTGCTGACGCGGCTGCTGGGCGTCTCCTTCGCCTCCGCTGCGGCGTCGCCGTCGTAGATGACCCAGTGCTCGGCCAGCACTCCGAGCCTCCTCTTGCGGCGCACGGTCAGGAGCGGGGTGCCCGCGCCGTCCATCAGCACCACCTCGGCGCGCCGCCGGCCCGTGGCGTCGTAGGAGTCGACGCGGAAGGCGAGGTCGCCCCTGGCGTCGTACACGGTGAAGCCGTCGCAGTTGAAGAGCAGCGACTTGCGCCACACCGTCAGCACCGTGGGCGGCTCCTCCTCGCGGGGGTCTGCACCCGCGCAGGCGGTGCTCACCGTGAGCACTGGCTCGGCGCCGGCGCCGGCGTTGGGGTGCACCTTCGTCTTGGGCATTTTTGTTTCTTGCCCGCCGGCCGCCGGCAGGCCTCGCTCGCTCTTGTGGTAGAGGTCGGGTAGGGTTTCTCCCTGGGAACCAGTGCGTGCTTGTAGTGTTTATGTGTGGAGGGAGCCTAGGACCGAGTGGTAGTCTTGCCTGTGTGCGGAGGTAGAAGAAGCGGGGTTGGGAATTTATAGAAGATCATCGCGCGGATAAGCTGCTAGCCTGCTAGCTCAGGCGGCTGTCTCTGGCGGCGTGTGAAAACCAAGCGCCTACGTGGATTATTTTTGGATGGCTGCTATTTGAAAAAAACATAGTGTTTTATTAAAATAAGAATTCATCAAGTATATAACGAAAAATATATATAATTCAAAGAAAATAAATAAATTGTAAAAGATTTAAAAGAACTACATAGTTTGTAAAAAACGATACAATGCTATTCCCCTTCGTCATTATTCGCTCTTATATTTCTTCCATATTTTCTTCCCATCTAATTTTAATGGGTTTTTTAAGCTGGTGCCATCAGTTTTGCTGGTGTTCTCACTTTTACCCTTAGTTGTGTTTTTTTTTTTGCTCAGTTTAGTTTTGCTCTTCTGTTCTATAGCACTGGAAGGGTAAAATTGAGCAAAAACACAAAAGTTGAGTAAAAGTGAGGACACTAGCAAAACTAAAAGCACCAGCTTAAAAAACTCAATTTTAATTGTTTGCACAGTGATTTTTTTTTACCACAAGCTCTTTTCATGTCATCGTTCATGTCGACGTTCATGTCGACAGTTGAGTGACTTGGTGAATTGCTCAAATAATTTTGATTTGGTCATCCTGCAATCGGCCTTGAGTGGGGACTTGTCATTACTTGTTACTGACCATTCCCTTTGTGTTGCGCTCTTGCCCTATCTTGGTCACTAGTAGGGTTAGTCCAACAATGGTAATGAAGAGCTATAATTGTCGTCTAAGCTAAGTTAAGATCTTTTTCATTAATCGCTAGAGTCGTCGTCACCATACCACACACCATTTTTTTACTGATGGTGAAGAACGCGACATATGTGCTTCAGCTTGAAGTCCAAATTCATTTGGCTTGTTGTGGAAGCTCTTCCTTACCACCTCAAAGATCATAACATTATCTATTGCACTCAGCCGGGCCACAAAACTAACGATTGTAGATACCACTGAAAAGGGTGGCCTTAAGGTTGCTTGTTAACCATGCTGCTTGAGAAATACACTTTTTAGCGACTCCACTTAGAAAATAAGTTTTGATGAACTCTACTATTATTACTGCTATGAGGAGATTATCGTCGATGATTTGCGATATAATTACCAATTTAATTATGTAGATGTGAATAATTTATATGTTAATGTTGCTAGATTTTTTAATTTATAAGCATAATGTATCGGCTAACATTAGAAATTTTGGTTATACATCTGATTATTACACACAAAAGCTGATGCAAAATAATTTACGTATTTCAAATTATTATGATACTAGCTAGCAGCACACAACATATGTCTAGCGGCGGCATCATAGGCGAGGAGGAGGCGACGACGTGAGGTGAGTAGGCAAGTGTTGGTGCGAACGGGTGCAACACACCCTCATTTATTTCTAGTTGGTTTGACTGTAGCCATCGAAAATAATTTTATTCTCTTTAGCTAGTGAAGGCTGTCGAAAATAAGAGACTTATTTTCAGTTACTTTCTTCTAATCGTCAAACATAAAATAATTTTTGGCGCCTTTCTTAGAGATTGTCTAAAATTAATATAGCCGCAGGAAGTTCTTAGACGGTGCTGTTATGATGGAGGCTACTGCTAAATGCCATAGCACATGATTTAAAACCTTATGAATGTTCATCTTTGTTTTTCAATAGGAGGTAGAAGATATGTGCCGGTGAATGGATGCATGCATGGGATGGATCGGATGCATGCATGGGAACCACAGCTAGCTCTTGCATCGAAGAATGGGTTGGGCGGCTACACATTTTCAAGTTATATATAGTCTCCATGTATCGGTACACATCTACACATGCGTATGCATGCATCTATCACTTGCGTGCAAAAATATTTAGGAATGTATGCACACGCGAGCTTTGTTGTGTTTGTCGTTACCCTGGCCCTTCCAAGGAAACATTCCACATGCATGCATGCTGCACGGTCAGCCATTAAATTAACAAAGCTTCCAGCTACACAAGCAAGTTCATATCCATGCATCGTCGTCCTGATATGATCCATGCGTTGGCCAAAGTTACAGGACTACATATGATGTCTTTAGAACATATACCACCCTATTAATTTAGGGGTCTCTGGATGGGTCTATAAGAGGTAAGTAAAAAAATAGAAGATGGTACACAACTCTCTATGCATATAGACCTTGTTTGGAAGAGCTCTACTTCAAGAATTTCAAATTTATTTCAGCTTTTTTTATCCAACATGTCCAGCTCCATGAGCTCTAGCTTAAAAAAAACTAAAATAAAGAACAGTTTAATGAAATTTTCGAAGCTTCTCAAAGGATGCTTCAAAAACACTGTTTTATACCTTCTCATGAAGTTTTACTAAAATTATCCACCATGTTATTGGTTACATGACCTACCGATTAATATCTCTTTCTCCACCCGCTAATCACCAAGGGTAATTAAGAAAACTCACACAAACTCATTGTATTATAGAAGTTGTAGTCTATGTGCAAGGCAAACACTCTTAAGTCCCGTCTTACCAATCTGTTGAAGTTGTTTTATGGTGAAGCTGAAAAATGGAAACTGTAATTTTTGAAGTGGAGCTGTCGTAAACAGAACCATAGTCTTGTAACTATACATTTATAATCTGGAGGCTTAGAGTTGTAGTATCAATGCAGTCTCTTGCATGGTTATCTCTTATAATTAAAAAGGCGATTCGAGGGTTCAGAGTCGTTGTATGCGCTTAGTTTGCCTTTTTGTGTGGCGTGTGTGCCTTTTTGTTTTTTTGTTTTTATCGCTTGCATTGCATAAATGACCTATGATGCAGACTTCCTTCTCACACGAGTTAATTTGTTTGACCAAACAATCCCCCGGCACACGCGAAGAGATAGATGGTGCGAGTTCAATTTTGCATTGTGCTCTCCCAGTACTGAGTAACTGGCTATAGCAATAGTAGCTTACGATTTATGTAGACGACGCACAAGTAAGACATGCAGCAGCAGGTACTGCGACTAGCTAATTTCTCTAGCTAGTGCACTTTGTCTACCCGAATTTGTAGAAAAGTTGAAGAATCCCCAGTACTATGTGTTGCCGTGCAAGCGGAAAAAGTGCATGCCAGGTACTGCTCTGCCGATCGATGCGCCAAGTCAGCTACGACGGCGACGTTCCATCGATCGCCAGAAGGAAAACGTGGTCACACAAGGAATACTACGCGCGCAGCAACAGCGCAACACCATGCTAATTAATAATGGTTGCACTTTTTCAGCAACGAATCCTCTCTGTATGTGCATTTTTTCCCAGTTGAAAATATGGTCATTAGGCCGCAGAAGGTACTTAGCTTGGTGGTCATAGACGACGCTTGTAGGTTTCTGCAGACTTATTGGCCAGAAGCCTGCTTTAGACAAGGGGTTGTTCATATGCTTTTGAAGATGCTGCATGGTCTGTTTAAGAGTTTATAACTTGTGGTGGCACTTATGTTGTCGTTGTAGATCTATTTCTCTTACATGGCACAGTAAACACTCATGCTGTAATGGATAAGGCACGCTAGGGTACCTATTTCGGTCCCCTCCTGTCTGCCCTTTGTTCTTCCCGTTGTCTTCTCTACTACTTATTAAGAAGATAAGAGTAGTCTGTCTCTTCTGTTCTGCCTCCACTCGTGTTCTGCCTTCCCTCCGGTTCTGCCTCCTCTCTAACCGTACTACTCTGACAACCATGAACCGCCCCCTCCCCCACCCACCCACCCACCCACGCACGCACCCAAGCCACCGTTCTACTCACGATTTGGAGGCAGCCGACGAGTGACGCTCGCGGCTCGCACCATCTGCCCCAGCCTGCAACGGATTGAGATCCCCGAAGTGTAGGTCGCTCACACCGTCTTCCTCGCTAAGTTCTACGCCCGGGCGAGCCTGTGCTCGCCGCCGCACTCGACGGTCTTCCGCTCCCTACTCTGGGTGCCTCCATCGGCCAGCTCCCTCCGCCGCTGCCGCATCACCGCACCGCTGTTGGCCAGCGCCACCACCTCCTCATCCTTCTCCATCGAGGTACCAACGCGTGGGACACCGCCTCCCCTTGCCTCCCAAATTTCTCCTCCCTCCTCCCACAGGCCAACTTCCTGGCCACCCCTTCGACACCGCCATCGTCGCCTGTCCACCCCTTGCGCACGTCCGCCATCGTCGCCTGTCCACCCCTTGCGCACGTCCAGAGTTGGATCTCTCCTGTAGGAGCAGAGCTCTTGTTCTGGATGCACACCATTTGTTTGAGGTAATGCTCTGTTGGATGCTCCAATTTCTTTTTCTTTGAATAATTAATGTGTTCAATGTTTTTATTCACTGCACTGCATTTGGAATCAATATGCCCCTACTTCTTTTTCCATACATGATGGTTCCAAGTTCACCGATTTTACATGCCTGTGCTTTTTTCAGATGACCAGGTAGAGAAATATGTGTGTCTGAACTTGTCATATTTCTTCCTCTCCTTTCCTAGGTTTTTTTGCCAAAAGAACAAAACGACCACACTCACAGTAGCTTTCAGTAGAGAATTTGAGATAAAATTGATCTTCCTATTCTCTGCATTTATGGTTTAGTTTTTTCACAACCTATAATATTTCTTCAATTGTACAATTTTGTTGGTCCATTTTGGTAATGCAACTCATTGGATAGTGGTTCTATCAGAATGTCGTATAAGAAAAAGGGTACAACTTTACAATACTGTAAATGACTCATGGTTGAGGCATTTCTGTCATGTGATGGTTTTGACAGTACAATGACTTGTTTATTAGTAGGGAACATTTGTTGAGGGCATAAAAGAAGAAGTGGTCTTGCCTCCCGCACATGCTTTATTCCTTATTGCAGACGAAGAAGGTTATTTTTTTCTTAATTATTTAATTATTTGTTTATTTCAGTATTCTGACTATCAGAATATAGGCCTTATCGCTTCATTTGTGGGTTTTCCACCATTGAATTTCATGGCCTTTTGGTCGCTGAGCCATAAGGACGACTGTTGTAACTATAACAGCACCCTTCGCTAGGGAAAAAGAATGTGAGAATGATTAATTATTTTATTGGATAATCCTTATACAACAAACTCTTACCCACTCCTGTATCCATTTATGAATTAGTTATATAACAAGCTACAACAATCATACTTCATAGTTTATGGTACAGAATACAATGAGAATCAATAATGAAAAACAAAATTCCAGCTAACAAATGATTTCTTGTAGCACATGCTTGTTTTTCTGTAGCATATTGTTTCATCTGCACTTCTATTGTGTTCATGTGGTATATAAATTGGTTTCTTAATTTTCTTTCTCATTGCTCATTTGTAGAACCTCATCGATCTTGCAGGTTCAGAGAGTTCAAGTGCTGAAACTACAGGAGTACGTTGGAAGGAAGGATCTTATATCAATAAAAGCTTGCTAACTCTTGGAATGGTGGGCCTCATTCTCTAATCACTCTCAGATTATATGTCCATGTAGTATGACCATTAATGCATTATGGTAGATGTCGTGTTCATGCAATCATGCTTTTAAGATTATACGTTGCTGTTTATGCATTATTTATGCATACAAGAGCTTAATTGTTTCCATTTTATATTTTATATTTGAACCAAAAATGTGGTCAATAGAAGTCTTGAATTGTATGGATATATGTATCTATCCAAAGTACTGAAACACAGGTCACACCAATATATGTTGCATTTCTTTTTCCACTGACCAGGGACATTTATAAGCATTGAGACAACAATTGAGACTTGTGAGAAATTGTTTTCATAAGTATTTCCGCTTCTTGCTATTTGTCAATGCTTCTCGGCCTAATGATTTATGGCCAATCTATTAAGCTGAGTTTGTCCTTTTGTGTTCTCCTTTTATTTAGCCCCAAGGTAATTGAGATTGCGAACAAGATGAAAGAGGAGAGAGACAAGATCCTTAGAGATAGAGCAGGAGGTCAATGGTTGTACCAGGTGGTTGTTCGGAATGATCAGCTAGGTACGTTTATGGCATTGGTTAACCGACATAATACATAATAATTGTTGGTTACTTGAAATGGATAGGCAAACATGAAACTCATGTGTTTTTGTGATTTTAGATGGCCTCTAAAATGTCCATGGTACCTCATTCCACTTTGGCCCTATTTCCTTATGTACTGTTTTTCAAACATATTTTTTCTCCATTCTCTTATACTGATTGTGGTGCATTCGATTGCATGCTCAGGCTGTAAGATCATCTATATACGGTTAAACTCTGAGAACTATACATACCATATTATCCTCCCAGCCTTGAGATATAAGGGTAGAAACCCTGTAAAATTGCAAGAATTATTTAGTGATTAAAGCTTCCTTACTCTTGAAAGTAGAACCAAGTTCACCCGATCTTATTTCATTATAAAATGATTTTTGACTTATATAGCTATGCAGAACGTGCCTCTTTTAGTCTTAAATTCCTAACCACTAATCTATGATTATGATAGTCCGAACAAGTGGCTCTCCTCCTTGTCTAAACCACGATCAGATCAGAAGTATCCGTCGATCTCTCCCGCATATGTCCTCTCCCGTTTTTCTTCTCTCATATAGTCTTGGCATCACCGCCATCACACTACCCACTCGTCGCTGTCGAGCTACGGGCGGCAGGCCGCTCCCACTGATAACTTCCCCATCAGGAAACCTAAAACCTTGTATGTTGGATGTTCAGACTCAAAACATGAACCTAAAACCTTGGTTGAATAACACTATGTATGCTACAAGTTCAGACTCAAAATCGAAAACCTGAAAGCAGGATGTTCAGACAACAACTAAACTTGTGGACATGGAACAATGCACTAATTTGTTTGATTGAGTTACTGGTGGATGTGAGAGACAGTGTTGCCAACGCAAACAGACATTGCTGCCAACCCTCTACGATTCGATGCACGGACTGTACATTTCTCCATCAACACATGGGTAAGGAATAAGCCACCCCTTTCTTTGGTTTATTGAAGTGTTAATTACATGTGCCTAAAATGCTAGCTGGTTCTTCAAGTTCTATTGTTCTGCTTGTTATGACAATCCTTGTGGGAATGCCATGGGGACACTCTTTGTTCTCTACTGCTGATCTATCAGCCTAGCCTACCATGTTATTGTTCTGAATAGTAATCTTGCTTGTGGTTTTTTACTTCATTACTTGTGGGCATGGTTGAAATACTATGTTTCAGATACTTGTGGTTGCTGGTCTAGGAATGCTACATATTTTCCTCAAACACCTTTGCTGATAGAGCCTGCAAACTTTCACTACTGGGAACAATGTTGTTCTTGTGATATTCTCTATATAGTACTTACGGGGGTAATTACCTGGCTATATGAAGAATGAGTAATTCATATAAAGTTCATCAAATTCTTTTTGCATCATGCGACTTTGATTATTTTTTCTTTTATGTGTATAGAGACCAAGAACATGGAACATGCCGACAATTCAAGTTTGGTTGCAGCATGTATTTGCAACCAAGGATTTTATCCATTTAATGTTCTCTTCTATGCTCATATCAACTGCACTTGAAGAGTAATATGTACTTTTTCTCCTGCAAACTCATGTCTCTAATGTCTGCTTTTGTTTCTTTTGGATATGCTTGCCTCATCACAGGTTTATATCTGTCACAGTTGTTGCACTACTTGTGCTTTCTGGGCACTTGATCATGTTGCCAGATTCCTAAGGCATAAGTTTGCCCCATCCTCTTTCTTCAGGTAACCATTTATCAATAGTGTCAATATCTTTTTCAGGAGACACCTAGAAGAGCCTTGTCTTTGGGTAGAGACAAATAATACTATGCTGAGCCTCCTCAATTCAAATGTTGAAATCACCTTGGTTTTGTTCTGACCATATCATTGTTCTCCGAATCTCCATACCGTTTTATAATTTTTAATTTTGTCTGCAGAACTATGGAGTACATCTTTGAAATTTACCCTTTTGGGTTGCAGGTGGTGCCATAGCATAATTCAGACATTCATGTACTGGCAGGTGAGTTATCCTCCAAAAGTGCAGCCTTCGCCTTTTGTATTTCACCTCTTACTTGCATGCACTAGATAACTGAGAGATTAGCACGAGGTCATCTATGTTCGCATGTGATTCTTAACCTTTGTATCTCTGCTAGCCAAACGTACTGATTTACCCTGTTTGTGGTATCGTTTCAATTCCAAGCAAACCAATCTATCTTCTGCCCTGCGTTTTGTCCATCAACAACCAACATCAGAGTTCTCAAACATGGGTTTTGAAATTCACGATATGAGTTGTTTGGTTTGCTGTCAATGGCGTTCCCACATGTTCAATGTCTCCATTACCTTTGTTGTAACCTGTAGGACTTTGAGTGATTTACAACTCCTAACAACAGTTCTCAAGTTTGGTTTTCTTCTAAGGTCGCTACATACGAATTCAAGAATTCAAGATTGGAACAAGCTGCATATCAACTAAATTCTTTTCTCATGATTCTTCAATTTCAAGGTACCTGATAGCAAGAAACTGGGATGTAAAGAAGGCTACCAAATTGTTGAAGAAAACCTTACAATGGAGTTCAGAATACACACCAGATGAAATCCATTGGGTGAGATTTTTTTTCTAAGTCATATTGCTTTGAAGGATGCGTCAATGGTACACGTGTGATTATCCTTATGCCATCATGGAGCTTTTTAGCATGCTTTGTGAAACATTTGGTGCATTTTGACATCCGGTTTGATGGATTATTATCTGATAGAAAATCTTATTTTGCATTTCTTTATGCAGGATGACATGTCTGATGAAGCGGTGACCGGAAAAACTTATTGAACTGATTACTTTGACAAGATTGGACGGAGTATCCTTGTCATGAGACTTGGATGCCAAGTTTGATCATGCTCTTCTATCTCCATTTTTCACCAATCTTTTCTTTGTTGAGATGTGAATGTTTGAGTCCTCCATAACATATTTGTTTTTGGTGCTGTCTAGGCCCTTTTCTGGCTTGGACGTGCGTGTGATTGCATTTCCTATTCTACTTAATGAAATATGTTTTAGACTCATTCATGACCCCTCCCCCCAATCTCAATTATATGATCTTAAAGCAAACTTGTACTAACTTTGCTATATTCCACATCCACCCGATCATACAAAATCCTCAAAACACGTCTAGAGGTGATGCTTCAAAGCTTTTATATGATTGTGAACTTCATTCTGAAGCTTTTACATGCTTCAAGTGGTGGCGCTATCCTCTTTAGTTTGTTTTTGGAAATGGTCCCAGTATTCATAGCTTTTATGCATAATATTTTTTCTTTTCCCATGTTCAGTTATCTTTATGATTCTTATGTTATTTCTTCTCTTTTGGAAAACAAATTACAGGCTGCGGAATCTATGAAGTCAAAATTTGTCGAGGATATAGTAGTACATCCAAGAATGATTGACATAATGGTTGGAGAGGTTATTACTTACATTCTTTAATTATGCCAGCTTTAGACATTATCGTTTTTGTATTTATTTGTACATTGTTGATTTATTTTATTTTATTTTATTCTATGATCAACGTTCTTTCTGGAATTACTATAGCATTCATTTGAAACGAATAATGCAGGTTTCTGCTATTTGGGTTAGTATGTGAACTGTTGGGATTATTTATTTTGCCCCTTTGCTTCCCTAAGGAACCTACAAAGTACTATTTTAGTAGTCATGTATATGTGTACATTGTTGATTTGGTTTATTTTATTCTATTCTATGATCAAAGTTCTTTCTGGAATTACTATAACATTTCATTTGAAACGAATAATGCAGGTTTCTGCTATTTGGGTTAGTGTGTGAACTGTTGAAATTATTTATTTTGTCCCTTTGCTTCCCTAAGGAACCTACAAAGTACTATTTTAGTAGTCAAGTATATCATGTCTTAGATGATACTAAATCTGCTCTGGTGACATTATTTTTGTTGTTGCATATATTGGTTCACTTAATCTCGCATTCTTCTTGTTTACCTATATACAAGACTTCATCGGTTTCGACATATCACAAGTCACATGGATTGCGTTAAGAGAAAAAAACCAATCCACATAATTTTTCATGTCGATCTACCTACATAGCTTCTTTTGCAGTTGGAGCAGTGTTCATGAACTTTTCTTTAATAGACTTACAAAAAATATTCTATTCAACAACCATTCAGGTCAAATGGTCAATGATGAATATATGAAAACACATGAGACTCTAAGCACAAAAATCAAATTCATTGACGCTGATCCCATGGTTAAATCATCTAAGGCTCTAAAAGATGTTCAACCTTAGGTTGAGAGACTACGACAGGAAACCGTCTCAAAGGTTTGAAAAACAATTGTTGATTCTTAGCTTCTGTTGGCCAATTACCCACTCTGTTTGTTTTCCGTCTGTGGTTTCCCATGTTTGTGCTTTATCAGCATGATGTGACTATCAAAGCTAATGCATTTTGCCTGTCTTGATGCACGATGGTTGTGAACTTATAGATCATATGGTAAACTTTCCATATGTATGTAATGGCATATTAAGTCATATTGAAAAGGGAACAAACTTAGTAGCACCATAGTAGTATTTGAATTGGGTAACACATGTCACTGAAATTGGAACCTAGGGCTAGGGCCAGTGGCACATAGCTGCAGGTTCCAACTTGCAAAGTTTTTTGTAGTACAAGGAACTTACGTTTGTTGTATGCAAGTGATGATGGACAATTAGTTGGGGTAAAAAGCTACGATCTGAGCTATCAAACCTTTCTGATGAGAGATCCTGCGTTATTCTTTGAATTTTTTATTTGTATCTGGTGAAGTGTGAGTAGCAATTTGCAACAAAATGGATTACTAGCAGAGAATGCATGCACACCGGAATTTCTGATCGTGCGTTCTTGCGCAGCAGGTGGGGCTTTCAAGGGCACGTCATCGCCCCTGGAGCAGAAGCCTGTCAATATGTGGAATTTGTTGTACAAGGCGGCCGACCAGGTTGCGCGTATGTGTGCTGTCAATAGCATGTCGGTGCAGGCCAACAGTTTGAACGACGTAGCAACAAAGTTCTAGAGACGGTTTAATTTTGATTAACAACATAACATATGACCATACATATATTGTAGTTGCACTATTATTGTAGTTGCACTATTTTTTTCTGTCGGCTTCCATGGTTTCCTTTGAGAACGATGATCCTCTGAAGATACAGAACTTTTAAAGCCACAAAATACTGTTTGATTGTTTGTTTGCAGTGGATAAAATTGGTGCCAATAATTACTAAAGTTCTGCCATTTAGATATTTGAATTAGGAACAATAAAAGGCATATATGAACAGCTTTTTAGTCTTGTCCCATGATATAAGGCATGCTCTCTTTAGAGGTACATTTCCTTTGCCTTCTGTTAGTTGGGTATGAGTTTGTCTATTCTGTAGTATTACAAGGGCATGCTTAACAACTTAAGTTTTACTTAAATTTGGAACTATTTGTGATAAAATTGATTGGGGAACATATTTAAAGGCTATGCTATACACTTCAGTCGAATAAATGTTACTATGTAGCTTTTGCCTTGAAATTTGAATAGATGGCTAACCTATGTTTATTCTTTCTTCATGTGTTGCCACACATACTTTGTATATCATAGCGATGTTTGTTGTTTCATACTAATTTTTAACTACCGTGGCAACGCACGGGCACACAACTAGTCAGTAATTAAATCTCATTTGTTTTTAGTACCACTCACCTATGCATATCATAATATATTTACTGTCAATTGTAGCTTCATAATTGAATAATCTCATGGGTCACTTCTTTAAATGCCTTATTTTAACTGACGTAATCTGATTATGCAGAGAGGCATTGAACTCCTTCTTGAAGCTATCTCGTGCCACAACAAAGCTCTCAGAATTGTCCCTTGCCCAGAAGAATATTACGCAAGACTAGGTCTGCCTGTCGTCCCGCCCAGCATACAATAAAATAACCACAAATTTCACTGCATCATCAGCTGTGCTCTGAACATTATTACTACCAAGTTTCTTCTTTGTATGGTCGTTCCCTAATTTGATTTTAAGTAGGAGGTTTTAAATTGGGAACAATTACTGTTGTGGTGCTTAGGCTGATTCCAACAATTATCCACTCCCTCATCTCTCCCCTATTTGTATATTCTATTCATTTTTAAATACCTCCTCCTCTTTCATTCCTCTCCTACTTCCCCTCCTCTCCAACTATTCCCCATGTTCAACTCTCCTTTACACTTTAACCGAGGTATTTGATTTTTATACATCATTTTTTGAAGTTAAAAAATGTACATTTTTTGTAGTACATTAATGCATATTGTTATCTGCTAATCAAATCTAAAAAGATTAATTACACAGTTAGAATCGTTGATTAGGGAAGAGGAGAGATTAGAGCTCCCCTCTCCGTGGAGGGATTTTGCTGCTGAGAAGGGGGGAATGGAGTGAACCGTTGGAGAAAGGAAGAGGGTGTCGCCATACGGGGAATGGAGTGAACCGTTGGAGAAAGGAAGAGGGTGTCGCCATACACTGAGAAGAGGGAGGGGGGAGGGAGCCATTCTGTGAATAGTTGGAGGAAACCTTATGTTGCTTTTGTGTAAGATAGCAGGTGACCATCTTTTAAAGAATTTTTAATTTATTTTAATATGTAAAATTCAGCATAGCATCGCCATACCCAAAGGAGGTCATTCTAGTTCGTGTTCTATGTATCTAAATATCTTGAACCTTCGAATTGTGTAAATCTTTGTAAGTATTATGCAAAATCTTTATTTGAACTTGCATGTCACCATTGTGAAGTTGTATTATGAAATACAAACTAAATGTATCAAGGATTTGCTTTGTGTCATACTCGGATTGCATTTTCTACTTACATATATGCTCTGTGATTTCGGTGAACGAATTATATGTCAAACTATTATTATTCGTTATGCAGCATGAAACTCGTTGTGCACTATCAATGCCCTTATTTTCGGGGCCACTAACACGGCCGCTGAAAACACCCTCATTTTTGGCGACCTATGTTAGTCGCCGAAAATAGCCCTTTGTTTTCGGCGGTAGAGCCCTAGCCACCGAAAATATCTGTGGCCGCCGAAAATCGTCTGCAGTGCTGCTGTGCAACCAAATCCTGTCAAATCAACTATTTTCAATTTGGAATCAACGTAATTCGCCAAAACAACACTTTCGTCCGAAATAAACAAATTTTGTTTTCAAAAAAATTGAAATACGATCTTGTTTAAAAAATAGCATTATTCAGCAAAATACAGTGAATTTTTCGTTTTCGGTCCCTTACGAAAAATAAAGTTAAAACAAAAAATTATATTGTAAGTAGAGATGGTAATAGGCTCTAGATTTACATTATAAAATTTAAGAATCGAATTAGATTAGGACTGAACCATATTTATATTTGTTTTTGAACTAAATTTATTTTAATGCTCTAACTTATTATAAAAAATATTTTAATCGTGATCCGTCATCACCTCTAACCGTGAGCGCACCACATCAGCATCTGCCATCCTGGTTCCAAGAAAGAACAACTTTTTGAAGTTTGGACGTTGCTTTGGCGTGCATACAATACAACCACTACTACAGCAAACCTCTGTACAGGCGGTTTTGTTAGCCTCTACACAGGTGGTTCTAGGAACCACTTGTGGTGCACCGCCTGTGATGTAAAACAACATCACAGGCGGTCAATCAAAAACCGCCTGTGAAAGACACACATTACAGGCGGTCCAGTTCAAAGGAACCGCCTGTGATAGACACACATCACAGGCGGTTTCTTATCCTAGCCGCTTGTGTTAGCCACACATCACAGGCGGTTTTTAATATAAGTCCGACTGCATACAATATAAATCACAGACGGTTTTAAATATACAGATTCATATACAGAATTTTCAAACACAGATTATACACAGATTTCATACACAAATTGCATACACAGATTTCATACACAGATTGCATACACAGATTTATACATATCAAGTTCCATAACAGGTTCCATATATACACAGATTCATCCACATATCAAGTTCAATCGTCATACACAGATTTATACACATATCAAGTTCTATAGACAACTAAACATCTAAAGTTCCTAACTAAAGACCTAAACACTGTGTGATATCGTGTACAAACTTAGTTCTGGGAATTGTTGCAAATTTCCATTTGTATTGTAGAATAGCCCTTGTTGATGAAGAACTTCACGGCGCATAAAGTAAAGCAAGTCTCTTACAACCTTAGCCACGCCGACGGAAACCATATCTCTTTCTAACCATTCAGCATTGATCTTGGATTTAGGAACCTGCAATGAAAGCAAAGAGCAAGCAGTGCTAAGAGTAATGTGATGAGCAACAATATAACATAAAAATTGCAACATAGACAATGATAGCGAACTTACATCCTCACAATTGACCATGTAATGGAAGGTGACACGACACCATTCGCATACATAATAACCGCACAGGACAGTACCCGGAGGTTGTTTCTCACCATATGGAAATAATGATATTGACAAATTAGGCTTGTCCTCTAGATGTTCGCCACCAAGATCTTTCCAATAAAAACGGTATGCACTGCATATAAGTATAGCATTGTGAGATTAAGAATACATTTGTTACGTTGTAATAAGTACAAGTGTGCAATAATAATCATACTTCTCTAAAATCTTCAAGAAGTCATTATACGTAGCCTTTTCCATTCTCAGTGAGTCGAAGACCACGACTTTACCATCCTTTGGAAAGATCATGATACAAATGTAGTGGTCACTATATAGACATAGACGAAAACACATGTTAAGATCACGATTGCCATAATTTATAGTTCAAAACCATGTCGATAACTTACTTAAAGTGGTGCGGAGCTATTATTAAGTCCTTGCCATGTTGTACATGATTATACATGGCTCGTCCAATGTATGCCGCCATTACCTTCATTTTCTTTCTCTGATTCTGTTTGACGGCTTTCTCAAATTCAGCATCGTCCAAGTCTTTGTATTCTTCTCCATGTCTCCGAGCAACTTCTTTGTATCGAGCTTGGGATATCATCAACGGGTCAAGAAACCCTGTCTTAAGTTGTTTCTTCTTATCATCCATGTATTGCATCCTACGCGTAAAAGTGTTAATCGTTAGACTCTAGTTTATGTGTGCGTGTACAAAACTAACAAATATGAAAGTTTAGAGGTACTTACAAGCAAAAGAGGGTTAAGTAGTTGGTTTCCATCCTTTGTCGGTGGTACAACGACCAGAGATCGTCAAAGAATAAATGTTGCACAGGATCTATATGATCATTGCTCCAAAATGCATCTTCTGGCACAACAAATGTGAAGTCCTCGAGTTTGTATTTGTTGCCAGCCACCATGTACCACTCATGCATTCTAATCTCCGGAGTCGATAACTTAGAAAGTTGCACCGTCGTCAAGAACGGCCTCCCATTCACAAATTTAGGAGGAACATCCTCCTTCTTGTATATCGAGATATTGGTTTTAAGACGTAATGATTCTCGAGTATGAATCATTCCATCTTCTTCCCATACATCGAAATTGTCTATTTGGGACCGTGTGCCTACTCCATGAGATGCTGATTCCACTTTTGATTGATTTGTCATAACTCTCTGCAATTTATGCAGGTAGCGTGACACTGATTCTAACGGTTTCTTAACATCGTCAGTGGCGATTCGCTGATGAATTTTCTTTGAAATAGTTGGCCCTTCAACATTGGTGCCAACCTTTGCTTCCTTTTTGATGTTGACGTCGACATTCTGAGGAACAATTTTGTCTACGTCCCCCTCGTCGAGTTCCTTCGCAAGAGGCGATATGATTGTTTCAACGATTTTTTGGAGGTCAGTGTCATATTTTCCTGCACCATGGGGTGTGGAATGATCGAACTATCTTTTTGTTGCATTGGCGTTGAATTCGGCGTTGGTGACTTATGACGCGATACACGGCTTAAGATCGGCTCATCACCCAACTTGATGTCGCGTCGATGCCAAAGGACCAACTCGTTCATTGCCTCCTGCAAAGTTATGATCCCCTCAACTGGAAAGTCTATCTCCCAATCTTCACAACCTCTATCTGTGATTTCTAGAACTTGGACCACAGCATAGTGTGGCGGGACAGGATTATCCTTGTAGTTAACAAGTCCTGGTTTTACCAAACCAGTAGCAGCTTGTTTTGTTTTTGTCCCAGATCGATTGATTGGAATATGAAGAAAGCAAGGCTTGTCCTCAAGAATATCGTCTACAGGGTACTTGGTGAAGTCTTGCACAGATCCTACGCTGCTAGGGACTATAGGTGGACTCATGTGGCTTGGCTTGAGTTCAAATGATATGCATTCTGTTTTCTTCATTTTGTTCATCACGTCATTAATAGCCTTTTGTACCCTTTCATCAATAGTCTCTTCAAGGGTCCTTTTCGACTTCTCGTGTTTCCTATATGACGACGCATACTCTGGAAACGCCTCTCTCCAGGAAATCTTAGAAGAGATTCCCCGAGCCCGTCCAGTGTGTTCAGGATTGCCTAGTGCTGCAGTTAGTATGTCATTCTCCCTTCGAGGCTTAAATTTGCCCTTCTTTCTCTTATCTGCATATTCTTGAATTTTTGTCGAAACTTCGCCTACCAATTCTGGATGCAAAAGTTTGCCGTCCTCACTCAAACCTGTCCGACCTAAGATCCAACGAATAGCTCGCTCATCGATATCTTTTAATATTGGATCCAAAGTGTCGTTAGCTATAGCTTCCTCGATTATCCTGTTCCACTGCACAACTTTATGGTGATATCCGGTTGACCCCAGGCGATGGGGGTGTTTGTTCATCTTCGCTCTCTGAGAATTAGTTTCGCCTAGTTCTATGGCCTTCAGTTCAGTCTTCTGACGAACAAATTCCTCCCACTGAGCTTGAGTGATTTTCCCCATTTCTTGGGCGGAGGAACCTTATTCTTCTTAACAAATTCCCTATTCATCTCGGCCTTCCACCCACGAAACATCTTGGCCATAGCAGAGAGCATCGACTTCCTTACTACATCCTCTGTGCCTTTTGGGAACTTGAATGACTCAGACAACTTAGCCCATAGCTTATTGCGGGTGTCTTCATCTAAATCCTTCCATTTTTGAAGTGTGATTGGCACTATATCTCTAACAGTAGACCCGCAGGAATTTCAAAACTTTGTAACCACGTCAAGTGGTTCTTCAGGAAACCCCTCTGCATTTAGTTTTGTTACGTACATAACTGCACCTTCTTTCATCTGATTCGGACCTCGTCGCCCTCGTTTCCGCTTATGTGAAACGGATGATTCAGGCATCGGAGAATCCTCCGTGTTTCGTGTAGAACATGCATCCTCTTTCTTCTCTTCATTTGAAATCTATATATTGAAACAATTAATGGCCTTTCATATATGAACATTATTTTAGAATATAGTCGGCATATTTCTATTTACCTCTTCATCGTTGGGAATATAGTCGGCATCAAGCTCATCTGATGTTTTTTTCTTCCTTGGAGGTATAGGAGGACAAGGATTGTCGTCACTAGAACTATCCTCCCCGCTCCCTTCACCGGAGCTGCTCGTTGTCTGCCATTCAAGTTTGGTCGCGTCTTCATCAACTTGTTAGATGCACCGGTGCAGACCACATCCATCCTAGTAGGTACCTAGTGCACAGCTAGTTCCATCGATAAAGGGATATACTGTTAGTCTAATATACTGGTTCCATCAATAAGGGAACTTGGAGAAAAGGTGATTCAAAAGAAATCGAGCCCAAACCCGCCTCCGTGTCCCTCCTTTTACTCCCTAAACAGAAAGCCCAAACCCGCCTCTAGGGCAGGATCGGGCCGGGAAGCACGGTGGAGATAGAAGTGCACTTTCCAATGCAGTTAGACAGAGAAGGCATGGTTGTGATGTTATAATGTTGAAGGACACCAAGAAGAGATTATGGCCTGTCATCCACCACCACTGCCCGTTATTTGTGGGCTTCACCGAGGGCTGGAAACATTTGGTGACAGCAAACGACCTTCGGGCTGGGGACGTCTGCGAGCTTGTTAAGGGGCCAGACGATGGTGAGCCGGTGTACTCTGTCCGGATGTGTGGTCACAAAATTTAAAGCTGCCCCGGCTTCATCTGTGCGCTTCTCTTCTCTTACGTCGGCTACTAAGATCACTTAGCACCCCACCTAAGAGAAGAGAAGCGCACACATGAAGCCGGGGCAGCTTTAAATTTTGTGACCACACATCCGGACATAGTACACCGGCTCACCATCGTCTGGCCCCTTAACAAGCTCGCAGACGTCCCCAGCCCGAAGGTCGTTTGCTGTCACCAAATGTTTCCAGCCCTCGGTGAAGCCCACAAATAATGGGTAGTGGTGGTGGACGACAGGCCATAATCTCTTCTTGGTGTCCTTCAGCATTATAACATCACAGCCATGCCTTCTCTGTCTAACTGCATTGGAAAGTGCACTTCTATCTGCTCCGTGCTTCCCGACTCGATTCAGGCATTCAGCCGATGCCATTCTCCATATAAGTCCCAAACAGAGAATAGGGATGAGGTAGTCAAGATTTGGACACAAGTCCAAATTTGGTGCTACTCGGCACCATCGATATCACTTCTAGCATCTATAGATATGGACACAAGTCCAAATTTGGTGCTACTCGGCACCATCGATATCACTACTAGCATCTATAGATATGGACACAAGTCCAAATTTGGTGCTACTCGGCACCATCGATATCACTAGGGAAAACAAATACATCAAAGGGATCCACTTCCCAATAGTACTCGAAGATAGTTCATTGACTTGACACCCTCTAAGAGGTTCATACAAAATACATTATCTCTAAGAGTGAAACCTACGATAACTCATATCGTGTTGTTTAGAACTAAACATCAACAACCCCTTGACTGGTCGCTATCATACTCAATTCCAAAATATTTTTCCAATATGTCGGCTTGAGTAAGGAGATCTGGGCTTCGGAGTTCCTCCAAATCATCTGCAGCTTCATCATCTTCAGCATATTGCAGGGCTTCATCTTGAATAATTTTAGCCCTCTTGGAGTCAACATACTTGTTTGATGGACAGAGCACACTTCTCAAGCATGTCGCATACATCTCCAATTTGAAACAAAGTGGTCTTAAGTGTGTACACTGATTCCGGTTCACTAGTATCCACAACCCCATCAGTCACTAGACTGCGAATGATGTCGACATGTGTCTCGATGACTCGAGCTGAGCTCTCAACCATGTCAAGTGGCTCTTTTTCCATCTCTGAAACTGAAAATGACCAAGTCTCACAATCAAAATTGAGATCGCAACAAAGGCAGGGATCAGAGGGAAAACAAGGATGTGGCTTATAGGGAAAAAAGAGGGATAGGTATTCAAAAAACTTAGAAGGGAGATAAGAAACAAGTCTTATAACATAATGAGATAATAACATTGTCATGGCTATGTACTTCCATGATGTATGTGGCCATAAGCACATTTGGCCTAATGATTATCAAACAAAGATAGGTAGTCAAAAAACACTAAAATAGACTTCATTCGAAGGATACTAACACCTTAATGGTATACAAACATTTAATCAACAGGGATAAAAGAAATAAAAAAACTGATACATGAGAAGTAATTGACAACCAAACAATAAGCAATAAGCATATTGACAATATATGTAAGTGAAAACGCCAACAGTAATTAATCTAAGCACTGATAATCAGGGATAGCCATCGATTGGGTAGACTATTACTTTGTGAATAATGTATGCACCTCAACGCAGCAAGTGAAGCACTTATGAAATACTCCAAGTACTTAGGAAACCTTCATATACACAATGAAATGTTATTAAGAGCATTTTTCTGCTTGGCTCTTGAACTGAAATAAGAATGCATATACACAATTTGTAGAACATTGCTTGCTTGTAGCCAACAGACTGAATTACAACAGATCACCAACATTTGTATGGCAGCATATGTGAATTAAGAGCTCGGGGAAGAAGAAATGGAACCTGAACTTCGACCTTACTTCGAGAGGAAGAAGAAATAGCTCGTGGACGGCGACGCTTCGGGCTCGGGGACCGTGACGGCGGCGCTGGGGCTCGGTGAAGGGGACGGCGGACGCTCGGGCTCGGTGAAGGGGACGGCGGCGCTCGGGCTCGGTGAAGGCCGGGGACGGTGGCGCTCGGGGCTCGGTGAAGGGGACGGCGTTGCTCGGGCGCTCAGGGACGGCGGCGCTCGGGCTCGGGGACAGGGACGGCGGCGCTCGGGCTCGTGCTCGGGGACGGGGACACGGCGGTAGCCTGGCGGCGCAACTGTGTCAGCTCGGGCGGGAAGAGTTAGGGTTCCTACCGACCAACGAGCCTTTTATATTGTAAAGAATCCCAGGCGGATATTTAGCAAAACCGCCTGTGATAGATAACATCACAGGCGGTTGTTTATTCCGACCACCTGTGATAGATTAACTTCACAGGTGGTCGGAGTAAAAAACCGCCTGTGATGTTATCTATCACAGGCGGTTTTGCTAAATATCCGCCTGTGATGTGTGTACACTATAAAAGGACTAGCGCCCCCCACGGGTTCTAGAACCCTAACTCCCAGAACCTTCACAGCACTGTAGCGGCGGCTGGTTTTATTTGAGATCTACAGGGAGAAGGTTTTGTTTTTGAGTTTATTGATTGATTTCAATAGTTATGCCTATATATGATCTCCATTTGTTTTCTTTCTCATTTTGATGCGATTTTTTGCCTCAATTTTGTAATATAGACCGGATTTGAAGAAAAGCTTTGGAATTCAAGATTTGGACTTATAATAGTTGATCTAGTTTAAAGATTCTTTAAAAACACAGTTGTCTCACCTCAAGGTACCTATTGTTGCAATGTTTGTTTTATTTTCATGCACATCAATTCGTTTCATGTTTTATGGATGAATTCAATTAATTAATGATTTTATTGATGTTAATCAATATAGGGATAGGTAATGGACCGAGGTTGGATGTACAATGTGCCAAGACCACATCCGTCGTATATTCAAAATTTGAGAAGCTTTATTGAAGCGGCCAACAAGCACGCGAATTTGCGAAAGAGCAAGGAGCTTTTATGTCCGTGCATCGATTGTGATAATAAGATAGCTTGGAGAGATATAGGAGTAATCCAATCACATCTGCTAAAAAGAGGGTTTAAAAAACAATTACACGATATGGTCAGAACATGGTGAGTTGGATCCGTGTGAAGTGCCTGGTAATAACGAGAGAGTTGTCGGAATTTTAGATCTTAAAGTTGATGGTAAAGTGATAATGTGGATGCTAATCAAGATTTTTGAAGAATTTGATTGCGAAGAGATGTTGCGCCATATGGAACCAGAAATGTTGAGTTCTGTGGGATCGCAGAAAGGGCTATCTAAAATGGAGGGACTGAAAAGTGCCTCAAAAGAACCTTTATATGATGAATCAAAGGTTGTGACAAAGAGTTACTACACTGCGTACAGTTCTAGAACTTCTGAAGTTGAAGGCTAGCGCCGGATGGTCTGATACTAGCTTCACAGATCTTTTGAGTTTTCTGTCCCAATTACTACCAAAACCCAACAAACTACCAACAAGCACTTATAAAGCGAAGAAGCTTATATCTCCCATAGCTCTGGGTGTGCAAAAAATTCATGCATGTCCGAACCATTGTATTCTGTATCGTGGCGATTTGAGAATGCATCAAGATGCCCAGTTTGCAATGTCAGTCGATACAAGAAGAGCTACAATCAAGACTATGTAAAAAAATTCCCGAAGAAAAATAAAAACAAGAAATCCACTATTGGACCTGAAAGTGACGATGACACTTTTGATGACATGGATGGGAAAAAGAAGTCAAAGATCCTAGCTTTGGTGATGTGGTATCTTCCAGTAATTGATCGCATTAAAATGATTGTTCTCAATCCTAGGGAGGCTGAGCTTATGCGTTGGCATGCTAAAAATCGCAAGCAGAATAACAAACAGATTCGACACCCTGCTGATGCATCACAATGGAAAAATTTCGATCTTATGTATCCTGAGTTTGCCAAAGAAACCAGAAATGTAAGATTTGCTTTGGGTACAGACGGAATGAATCCATTTGGTGAAAAAAGAAGTGTACGTAGCACCTGGCCCGTGACTTTAACGATGTACAACCTTCCATCATGGTTGTGTCACAAAAGAAAGTACATTATGTTGACTATTCTTATTCAAGGTCCGAAATCAGCTGGTGTTGATATTGATGTGTTCCTAGAACCTCTTATGGAAGATATGACAAAGCCTCTGGAATGAAGGAGTTAGAATATTGGGATGAGTATTGCCATGAGTATTTTCAACTTAAGAGCAATTACATTTGTTACCATCCATGATTCTCCCGGTGGCGCCACACTATCAGGGCAAAAGACTAAAGGAAAGAATGGTTGTGTAGTGTGCGTCGATGGAACTGCTTCCATGTACCTTAAATCATCCAAGAAGTTGGTGTTCATGGGACACAGACGGTTCTTGATGAAGCAGCATAAGTACCGAAAGATGAAAGAGGAATTTAACAATCAACTGGAAAGTGAAGGTGCACCAAAGCCTTATAGTGGGAAACTTGTTTTTGAAATTGTAAAGAACATTCATGTTGTATTCGAAAAGGGAAAAAACGAAGGAGAAAAGAGAAAGAGAACTGACCCTTCAACTTACACAACTTTCAAGAAGCAATCAATTTTTTTCAAGTACCTCCCATATTGGAAGGATATGGAAATTTGCCACAGCATTGATTTGATGCACGTAACAAAAAATGTTTTTGACAGCATCTTTGAAACCTTGCTGGGCATGCCGAGTAAGACAAAAGACGGACTCAAATCACGCAATGATCTAGTAGATCTTCAAATCAGACCGAAACTTCATCCAGTGGATAGTGGCAAAGGGAAGCCTTACCTCCCCCCAGCTAGCTACAACTTGTCAGTTGAGGAGAGAACAAAGATTTGCAAATGTTTGCGTGGGGTCAAAGTGCCCACAGGTTTCTCATCCAATATCAGCAGACTAGTCAGGATGAAGGACTTGTCTCTATTTGGCTACAACTCTCATGACTGCCATGTGATGATGACGGTGTTCCTCCCAATTGCGGTAAGAGCCCTCGAAACAGAGCATGTCAATGTTGTCATCACACGCTTGTGTTACTTTTTCAATGCGGTTTCACAAAAAGTAATAGCTTTAGAAGACTTGGACTATCTAAAGGCATACATCATCGAGACTATGTGCAAGCTTGAAATGTGTTTTCCTCCATCATTTTTTGATATGCAAGTACACCTAATCATACATCTCGTGGATCAGATAAAAATATTAGGGCCACTATATTTACATCATATGTTTCAGTTGGAGCAATACCTGGGAGTATTAAAAAGGTTATGTGCGAAATCGCGCTCACCTAGAGGGTTCAATCATGGAGGGATACACTACAGAAGAAGTGATTGAGAGCTGTATAGATTACATTAGTGACGGAACAATGATAGGTGTGCCTGTACCTAAACATGAGGGTAAACTATGTGGGAGAGGGAGAATGGGCAAGAAAACTTTTCGCGTTGAGGATTACAAGCTAGTACATTGTGCTCATGGTAGTGTACTACAACATCTCACGATAGCCGAGCCTTACATAGAGGAACACCTGGATGAGCTCCGTAAAGAAAATCAGAACCGCACAGAGGACTGGATCATGAGGGAGCACAAACATCGTTTCAGCGAATGGTTAATGGACAAAAACATCCCATTCGGAGACTCTTTGGAAGAGAAAACAATGAAGAATTTGACTTCTGGGCCATCGTGTTTTGTGACATCATGGCAAGCATATGACATCAATGGGTACACATTCTATACTAAATCAAAAGACATGAAAAGTGTTGCACAAAATAGCGGTGTTCGTATCGATGCTTTTGACCTACATGGACAGAAGACCACATATTTTGGATTCATAGAGGAAATATGGGAACTTGATTATGGCCCAAGCATGAAAATACCCTTATTTAAGTGCCAATGGGTACAACATCCCGTGGGGGTGATAGTGGATAACTACGGACTCACACTGGTATACTTAAAGAAAGTAGGATATAAAGATGACCCGTGGGTTCTCGCCGAATGTGTTGCACAAGTGTTCTATGTACTCGATCCAGCAGATGAGAAGATGCATGTAGTTATTTCTGGAAAGCAAAAAATTGTTGGAGTTGAGAATGTGGGAGACCAAGATGAGGAATACAATAAGTATGAAGAGATGTTCGTCTTTAACGGTCCAGAGAGAATCAAGCGTGTGGAAAAGAAAAATTAATAAGAACTTAAAGCCATACATGCGAAAAAATGGTTGTTCATGAAAAATTGTATGAATCAAATTGTATTTGTTATCATGTATGATCGACTATGAATTGTGGTTGCCAATTAATTTAAAATCTCTCTAGTTATCTATGTGTGCTATTATAATTCATTTAAATTGTATTTGCATATTTTTGTTAAAAATTAAATATTAATTCATTTAAATTGTATTTGCATATTTCTGTTAAAAATTAAATATTTTCATATTTAAATTGTAGTTTTCATATTTTCACAATCACAAGCGGTTTTTCCTTATGGTCCGTTTGTGAAAAGGATAGAGCACCACAAGCGGTTCTAAACAAAAACCGCTTGTGATACTATTACATCACAGGCGTACCGAACCGCCTGGGACATCACAGGCGGTTTTCTAACCGAACCGCCTGTGATGTAAAAAGCCTACCGCTTATATAGAGCCAAATTGTACTAGTGAACACGAAAACGTTCCGTGGAGTTGTACAAGAGTAACTAGACCACGAAGACACCCCGTGGGGAGTGTCATACTCCTACAAGACATCCTAACACAAATCATTTTTGCGCTGCTAAGGAATTGGGATAAAAAAGTCTAAATTACCTCCTTCACCTGTACACGATGTTTATCTAACCCCTAAACTATTTTTTCATTCAATTTACTCCTTATATGTTTGAGTTAGTTCAATCTACCTCTAACAACATTTGCCTTTTATATTTCTTATGTACTAATTAAGTTTTCTGTTCAAAATATGTTGGTTAGTGGCTAATGTCATAAATTAGCCTAGAGAAATATATTATAAATTTTCAATTATTTTTGATAAGTTAAATATTAGATAATATAATAACTTTAATATTACAAAACTAAATATGAAATAATGATAAAAAATCTTTAAAATATTATCTAATATAAGTTATGATGTCATCAATTATCTTAGAAAATATGAACTTAAAATTCAACATTACGTGGAGAAACAAAAAATACAAATTTTATTAGGGGAAGATTCATATTTTTTGTTTGTTCACATAAAAGTTGAATTTTGAGCTCATATTTTCTGTGATGATTGAGGACATCATAAATTATATTTAAAAAATGTTAAATTTTTAGCAGTATTTTATATTTAGTTTTGTACCATTAAATTTAGTATATTATATGATTCTTAACCGTTCAAAATAATTTTGAAAAATCATAACATATTTATCTAGGCTAAGTTACGACATTATCTACTAACCAACAAATTTTGAACAATAAACTTAGTTTGTACATAAAGAAATAAAAAAGACAAATATTGTTAAGTGGTAGATTGAACCAACTCAAAAACATACATGAGGTAAATTTAACGAAAAATAGTTTAGGTGGTTATACGGACATCGTCCATATGTGAGAGGGGTAATTTAGACCTTTTCCTAAGGAATTTGATAAATAAATTTTACCCCATAAATGACGATCACCATCTCACCAACTCTAAAGACCTCCTTTGGAACGAAGGAAAATTTTATGAATCATATGTTTTTGAACTAATCCCTATAAAATTTCTATACCATTTCTATGAAATTCCTTCGTTCCAAAATTTGTACTCTAGCCATAGTGGGTATACCATAAAAGGAACAAATTCTAGTGTTTTGTAAGTTAGGCTAGTTCAATTGGGTTGAGTTGGGATGTGCTAGGTGTGATAGAAATGCACTGAGTGATGGTATACGGGATACGTCATACGAATAGTTATAGTAATCTCAGATTTAGAATTGATTACAGATTTTTAACCAACATCGTATATATAACAAATTTTACTTTCCGAAAAGGCATACTAAATCTCGGGGTTGCTATGTTTATTTCGAATACTGAAGCGGTTAGTAGGTGGACACCATATACATCTAAATTTGAGACATGTCTAACTTGCCATACTTTGTCTAGCTTTTTCTAACTAAGATGGGTTCTTCAATTTATTCGACTAACCTCAAACAAAGTGTGACGCAGTTAGCCGCGAACCAAACAGACCCTAAATCTTCAGATTTAGTTACAATATATTTCTCTATGGTATGTTTTCTTTGTGGCAGATGGATTAATGGTAGCGGAGGTGAAAATTATGTTGTCTGGCCTGGCAAGTTACGAATCCGATTTCACAACGGTGTTGGGCGGCGACAGACATGACAGCGTCGACTGGTGGAGCGGAGCGGTGGGTGCGAGTAGAGATGGCAATGAGGATTCGATC